>JZKD02S1672927.1:450991-513848 GCA_000966675.3 Picea glauca | reverse complement strand
TATATATTATTGTCGAAGATTCGCATAAAGGACTTTGCATAGTCAAAGGAGAAGAATGGAAAATTAATTGCAACATCTACATTTCAGAAGAAGGTTGTTCAACATTGAATTCGGTGGTGATATGCTGAGAAGGAAATTAGGGTTTTCTTTTATTTTTTTTAAAAGCCATGCAATTTGTATTTAAAAGTGTTGAAAATACAAAGATATTGGTTGGGATATAGGTTAAAAGTAAATTATTATTTATTTCGGGCATTCGTAAAAGGAAAAATTCTTATGTCGTATTTTCAAGATATCGAGTATGTCATTAAGACCTATGTATTCAAAGTTACAAAAAAAAAATTGAGAGTCTATTCATATTAATTTAAAGTCTAGTTACATCAAAGAAAAAATTATGTTATGATAAGTTGAGAGTGATTATATAAGACAAGTCACAAAAGGTTGTGAGTTTAATGGTGTAACTAGTCCAGTCATGTCAATGTCAAAGGTAAATTAAATTCATGGAACATGTCAAAGGTTGGCATGTTGATGTAAAGAGTTGCTTGAGTCTTTGGAATTATTATTGATAATATTTATATTAAGATTCACGACCTCAATATGAAGGTGATGTTATTTTGTTAGAATTTGTGACTCTAACAAATGACATGAGATTATGGAAATCCAAGATGAAGATAAATTCAAGAGGAAAAATGTAAAACAAATGTGAAACACAGTGATGAGATATATTTTGAAATTTATAAAGAAATTTACAAGAAGAAAATTGATAAGCTATGTGAGAATGGAGATACAAGACAATGAATGAAGACTGGAGAAGACAGGAAAAGTCAAGAAGCCCCAAAGAAGTGAGAAGTTGCGAAGAATGGAGAATATGTGAGAAGTCGAGAAGCTACGAAGAAGGAAGGTATGCAGACAGACGCAAAGACATAAACAAAAATATTGAAGTGGAGCGAAGAAGACATAGAGACATGCGTAGAAACTAAATGCAACAAACATTTTGGTTAAATTTTGTTTTTTAGTCACCAACAAATATAAGAATCTGGAAATGAAGTAAGATGACTACCCAAATATGAAATATTGTAATGAGATGAAATGTTGTAATGAGGGTGCATGATTGGTTGTACTCGACACCCCATAAATTTGTGGTCTAAAATTGTAATCCTTACCATAAGCAAGTTGTATTCCCCAAATGTTTAGTAAGCCCTGATTGAGTCATACCTACATAGATTAATATGTGAACATGTAGCGTGTATCCATGGTTTCAAGAGTTTGAAGTGTTGGCCATGGGAGGGATGATACATCAAGTTGTCGAATGAACCAATAGTATAGGTATGAGGGTGGTAGGTGTACGCATATCAAGCTTGATGGTGGGTCAAAGAAAGTTGAATCTTTGATTAAAAGGGGGAATGAGATGGATTGTTGTAATCTCATAGTGTGATATGGTTAGGACCAAGTTATGTTTAAGGGGAAGTGTTAAGTTATGTTTAAGGGGGATTCTAATGCATTGTAAAAGTTGGCAATAGTTATAGTTATAGTTACTGTTATTATCGAATGTAATTAAGGGGGAGTGTTAAGGAAAATAATATAATTACATCCTTAAAATTTAATATGTTGTGCATTGCATCAATTCATCTCTGTGTATACTTTTACATAGGTGAGTGTGTCAGTGACAACCACGCAAGAAAATGCATTGAATCCTCGACAATGAGAGATATCAAGGACATTCTTGACCATTGGATTCCTAAGACACTGAAACCATTGTCTGAATCCCAACATCTACTCCCATGTTGGTTGTGCCTAAGAAATGGCTTCCATGGGTGTAACTCGGTGGGTTGGGATGATGAACGAAAAGGATAGAGAGTGTGTTATCTGATATTATTGATGATATCCACCCAGGGGAGCATATTTTCATATATATTCTAGTGAATGATTCCCATCATGATAGCTAGACAAAGCTACCGGTAAGATCTTTGAGGTCTAAAGATGCGGAAAGTAGAGTCAGACAAGACTTCGAAATCCCTGGAAGAATACTTGGATAGTGGAGGTAGAGGAAAAAACTATCAAATTTGATAAATTTGATGAGGATACCACCCAGGTTTTCCATGTTTTCCAAGTACTCAATTTTATAGGTAATCGCCCGAGCTTCATAACCTTATCACATATAGCGGGTGGTGCCAAAATTGATTTTTTTTATTGGTTGGGTCATGCTTATTGCATTTGAAAGTGGTGATAATGCTCTTCCACTCTCCATGCCTAGAGTTGTAGTCATAATAGTAGCCATTGGTATTGCATGCTTCATGGATTGCCTGTATTTGTATTCAAACAGTTTGTTTTTTAACAAGATGCCAGATTATAAGGTTTTGTTAGTGATAATATTGAAGATAGTATGCGTCATAGTAGGTAGTGTAGTGGCTAGAAGTTTGGGAATAAAGGTCCGTTGGAAATGGGTATATAGTGCTTTGCAACTACTCGTTTGGATAAAGTGGGGAATTGGAAACTACATTCTTGATGAATATCCATGAGGAGAATTTGACTACAAATAGGCCCACTGGGGAGTTTCAGTGTACTCTTCTCTGTTTTTGCTCATTTCCACCTTAGGTTGAGTTAGGAGTAAATGGAGGCCCTCTTGGCCATGCAAGGACAATTATTTATTTTCAAAAACAGGAAAACCTTAAACATATCACTCCATGTTATCCGCCATTGTGAGACATCATTCCATGTTTCTTCTCGGTCGTTAGAGAGGAATGTAGGATAATATATGATAGAAAGGGCTTATAGTTCTGTCATATTTCCTATATTTAATAGGATTGGAATGGATATCTATTTTATTATACTTTCCTAGTGCAGGATATGTTGTAATCCATCAGAAGTCAAATTCGTTTTATTGATTTCATATTTGTTTTGTTGTTATGCTAAGTTTTTATATGTTTTACATATTAAATTGGATGTTTGAAAAATAAAAAATATTTTTCAAATGTTGAAATTAGATATTTTTTAATTTTTGTTATTGGTGAAGAATTCTCATGTGATAAATTTATCTTTGATAAATATGTTGTTTTGATAAGCATAAATACGTGTCAGGAAAATAAAATGAATTAAAAGTACAAAACTTGAATTTTTTTTTATATATTTAGAAATATTATCCCTTCCTATGCTCTCTGCTAGATAGGCGTCCCTCTATAAACTTGATATTAATAAAATTATAATTAAATGTCTTCTAAAATATATAAAAGATGTTATATAAATAAAAAAATATTAAATTTATTAAAATATGTAAAAATGTAGCACAAGGATTACTTTGATATTTTCATCATTAAATAGGATTTGAAATTGATTGTAGGTTCTAGTAATCTTATAACAACCAGATTCATATTTTGGATTTGTTGTTGTTCTGTCGAATTCTCTCAACCTAAAATCAAGTTAGGAACGGTCATTTATAAAATAAATGAAATTTAAAAAAAAAAAATGAAACCTGTCTAGCAAATACTTTTGATCAGAAAATGGTCTATATAAATGGTTGGGAAATTACTTTCCTATAGAAATGGTCCATCATATATCTCGAATCTAAGCATCACCACTATATTTTGGGATACACTTCTTCAAATCCTAGTGATTTCTCTCTTTCATTCTTTTCAGTGTGGATGTGCTCATGGTGAGATCTCTTCTCCATCTAAAGATTGTGATTGTTGGTGCTCTGTCTTTATTTTGGAGTCATAGATTAAATATTTGTTTTCTGTGGATTTTCTCATGGAGAGATCTATTCTCCATCTGAAGGTCCGATTATTGATGCTCTGTATTTATTTTGGAGTCATGGATCAAATATTAGCATTTAGGGAATGTAAGCTTCCTTTTCAACCCACTAAAATAATAATCCTTCACCCTCTTCCAATGCCATTACTAAGACATGAGTTCAATACTTGCTTCCATTTTTGTAATATGAGTTATATTTGGAAAATGGATACTAATTTAGCATAGGGTCATTGATTCAACTCCTTTTTACTTGTTATTTTGCAACCTGACATACAACATAGTATCAATTAGGGGTTTAAGTTGGCTAGAGATTGTTATGACACAATTTGTACTTTCCCAAATCCCAAGGCAAGTGGATACAGAATTGGCGTAACTAGGAATGACCTATCACTGTCACCTTAATAGAAAATCTCTTTCTATTTAGAAGTATGTTGTGGTATCCCAGGGGACACATCCCAGTGACTTGAGGGTTTGAGAAGGCTAAGGAAAATGATAGAAGAAAGTCCCTCCCCTCTCACAGGTCACTCAGTTAAAAGGGTTCTTTAAGTCTTATTGAAGATGAAGCAAAAGAATATTATTGTGTACCTTCCCAAAACAAGACAACAAAGCAAAAAGGGGCACTTTCCAAGTACCAAAATGATATTAGTGCTTCATAAGACAATGAACTCTTAAGAAATGTACAAGCTAATGTAAATTTGCAACAATGTAATAGTTTATAACATCAATGAGTATTTTCTAACAGCCATAAGATTAATGCTCTAAAATGCTTGAATAAATACTTGAAATAATAGCTTTAACTAGGCAATTTGATAATAAAAAGTCACAAGTAGTTTTATCAACATATATCTAGCACAATATATCACTTTTTAGGGTTAATTTGTTTTTGTTAGATGGATATAGAAATATTTTGCAAAAAAAACAAGTAGGTTAATGATTTAGGCTATTCTAAGGTTAGTAGGAGTTAGTAGGTGTTCAAGAGAAGATGTTCTGAAAATTTGTTTGATCAATCAACACTTGTAATGGGTAGACTAGTGCCTTTTAGGGTAATGGAGTCAATGATAGTAGCAACAACTCTTAGAGGAAAGTAGAAATGATAATTCTTAGTCAAAGGGAATGGAGAGGATGAGAGATGTGTTGGTAGCCCAAGGCCTCAAAAATCCAACTCCTAGAGATAATTGCTAAAACGAAATAAAAATTAGGCCCTAGCAATTTCTCCTTTTCCTTAGACAATTTGAAAAAAGTATGCAATAACCAATGAGGTAGGGTTACTAGAGTGCTACAATTGTAGGGCTCTAGTATCTACTTCTAGATAGGTTCCTTTCAAGAAATTTTAGCAAGTGGAAGACTATAGAGAAAAATATAGTAACATATGTATTTCTCCTAAGGTTTCAAGCAAGCAATTTCATAATCTTTGACATGAAACAAGTAAATCCACCATAAGCATTCATTCACAGTAAATAAATGCATATTTTCTACATACTTCACCAAGAATAATCAAGCATAAACCCTAGTTGAAGATCCTCCACATGAAAATTTTCCAAAATACACCAAGATTTGCCTCCTCCAAGAAGTGTGCACCGCTAAATTTCAGCCAATAACCCTTAAACAGGGTCGAATTTCAGACCACCACTTGTGTGATGAATGAATGATGATAAAATGAGATTTTTATCTCTCTATTTATACAATACTTATGACCTTTAATTAATTTTAGGTCAACAAAACGCCGACATGGCCAAATTACATGAAAATTTCAGTTTTTACACAAATTCAAATAATTAAACCATAACAACATTTTTAGAGGTGACGTCATGCCCTTCTAGGGTGACATTGAGCCTCCTGGGTGAAATGTTGGGCCTCATCTGCAAAATGTTAGGCCTTCCAAGCCCCTAGATGATTCCGCGCGTGCTAGTTAGCACACCACTGCCTCCATAATGTCAATCCTGACGTTGGGTGACATATAGGGTCACAATGGTGACATCATGGGCCTCTCAAGGCCAACATCCAGGTGGAAGGGAAAGATCCCCCTGGGTCTAGGTCTTCCAAAGTGTCTCTGGTGAAATTTCCTTCTTTTTTCCTGGTGCAAGCCTCTAACATCTCTCTGCCCTTGGCTGGGGTCACAACATCCATCTATGGGATTTTATCCCCATTGAGGTCTAAGTTAATCATTTCCCCATATGTACCTATCCACTGGGCATGGTCCTGCAACAACAACAAGTACACCCTCCATGGGATCATAAGTTACATGGATCATAGCAATGCCAATCACATCCAATAATCAAATTACCCAAATATGTGCATCAAACCCCTTTTACCCAAACAAATGCTCAAAGACGTTATGTAGTTTAACAAGCCAAGTTTGGAGAGGGTCTCAGGATGTCCTATTGGGATAATCCTCCTCAAGTTTAGGATATTTCCTAGGTGAGAGCCAATCCATGTCATGTAAGTGTGTGAAATGGTGTAGGGGAAGTGTTTGGGCAGAGGGTGCAGTGATAACAAGGAAATGTAGGTCTTGCCCTTGGGTTCCTTTGTAGATGGTGAGTTGTACCTTATCATGGATGCCACTATTTCCTATCCCATTCAAAGCTTTTTATTCTTAGTCTTATTTCCTTTTAATTTCAAAGGAAAAGTTGGGGGACACTATCCTGGCGTGGTGACCAGAGGTGATAGTGTTACCCACAAGCACTTCACGAAAATGAAAATCTTGGCTCATGATGAGACCCCCTTTCTCTTGGCTATGCCACCAAGAGCCACTACCTTGGTTTGGTGACTAGGTAGATGGTAGTGTCATTCCACTACATGCCCATGGACCTAATAGGTTGGCTCATGATGAGACCTCCCATCCACCAACTAGACCTTGAGTTTTATTTTATCTTAGAGGTCCCCTTTTCTTAATAAGAATCCTATTATTTCTTTCTCAGGAATCCTTGGGTGAAGCATCTCAAAGGTTTTATTTTGGATTTTTAATCTTCCCATCTACTTTTACCCTCTGGGCCTTTAGCCCCTTCTTCCCACAAGGCAAGGTATAACCCTTCCTAGTGTGGAAAACCCAATGCTCGAACCAAGGTAGGGGAAGATGAGAGGGATAATGATGAAGAATGGTAAGTGTGGAAGGAATAGATGATGACCTTTCATAGACCCACCCAATGGAAACTCGTCCTAAAGGGAGAACCAACTTGCTAGGGAATTATGTCACCCCCCAGGTATGAACAAGTTAAAGAGCATAATTTCCAAGAAAACGTTATGAAATGAAGGAGAGTTTAGTGCAACATATTCAAATGCTTCGAAAATCAGAGTGAAACATACCATGATACCCGAACTAATTACCTCGTGGATTAAGACCCACTGCTACTTCAGGACCAGGCTAGTGGGATGGATGATGATGTTGCTAATATGGGCCCTCTAGGGCTAAGCTTAAGTCGTTTGGCTCTTGGTACTCCATGTGTAGGACCTGTGGGCCTCAAGACATAATCTCCTTAGTTATTCCTAAGATAGGGGATAACATCTGGCTCCAACTCGGGGACATGTGATCACCGTAGAGCGCATCAGAACTTCAACATCTCTGGCATGACCTATATCTGCTAGATCTCAACAAAATGAATTAGTAATATTTAGGGTGGTGATATCACCCCTCGCTCATATATGATATAATGGAATGAAAGTAAGCATGCATATATACATAATGAAAAAATGAAAATGAAACTATATTATACTAGCATGATATGCAGATGGTATATACAATGGATGCAAATGCCTAACTTACCTCTACTTACCTGTTGGTTGAAATCTAGGTGTAGTCAAATAACCATTGAAACCATCCTAGCAATATCTCATAATCCCTTCCTCTATGCTTCATCATAAACCAAAAAAATGATAAGTCAAGCACAAAAATAACATGATTTAGAAAATATATTGCATCATCGAAAATCGTAAAGTGTAGCTCATGGAAGTGGGAGGGAGGGATAAAATTATGCCAAGTCACACTCTTAGGAAAGTGCTCAATCCATCTCAAAAATGGATCATGAAAAATCAAAGGTTCAAAAGACTGACTCAAAGATTCTGAAGGTTGACTACCTTGGACATCTTCACATCCTTAGGTCTGGGAAGGGATCGGTAAGAACCTAGAGGATGAATCAAAATTTCTTAAGGGAAGGCTGAAAGATTGAGATCATAAATTTCTTCTTAATGTATTCAACCTATCCTTGAATTCTAAAAGTAGGCTTTTCCCCGGAGAAAATTTAAGACAAAGGACATGTTTCCCAAAAACACCTTTAGTGACATAGCGAGATAAAGTAGTAGAAGGGAGTTGGAAAACCTTGCGACAAGGATACTTCTCTAGGCAAGCAATGTCCTCACCTTTATCAACATCTTAGCACAACGATGGTTGATAATATTCTTCATGGAATAAATTCAAGTGCTCAGAGGAATACTCATCAAAATTTTCAAGGTATGACCGAAAATCATCAGGAGAATATTGCACTGGGTCATCCTTGGCTTCTTTTTGAAATTATATCATCATCTTGTTGCCAAATGTCAAAACTAGTAGTAACATCATATGATAGTTGTAAAGGAAAATTTTTGGAATGACCCTCAATGTCGTAAATGGGATCCCCATCATATCCAATCACATCCCATTTATGTTTCCCAACATGTATGCACTCATCAATATTATCAACAAATTCATCACCTTTATCATAACATGAGGGGCTTAAAACATCTAAGGGATCCTCTGACACTTATTCAATTTGCAAATCATAAAACAAAGCATTATCAAAATCTTGGAAAGGGAAATAACTTATCGTGTTTACTTCTTCATGTGCAGGAGCTTCGAGGATTTGGATAACTTCATTAAATGGAAGAGCATGAATCATTGTTTCATCCTCATGACTTGTATCTACATCTTCAACTTCATAATAAGGAGGATCTATCTTGTCCAAGGATTCCCTTTCTTTTTCACCCTCTAAATCATAGAATAAGGTATCATCAAAAACTTGAAAAGGAAAGTGACTAACCTCATCCTCTTCTTCTTGTGCAGGAGGAATAGGCACTTGGATGGATTTATCAGAGGGAGGAGCACACATCAATACTTCACCATCGTGTTTGATATCTTCAAGCTCTCACTCTTCAACCATGTCTTCATTATCCTCGGTAGAAGCATGGGTAAATTCTTTCTCTTCCTCATGGGATTTGAAATCTTTATTAGGATTCCTCTCCTCAACCTCCTGTTGGTTGATGACTTGTTCCCTTCTTTCAAATATCTCAAGGGGAACTAATCTCTCCAGACTAAGAGTATTTGGGGTACCTTTGGGGTCACCAACTTTGGTTTCTAGAGTAAAAACGTGTTCTCTCTTGAACAAGGAGATATTCACCTTGGTTTGTATAGCCATGTAATAAGCTTCTTGGATTGATCTTGGCCTCTTTTTATTGAGCATAAACCCTAAATGCACTAAGAGTGCATTGGTATAGAGGTAAGTGAGGTGTAGAAAATTCTCAAACCTGGTATTAAATTCCCTAACAGTCTCGTTCTGACTTTGTTTCATGTGTTCAAGTATTTTAATCAGCACATGGATATCTTATATTTTAATATTCCATATTTTGAGAGAGGTTTCTTCTAATTGGTCCATAGATGTAATGCTGACATCAGGAATACCGTCATATCATTTCCTAGAATTTCCATGAAGAGTGATAGAGAAAAGTTTCATCGCCAAATCTTCAGCATCATCATTGATAGGGTGGATTTGAAATAAATCCCAAAAATTATCCATGTGATCTTTGGCTATAACCCCATCATTACCAGTGAATCTAGGGAGCCATTTTTCATACCTCGAAGGAATTTCTCGAGGGTAACCCAAAATTTTACTCATATCCAAGGGTTTAAAATTTCCTGGGTCCCATTGAGAAGCCATGGTTGAATTTGTCATCAGTGGAGTCGCCAGATAATCCTTTTAGGGATCATTAAAGAGAAAAGAGAGAATCACCCTTAGTGGAGTCGCCAAGTAAGCTTTGTGAATTAAAGGCTTTGGATAAAGGCTTACCAAAAAAGTGTCCTTCAAGGAAAATTGACTCAGTGTTCCCCGACACAACGCCAAAATTTTATCGTACAATTTGTACTTGCCCAAAGCCCAAGGCAAGTGGATACAAAATTGGCATAACTGGGAATGACCTATAATTGTCACCTTAATAGGAAATCCCTTTCTATTTAGGAGTATGTTGCGGTACCCCAGGGGAAACGTCCCAATGACCTGAGGGTTTGATAAGGCTAAGGAAAATGATAGAAGAAAGTCCCTCCCCTCTCACGGGTCACTTAGTTAAAGGGGTTCTTTAAGTCTTATTGAAGATGAAGCAAAAGAATATTATTGTGTACTTGCCCAGAACAAGACAACACAACAAAAAGGGGCACTTTCCAAGTACCAAAATCATATTAGTGCTTTATATGACAATGAACTCTTAAGAAATGTACTAGTTGATATAAAGTTGCAGCAATGTAATAGTTTATAACATCAATGAGTATTTTGTAACAGCCACAAGATTTATGCTCTAAACTGCTTGAATAAAGACTTGAAATAATAGTGTTAACTAGGCAATTTGATAATAAATAGTCACAAGCAATTTTAGCAACATTTAGCTAGCATAATATATCACTTTTTAGGGTTAATTTGTTGTTATTAGATGGATGTAGAAATATTTTGCAACAACAGCAAGTAGGTTAATGATTTAAGCTAATCTAAGTTTAGTAGGAGATAGTAGGTGTTCAAGAGAAGATGTTCTAAAAATTTGTTTGATCAATCAACACTTGTAATGGGTAGACTAGTGCCTTCTAGGGTAATGGAGTCAATGATGGCAGCAACAACTCTTAGAGGAAAGTAGCAATGATAATGTTTAGTCAAAGGGAATGGAGAGGATAAGAGAGGTGTTGGTAGCCCAAGGCCTCAAAAATCCAACTCTTAGAGATAATTGCTATAAAGTAATAAAAATTAGGCCCTAGCAATTTATCCTTTTCCTTATACAATTTGAAAACAATATGCAATAGGAAATGAGGTAGGGTTACTAGAGTGCTACAATGTTAGGGATCTAATATCTACTTCTAGATAGGTTTCTTTCAAGAAATTTTAGCAAGTGGAAGACTATAGAGAAAAAGATAGTAACATATGTCTTTCTCCTAGGGTTTCAAGCAAGCAATTTCATAATCTTTGACATGAAACAAGTAAATTCACCATAAGAATTCATTCATAATAAAGAAATGAATATTTTCTACTTACTTCACAAAGAATAATCAAGCATAAACCCTAGTTGAAGATCCTCCACATGAAAATTTTCCAAAATACACCAAGTCCTCTAAGAAGTGCACACCACTAAATTTCAGACAATAACCCTTAAAGAGGGCCAAATTTCAGACCACCACTTGTGTGATGAATGAATCATGATAAAATGAGAGTTTCATCTCTCTATTTATACAATACTTATGACCTTTAATTAATTTTAGGTCAACAAAAGGCTGACATGGAAAAATTACATGAAAAATCCAGTTTTTACACAAATTCAAATAATTGAACCCTCAAAACATTTTTAGAGGTGACGTCATGCCCTTCTAGGGTGACGTTAAGCCTGCTAGGCGAAACAATGAGCCTCATCTGCAAAAATTTAGGCCTTCCAAGCCCCTAGATGATGCCACACATGCCAATTAGCACACAATTGCCTCCATAATGCCAATCCTGACATTGGGTGACGTCTAGGGTCACAATGGTGATGTCATGGGCCTCCCAAGGCCAACGTCCAGGTGGAAGGGAAAGATCCCCCTGGGTCTAGGTCTGCCAAAGTGTCTCCGGTGAAACTTCCTTCCTTTTTCCTGGTGAAAGTCTCTGACATATGTTTTCCCCTGGCTAGGGTCGCAACATCTATCTATGGGCTTTCAGCCCCATGGAGGTCCGAGCTAATCATATCCCCATATGTACCTGTCCATCGGGCATGGTCCTTCAACAAAAAAAAGTACACCCTCCATGGGATCATAAGTCACAGAGATCATAGCAATTGAAATCGCATCCAATAATCAAATTACCCAAACATGTGCATCAAACCCCCTTTACCCTGACAAATGCTCAAAGACGTTATGCAGTTTAACAAGCCAGGTTTGGAGAGGGTCTCAGGATGTCCTATTGGGATAATCCTCTTCAAGGTTGGGGTGTTTCCCAGGTGAGAGCCAATCTATGCCATGTAATTGTGTGAAATGGTGTAGGGGAAGTGTTTGGACAGAGGGTGCAGTGATAACAGGGAAATATAGGTATTTCCCATGGGTGCCTTTGTAGAGGGCGAGCTGCACCTTATCATGGATGCCACTATTTCCTAGCCCATTCAATGCCTTTTATTCTTATTCTTATTTCTTTTTCTTTTCAAGGGAAAAGTTGGGGGACACTTTCCTGGCATGGTGACCAGAGGTGACAATGTTACCCACAAGCAGTTTACGGAAATGAGAAGGTTAGCTCATGATGAGACCCCCTTTCTCTTGGCTATGCCACCAAGATCCACTACCCTAGTTTGGTGACCAGGTATATGGTAGTGTCACACTGCTACATGCCCATGGACCTAATAGGCTGACTCATGATGAGACCTCCCATCCACTAACTAGACCTTGAGTTTTATTTTATATTATGGGTCCCCTTTTCTTACCAAAAATCCTTTTATTGCTTTCTCGGGAATCCCTGGGCAAAGCATCTCAAAGGTTTCATTTTATCTTTTAACTCTTTCTAGCTACTTTTACCCTTTGGTCCTTTAGCCCCTTCTTCCCACAAGTCAAGGTACAACCCTTCCTAGTGTGGAAAACCCAATGCTCGAACCAAGGTAGGGGAAGATGAGAAGGATAATGATGAAAAATGGTAAGTATGGAAGGAATGGATGATGAACTTTCATAGACCCACCCAGTGGCAACTCATCCTAAAGGGAGAACCAGCTTACTAGGGCATTTTTTCACCCCCCTAGGGATGAACAAGTTAAAGAGAATAATTTCCAAGAAAACATTATGAAATGAAGGAGAGTTCAGTGAAACATATTCAAATGCTTCCAAAATCAGAGTGACACATATCATGATACCCAGACTCATTACCTCATGGAGAAATACTCACTGCTACTTCAGGACTAGGCTAGTGGGATGGATGTTGTTGCTGCTGATAGATGGGATGCACTGAAGAAAATATGGGTCCTATGGGACTAATATCAAGTCGTCTAGCTCTCGGTACTCCATGTCTAGGACTTGTGGGACTCGAGACATAATCTCCTTAGTTATCCCTAGGATAGAGGATAACAAAGCCAAAACAAGTCTATGATAAGGATGTGTTGCGCATGCACAACAACCTCCCAGTTTTCTTGTCTTAGTGTCTATCCAAGAAAATAAATTGAGCCCCCCTTTATTTCTTCCTACTATGACCCTTACACACACTCCCTCTCGTGTAAATAGCTAATCATGAATCTTCCACCCACTCTTCCTGCCTTATCGTTTTCAATTCCTTCTCATATCACTTCTACCCGACGATCCACACTTCGACAAGTTCCCTCTTTCGGTGCTAACTCATAGTGTATCTACGTGTGAATCCTTTCTTCCACAGTCACATTGGTGCACCACTGATTTCTCTGCCTATACATAGACAACCATCCTTTGAAATTGACTGACGTGCTAGCGCATCTCTGCTAAACTTCATTGGCACACGTCTTCCTCATCGGTGAATTGCATGTGATCAACGCTTCCACATCAGTGGTGTCCACATGATTATATTCCCCATGCACATGCCTTTCATCGAATAACCCCATTTCATTTTTACTAATACACTGCATATCGACACCACCCCTCTCTTTTGCTTCATTGCATTGCATATCGACAATGTTGGCCTCTTCGTCGCCAACGCACTGCCTATTGATAATGTTCCCTCTCCATTTCTCAATACGTCAGGGAAAGGATGTTGACCCCTCGTCATCACCAAGTGCATCGACGACAATCATCTCCCTCTCACCAACGTTGACCCGGTCAACAAGGCTCACCTTCACCTTGAGGCCTATTTCATCCTCCTCCCAATCCAAATCCTTCTAGTTATGCTCATCAGTCAATCTCCTTGCATTCCCAATGACTAAAATATCCATGCCTATCTAGAAAACTGGTCAACGATTTCTTATCTCACCTGATCTACTTTGGATTGCAGTCGTAATGAAGTTTGTAATGTCCCCAATGGATTTCTTCACGCACATGGTACTAGCTTGTTCACTTTGTGTTTCTTGATGTTATGACTAAAATTGGTTGTGAAAGCATCGCCTAACATCAGATGGGTTGACCACAACACTTTTTTGTCTTCTGTTGGTTCTGAAATGCACTTTGGAAGAAATTTGGTCCTTTCAGCTCCTAGATGATACTAAGCACATGGGATGTCCCGTTCCCAAGAGGAGACCAGCAAGGAGTGACTTAGTAGTCTATGTGTTCTCATAGACTATAGTCAGGCACAAACATGGAACAAGATGGAGAAATAAGGAGGAATTGATGGCCAAACGATGAATTAAGCCAAAATACTTAGGAAAAGTCACTTAAACCTAAGTCAACGAAGAATTAGAATGAAAAGGTTCTAAAGGGGGACTTAATTAATTAATTATTCACCTTAGGAGGACAAGCGCCTATATTAAGTGAGGTCAATGGTGAATTAGATTGGGAAAGGTATAAAGGGAGGAATTTGACCTAATTCCTCATTATGCATTATTATGATTTGATGTTGGGAATTCCTAGAGGAGGAAGAGAGTCGACCTTGCTGTTTTGTGGATTTCTGGAGGAAACCACCACCATTGATCGGTTTTGGTGTTGAGAGACACACCCTAGCCCATCGGAGATACCATCCAGGTATTTCACCGAGCTATTCAGGAGTATCCAGTACAGTGTGCGTAGCTCAGCCAGTGAGGGCGCAAGTCAGATTGAGGGTTTGTGGAGCTGCACGAGGTCTAAGCTCAGATTGCAGTTTCCTTCTGACCCAGTGGAGATCTAGCCAGGGCCCTTCTATTGAGCCATTTATCATCATATTTTGATGATGGAATCTTGTAGAGCACATCATCCAGCCATTTAGGACACAGCTCTTTTGACGGTATATTTGGGGTTTCAGACGGAGCATTGGGACAGATCCAGGGAAACCCTTCCAACCCAGTTCCACATTTGGTGAGATGATCGTTTTGAGACCTATAGCAGTTGATTATATCGGTCGAAGCATTTGGGGCACATCCAGTGTCCTAGGAAGTGCGCAAACCCCCCAGGGGTCCAGATCCAGTACCTCAAAGGCCATATCTAATATCTGACACTCGTCCATTCCGGTCTAGAGACCAGGGCGCTTCTTTTTGGAGCAGTTTTCAGTGCATTTCAATGGTTTATCCTTTCAGATGAGTTTTCCAGTTGGTAGCAGTTACCGTATTTCTCCGGAGTCGCATATTTATGTCGATCTATCCGTGCATGCATCTTATTTTCATTCATCTTCTGATCATGGGTATTTTTATGCTATTTGATTGTATTCCAGTGACGATCCATGAGATCTAGCTGGCGATTTTACTCTATATTTCTAGTGTGTTATTGTATTTCCATGCTTGAGTCACATAATATATGTTATTGGGGAGTTGATGTTCTTTACTTCCACATGCATCCTTTATATATTGTTTAAACCATAAATATGCAACATGCACATGCAATAACCAACATGCACCTGAAATAACCAACATGCACATGCAATAACCATAAAGATCTCAAACACAAAACTGAAATGCATCCAAAAACCCCCAGTGTATCAGATCTGCAAGACAGAACATTGGATTAGTAGCAAATATCTTGATCTATGGGATCAGGGATATTTTAGTGGTATCAGAGCTTTAGTCCTGACAGCCAGTGACTAAAGGCAATGAATGCAGCAGAAGAACTAGATGGTCGTGAGAACATAGGTGATGAATATGTCTCTTACAACAGGCGTGGGGAAAGAAGGGATGGGCCTAACTTTCCTCCCTTCCCTCCCAGTTCATAGGAAGAGGAAAAGCCACACAGAGAAGCAGAGAGAAGAGCAGAGCATGAGGTCAAGTGCGAAGCAGAGAGGAGAATAGGTGACAGATATGAGCAACCAGAGGGTAGTGGCAAGGCCCCTGTGGATCCATATGCAACCTTCATGCAGGTTATCAGTGATATGCTAGCTAGTCAACGGACCATGTCTCAATCTTTGGCTTAGGTAGCGGATAGACTAGCTATGGTAGACATTCCGGGCACACAAGCCCCACATGCAGCACAAGGGAACTCAGGGATAGGTAGTACAACCTAGTCACCCACTCGCACACACACCTTTGCGAGTAAGATTCCATGTCCGTTGTTTCCCAGTTTCCAGAGGGAACCCCTGGTAGAAGCACAGGTACTGATAGCACAAAGACCGCCCACTCATGTAGAGGACATTGCAGAGTATCAGAGAGAGTATGCAGCGTTGGGCCATGACTTCCGTCGGGATATGACCTTAGTCAAGTATTGTGGACTCAGACTCAGGAACCGTCCCAGAGAGCCACAGAGGGGAGGACCATAGCAGCAGTAGCAGGGGCATAACATTGATTTCATCCAGAAAGTTGGTAAAATCACCATACCTTCTTTTGAGGGATCGTCCAAATGCACCGCCAGAGCTTGGGTACAGAAACTAGACACCGACTACAAGCTCAACCAGATGACCGAGTCAGAGGCCATTAGTTTCACCACCCTACACTTGGAGGGTGAGGCACACGAGTGATGGTATCATGGATTGGTTACATTAGGTCACAGTTGCATCACCTCTTACAGAGATTTCACAGAGAGACTCATGGATATATTTGACAGGAGGGATCCAAAGATCCATTTCAGAGATCTAGCCCAGTGGAGACAAACTGGCACAACAAAGGCATTCATCTCAGAGTTTCAGAGGGTAGCAGTGGTAGTGATAGACATATCCAAGCCCTTATTGGTCATGTTATTCATAGAAGGGATCACAGAACCCTTGAGAATATGGGTGAAGGCCTACTGGCCTCATACCTTGCAGGATGCCATCCGACGCACTAGAGATTTGGTGGATTCAGTGCCAAAAACTAAACCCTTCACCAAACCCTTTGTACCACAGAGAGACAAGGATCAGAAGAATCCTCAAAGGGAATGGAAGGGAAAGCCCAAGTTGGATGATGATACACGACGGGAGTTGATGAGGAAGAGTCTTTGCTTCTCCTGCAGAGACCCTTGGGTCCTAGGGCATAGATGCATGGGAAAGGGACAAATCCACTACATTGAAGTGGAATCAGGCAGTGAGGAGGAGGATGAGGATGTTGAGGCACTGATAGACAATGATTTAGAGACTGAGACCATTCATGAGCTAAAACAGCAGCCGAAGAAACCTCAGATACCGTCCAGGGCACAACCCAAGGAGGAGGCAAAACCTCATAGAGAGGTGAAAGGGGGGACCATATCCACCCTTTCCGGTGTACCAAGGTACAACACTCTCAGGATCAAGGGCCTTATATAGGGGCAACGCATGAAAACGTTAGTTGATGGTGGGGCCACCCTCAACTTCATAGATGCATCCTTAGTAGCCAGGAGGGGGTTACACACGGAGGAGTTTGAGGGATTCCATGTAGCAGTGGAAGATGGATATGATCCCTAACCTAGAGGTCAAACTAGGCAACTACACCCTGACAGACACATTCTATGTAGTTGAGCTGCCAAATACTGATGTCGTGCTAGGGGTACAGTGGTTGTATTCATTGGGGGAGATTAGGTTCAACTATTAGACGTTGACCATGAGCTTCAGAGATGCCAGTGGATCGTGAGTTGTGCTGAGGGGCATGTCTACAGAAGCACCTCGAGCAGTATCGACAAAGAGGATGGAGTGGATCTTTCATCACGGAGATGTGGCTTACGCAATATAGTGTTTGATCACCACGCTAAAGGATTCTGAGGGTAGGGAGCATTTCCACCCACAGATCAGAGAGATTTTGGGTCAGTATGAGTCAATATTTGGGTTGATACCACCAGGGAGACCGCCCGACAGGGGTTTTGAGCACATGATTGAGTTAGAGGTCGGGGCTACACCAGTAATTACAACACCCTATAGGCATACCAATAAATTCAAGGACGAGATTGAGAAAGAAATCAAAGAATTGCTTTCTATGGGGCACATCAGGCCCAGCATGAGTCCTTTTGCATCTTCAGTCATCCTGGTACTGAATAAGGATGGCACGTTACGAATGTGCATCGACTACAGAGCACTCAACAAGAAAATGATCAAGAATCATTACCCCATTCCACGCATAGATGAGTTGATGGATGAGTTACATGGGCCAATCTTCTTCACTAAGATTGATCTATGCTCAGGATACCATCAGATCAACATCAAGGAGCAGGACATTGAGAAGACAACGTTCTGGTGCCATTTCAAACACTTTGAGTTTTTGGTCATGATGTTTGGATTGACCAACGCACCAACCACTTTCCAGTCTTGCATGAATCATATCTTTAGAGGATAGTTGAGGAAGTACATCCTGGTATTCTTCAACGACATATTGATCTACAACAAGACATGGGATGAGAATCTAGCACATTTGGGGGAGGTATTGGGTATTATGCAAGCATAGTCTTTATATGCCAAGGAATCCAAATGTGAATTTGGCATGAGAGAACTATTGTACTTGGGGCATATCATCATTGGGCAAGGAGTACAAGTTCATCAGGAAAAGATCAGGTCCATTTTGGATTGGCCAATGCCCAAGAATCTCACGGAGATGAGAGGATTCTTTGGGTTATGCAGTTACTACAGGCAATTCGTCAAGGTTTTTTCACAATTGGGAGCACCACTCACAGACTTGACCAAAAAGGGTGCTTTTCATTGGACATAGGAGGCACAACAGACATTCGACAAAATGAAGGAGGTTATGAGCACCTGCCCTGTTCTAGCCCTTCCAAACTTCTCGCAGTCGTTTGTCTTAGAGTGCGACGCATCAAGGGTGGGGTTTGGAGAATTTTTGATGCAGGGGGGGCACCCCATTGTGTTTGAGATAATAAATCTCAATGACTCGGAGAGACTCTATCCTATTTACGACAAGGAGATGCTAGCGATCATGCATGCCTTAACCAAATTCAGGAAGTATCTGGTTTGCAGCAAGTTTGTAGTGAAGACTGATGATAACAGTCTCAAGTATTTCCTTGATTAGAAAGACCTCAGTGAGAGGCAGCATAAGTGGGTCTCAAAGATCCAAGCCTTTGACTTTGACATTGAGTATGTCAAGGGAAAAAGGAATATCGTGGCAGATGGCCTTGTCCAAGAGGCCAGCAGGATGTTCGATGATGGACATCTGTACATATTGGAAATCTCATTTGTTGGTGGAATACTCCAAAAACAAATTTGCTTGTGAGGTGATGGACGAACAGGTGATGGATGATATATATCGGGTTCTTGATGACGTCATTTTCTACAAGGAAAAGATCTACTTGGTTCCAAAATCCACCCTGAAGGGGAAAATTCTGAAGGTATGTCATGATTCGCCTACAACAGGGCATCAGGGGTACTTCAAAACATACAGGCAGATCAAGGAGAGATTTTCATGGAAGTGTCCCAAGGATGATGTGTTGAAGCACATATGAGAGTGCACGACTTGTCAATAGAACAAGTTTGACTAGACACACCCCACAGGGCTACTACAGCCTCTACCCATTCCAGAACAGAAATGGGAGAGCATTTCCATGGATTTCATTACATGCCTTCCTAGAGTGCAAGGCAAGGACTGTATATTTGTGGTGGTCGACAGAATGACCAAATTTGCAAATTTCTTCACCTTACCCACAGACAATAAGGCCATACAGGTAGCAGAGTTGTTTTTCGGGGAGGTATTCCAATTACACGGGTTACCTAGGTAGATACTCAGTGATAGAGATGGGCGCTTCATCAACGCATTTTGACAGGAGCTTTTCAGGTTGATAGGCACAGAGCTAGCCACAAGTACCAACTACCACCCACAGATAGGTGGGCAGATAAAGATCGTCAACAAATGGGTGGAGGGGTATTTGAGGAACAATGTGGGGGGGCAGCAGCGCACTTGGGTGAGATGGTTACATATGGGTGAGTATTACTACAACACAACTTACCATATGTCTATCAATATGTCATCGTTCAGGGCATTGTATGGATACGATGCATCCTCCTTTATGGAGACTATGTTTGGGGACAATAGGGTCCCGGGGGCCAAGGAATGGGTGGAGGAGAGTCATAGGATTCTTCAATCAGTAAGGGAGAACTTGCAGTCAGCTCAAAACCAATAGAAGATATATGCAGACCGGCATAGAGTTGAGTGCAATTTTAAGGTAGGGGATTTGGCTTTTCTATGATTACATCCATACAGACAGTCCTCCTTGAAGAGGAATGAAGCAGAGAAGATGAAGTCAAAGTTCTATGGGCCATACAGAGTCATCAAGAGGATAGGTGAGGTGGCATACGAGCTAGAGCTACTGGAAGGTAGCAAGATTCATAACGTATTTCATGTCTCTTGCCTTAAAAAGGCTGTGGGACAACAGGTTAGCATTTCAGAGGAGTTGCCACCCTTGGATGAGGAGGGTCAGTTGGAGCTAGTGCCAGAGGAGGTACTAGAGCAGAGAGAGCGTCGATTGAGGAGCAAGATCATGAGGGAGCGCTTGGTTAGATGGAGGGGTCTTCCAGTGGAGGATACCACATGGGAGGGAGAGCATATCTTGCAGCACCCAGGATTGATGTTGCTTGAGGACAAGCAATCTCGGGAGGGGAAGACTGTGATGTCCCGTTCCCAAGAGTAGGCCAGCAAGGAGTGACTTAGTAGTCTATGTGTTCCCAGAGACTATAGTCAGGCACAAACAGGGAATAAGATGGAGAAATAAGGAGGAATTGATGGCTAAACGATCAATTAAGCCAAAATACTTAGGAAAAGTCACTTAAGCCTAAGTCAACGAAGAATTAGAATGAAAAGGTGCTAAAGAGGGACTTAATTAATTAATTATTCACCTTAGGAGGAAAAACGCCTAGCTTAAGTGAGTTCAATGGTGAATTAGACTGGGAAAGGTATAAAGAGAGGAATTTGACCTAATTCCTCACTATGCATTGTTATGATTTGATGTTGAGAGTTCCCAGAGGAGGAAGAGGGTCGACCTTACTGTTTTGTGGATTTATGGAGAAAATCACCACCATTGATCGGTTTCAGTGTTGAGAGACACACCCTAGCCCATCGTAGATAACTTCCAAGTATTTCACCGAGATATTCAAGAGTATCTAGTACAGTGTGTGCAACTCAGCCAGTGAGGGTGCAAGTCATATTGAGGGTTTGTGGAGCTGCACGAGGTTTGAGCTCAGATTGTAGTTTCCTTCTGACCCAATGGAGATTCAACCAGGGTGCTTCTATTGAGCCATTTATCATCAGATTCTAACAGTGGAATCTTGCAGAGCACATCATCCAACCATTTAGGGCGCAGCTCTTCCAATAGTATATTTGGGGTTGCAGACAGAGCATCAAGACAGATCTGGGGAAACCCTTTTGACCCAATTCTGCATTTGGCAAGACGATCGTTTTGAGCCCTATAATAGTTGATTTCGTCGGTGGAATCATTTGGGGTGCATCCAATGTCTTGGGAGGTGCACAAACCCCCCAGGGGTCAAGATCCAGTACCTTAGAGGCCAGATCTGATATCCGACACTCGTCCATTCCAGTCTAGAGGCTAGGGTGCTTCTATTGGAGCAGTTTCTGGCGCATTCCAACGTTCTATCCTTCCGGACAAGTTTTCTAGCTGGTAGTGGTTACCGTATTTCTCTGGAGTCACATATTTATGTCGATCTATCTGTGCATGCATCAGATTTGCATTCATCTTCTGATCATAGGTATTTTTATGCTATTTGATTGTATTCCAGTGACGATCCATGAGATCTAGCTAATGATTATACTCTATATTTCCAGTGTGTTATTGTATTTCCATGCTTGAGTCACATAATATATGTTATTGGGCAGTTGATGTTCTTTACTTCTGCATGCATCCTTTATATACTGTTTAAACCATAAATATGCAACATACACATGCAATAACCAACATGCACCTGAAATAACCAACATGCACATGCAATAACCATAAAGATCTCAAACACACAACTAAAACACATCCAGAAACCCCCAGTGTATCAGATCTGCAAGACATAACATTGGATCAGTAGCAAATATCTTGATTTGCGGGATCAGGGATATTTCAGCACACAGGACGTCAGTTGGTTGTTTTGGTGGATTTATAACTTTATGCAATTGATGCATAACATCAGTTTCAATGGGTAAACTAGAACCCTATATATTGCATATGGCACAGGAACTGGCATAATTTAATTTGGTTAAAGCATCAATGAACACGGGGCCCGAACTTCCATTAAAAAACACCTTTGAGCGCAATTTTTTGACATCCATCAAAATGATTTTTTATTCTCGGAAATAGGACAATCATATTATTTCCGCCATCAAAATTCCAACGCAGCTGACAAAATCGAATTCTGAGGCCTGTAAGTTACAAAATGATCACCAAGAGTTTCTATCCTAGACAACCGCGTTAGCTGTGACATCGATAAAATACTTGAATGACATATCCAGTTGTCTCGCTAAAAGAGTCTATTCATGCTCTCCACATCGCAAAAAATGGTACCCTGATCTGACTTTCTATGAATACGAACTTTTAAACTCAAGTCGAATGGCGTCAACATCTCCTTCAACCAGGAAACTGATTTATATCTTCTGTTCACATTGATACTCAAATGGAATTTATAAAATGATTCAAAGTATTAAATAAATTAAATTTAAATAATCTTATTTTTCATTAAATTAAGATTATTTATATTTAAAGGTCATAAAAGGAGAGGTTTTAATTAAATGGAATTCACAAAAAAAATGGAAATAAGTCAACGTAAATCAACTTGGGCTGGATATTTCATTAAGTCTAAAATTCTACATGGAGAGGAGGGTCATGGCCCACGTGCCCCCTTATTTTTATTTTTAAATATGAGTTCCCACTTAGTACTAAATCCAGTTATTTCTGTCGTAGAATTTACCAGTGCTTTCCATCGGGAACTGAGTAGGCTTATTTGAGAGAGAGTAGGCTAATTCGAGAGCAAACACACTCATTTTTTACCTAAAAAAAATAGGTTTAAATCCGACCAGATTTTCATGATAACCTGAATTTAACCTAAAATTTAAAATCACACAGCAGAAAAACCTACCCAAAAAAAATAACTCGGGAAGATTGCTCCCGAGTTAACCCACTCCCATCGGAACACTCGGTACTAACTCCAACGCTTTCCATCGAAGAACTTAACATCAACTCCAACACTTGTGGTCATGGTCATGAGCACCAGTTTCAAGGTTCTTTTCGGTGGATATTTTGGGTATGGAAACATCAATATGGAGCGTGGCATGTCCCATGACTCCCCCATTCTCTTTTTTTCATTTGTCCAAGGAAAATTTGTAAAAGGCGTGGCCAGGCCACCTCTCCCCCTTATTTTGGTTAAATATAATAATATTTCATGGAGTGTGAGGGAGAAGGGGCATTGCGTGCCACCCCCTTTCCCTTTTTTACTTATTATTTAAAAATATATATATATAAGGTGGAAGAAATGGGTGACCACCCTTTTTTCTTTAATAATTTTTTTTTTCTCATTTAAATATTAAATTTTCTTATTTTCAAGACCATAACAAAAAAACTAAGTACTTTCAATTGAAACCAAGTTTTTATGAAACCATTGCGTAACGATTTGATCTAACTCAACATGTTACTTGACGATGATACAAATATGGAGTATATGTTCAGATATTATAGGAACCACTTTCCTAGAGAGCTTAAATGAAGGTGCAACAATGCGGTCACTCGGAGAATTTCCCAAGATAGGTGCCAGTTCGCTCTCGACGAAGTTCATAACTTAGCCCCAACTTACACTAGCGAGATTCATTACTCGACCTTCGATGAAAATCAGAGGAGTTCACATCAACTCATCCACCGCAAGTTGGAGGAGTTCCCATCAACTCCTCTGATGCAAATCGAAGGAGTTCCCATCAACTCCTCCGAAACCTAAAAAACTAACTTTCGCAAATTAGCCATAATGTTTGACTCGGATGTTTGTTTTGCACGTTCTTTATACTGTTGGAAAGGTATTTTCGAGATATACAACTTTCTAGTTATAGTATTTAAGAAATTCCTAACCAATTGTCTTCATTTTTCAATAATAATATATGATACCATTTTGACAACCCCGGAGAACGCAGTGCCTCAATCATGAACAAATGAACCAAGAATTGAATGCAAGAAAGTTTACATGATATTTCAATTAATTAATTCCTCAATTATTTTTGTTTGTATGATTAGTATTAATAGTTTATTTGGAGTTACTATCATCTATTGTATGTTGAATGGTGTCAGCTACTGAGTAGAGGAGGGTCGTACTCAGCATCCTCACGATGTGATCTATAGCCAAACACATCAAAGAAGAAATAATAATAGTTGTAGCAGTGGAAGAGCATAAGAGAAGGTAATTACACTCAAATGACTGAGAAAAGATTCCAAATACTATAACAATCGAGTTCCCCAAATGTTCAATCCAATCGTTACATTAGACGAGGTGCACCACGACCAAAATCCATGATGGCCCATCAGCGCTAGAGGACAAATTTGATATATAATTGTTTTCATTGTTGATCATCATAATAAAGGGAATAAAGAAGAACGTTGGAAGGTGAAAGGTCACAGAGGAAGGCGCAAGGCCAAGGGTCATGTTGAACCTCAATAAATACTAGAATTGAACCCAAAGATAGGGTTTTTGGCTCTTCAAACATTGTACACTTATGAACTATTTTGGGAATACACTGTCAACTAAAATTGGAGAGCTTTCCTTAGAGTTTTCATGTATTATTGTTGAAACTGTTAATACAGAGAAGCCCTCAGGGCCATCTTTCGACAGAGAGAAATACTCGCAAGTATTGTTATTTTTTTGCGAACTATTTCAAGCAGAATGTTTGTTGTTCACATGGGCTGTAAGAGCATGGTTGTTTATGGACTATTATGACACAATATATGTTTTCTTGCAATTTTGTTACTCTTTCTTATATTACATGTCCTGAGCGAATGAGTTGTGAATGTATGTAGAAATGTGACTTATAATTTTCTGGTTATAGACTTGTATGCATGTGTTTCTAAATGTGTGCCTCCATGACAACTATCTGATTGGGGTTTATGCATAGTTTAGTTTCATTACAACTCATTTTGTTACTATAGTTCAATCCTAGTTAGGATAGGATAGATTAGAGATAGATTATACCTACATATACATAGTCTTCATCTACATCTTTCATTTGCATAACCATCCATCATTCACCCTCATCGGTGGACCGAGACACAACCAATAATACCAAACCATGAATGGTTGTTGGTCCAGAATATGGATGGGTTCCCTATTCCAAATGGTGAGAGGTCTAATTGGGACTTATTACCAGGGGTAACACCTTACTGTTGTCAGGCGAATTTAGACCCCTCAACATAATTGGTGCTAGAAGGAGGGTCGGATGACAATCTTGCCCATGTGGAGTCATTTCACTTAACTTTAACCATCCCATCGCTCCTCTCCATACCTTTGTATGGAAGGATCCTTTGAGTTTTTCGAGACCCACATAGGCCATTTCACTCAAGACATTCAATCTCTTGTCAAAACCCAAATTCGATGGTGAAGGGAATGTCTTTGCATTCACGCATCTCAATCAATTTGTCATCACTCAATGAAATACGAAGATTGTTCAAGACAATGAAACATGAACTTGACTATTTATCCTCACATTCGAAGGGAGAATTAAATCTTGGCTTAGGACATTTCCAGCAAAATCAATCCATAGCTGGAAACAATTTATGGAAATATTTATCGCTACTCATGAAAATTATGTTTATGACGAACTCGTTGATGAACATGCATAAATCCGTACAGTTGAAAATGAATCTGTGGATGATTTATTTCGAATATTCATGTAGATTTACTGAAAGTGATGAACCCTTAAGCCAAGAAATATTCAATTGGTTTTCATATCTTGTATCTATTTCTGAAGAGTGCAATATGAATGATCAAACCATCTCTTGTTCACAAGAATCAGATCTGATCACGGAAAATAGGGAGTACATGATCTCTGAATACCACTCTATTACAGTTGTAGGGGAATCCTTATCAGAAATATCAGACCCCTTAGCCTTGAAATGTGAACCATTTATCATCTCCCCTTTAGAAAATCATGGATCTACTTTGGTCTATAGAAAATCCTTCATTAAAGCAATATCATCATTTTCATAATCTGAAGATCTTCATGCACTTGATACAAATTTGTTTGGATTTGGTCACCCACATGAGAACCCACTTGTTCACCATTCAATGCATCATGTACATTGTTCTTACAACAAAACACTGAATACTAAATTAGAACAACAAGATTTCCAAGCTATGACCAATCAAGATATCATTCTTCATGACATTCCATCGAGGATGCACCAAGTTCTAAGTCCTTCATTTATGAAACCTCCTAAATCACAATTTAATCTTGGTAATCCTATTTTCGACAACTACTTTACTATTTTGGAATTGAATGTTAATGTTGACCTATCATTCATTGATCCTACACAATCAGAAATTTCTGACATTGACGCACATATGTTAGCAACATAAAATACAAAGTGTGCATAGCATAATGATGTCCTAAATCCTCAAGAAGAAATCACAAGAAACAAACTGCCCATCACTATGCACAACAAAAGAAATATTGAGTTGATCCAAGAACCTATGTCATCTCAATTTTTTCTAGAATTACACATTAATCATTAAGAGAAAATTGATCACTCATCCTTGGATTCAATATTCATACCCAAGCACTTTTCATGTGATTTCATTGATGTCATAGGAGAAGGCTTGGAGTCATAGTTTATTCGATTTTCCCCTTGAACTATCACCTATAATCTCTCCTTTCAACATGTGGAGTATGTGAAATGTGCATCGATAATGAAACACTCCAATCTCAACTGATAATTATATTAGGTGCTCATTGTCTTACTTCAACCCTTGGACTAAATGATGTCACCCACTCCAAGATTCTCGCACAAGATACATTGCATGCAAATTTCATTTTTGAATCTCATAATGTACATCACTCACGTTTTATCTCCTTCCAACATTCATATAGTGATCATTATAAATTCTATGATAGAATTGAATCTTGGTTGGAGGAATCCTACACAAACACATTTCACATCAACAATAACAATGCCAAATTTGACATGTTGAATGGAGATTTTCTTTAATCATTTCTCCCTATCTTTCATCCCACAATGCTTCATTCTCTGCAATTGGCCTTCAATAAAAATGCAATTGCAGGTTTGGATTTACTTGACGAGCTTCACTAGCACGACTCTTATACCTAACCTTCTTTTAGTCGGTGTAGACTAGGTTAGAAATATGAATAGCATATTTACTTTACTTGCTTTCTTCCTGCATAGCGTAGATGTTTTCTTTCATTTTCATTTTTATAGTGTAAATTTTGATTTGTTTTGGGTTCTTTAATAAAGGTCTCCAACTGCAATTAGTTTAGTTTGCAGTTTGTGAATGTTTTATTTAGTTTAATTTTCTTTTCAGCAAAGATTTCTCCTTTTCATTAATGCTTTTCATTTTTCTCTGACTAAAATCTTGGTTTAACCTTGGTTTCCATCCATCTTCATAAGAAAACCATGTGCAAGAATTCTCTGAGAGGTTTAAATTGTAAAATTCACATGTTTCAACAAAAATTACTTTGACATTGAGAGTTAGACAGCAGGTTATCCCAAGAAGTTGAAACAATACCTTCTGAGAGATACTTGACAAATATAACAAGACAAAAACCTTGCTAAGAGAATTACATGGTTTATTCATAGCTTTACTTAGGATGGTTTTTATTGAGCATAATTCACTGAAGTGCTTTTCACTCTATAACAGAGGGTATGTCTGACACTTTATGGTGCATTTATCCTTTTCCCAGTCTTAAAATATGTTTTAAATAATGGGAAAAGTAATGGTGTTCTTCGCATCTAACATACACCTCAAGGAACATAGTATCAATTTTTAGTCTCCATCTGGTCTACCTCAAGTGAGATCTTATCTTAGGGATACTGATCAATCAAATTTTTCTCAAGCACACTTCTTTAGGGAAGAACAAGTAATCTTCACAGATGTAGTCATTTTCTACACAAAGGGGAGAATTTCAAACATATTTTGATCATGGAAATATATATCCACTATAAAGGAAGTATAAGAGTTGAAGAAGACACATGCATTCAAAGGATTTGGATTTATTATGCTCAATCAGAACTATGGAGAATAAGTTTTGGGGTTGGAAGAAGTGGAGAGGAAATGAAGATCTCGCAAGGAAAAAGAAGATAAATCTGGTGGACGACGAATTGGAGTTCTGGCCAATCTTTACCCCTGAAGCATAAGGATGCAAAATTGAATTGGAAGTCTTCCTAAAATCTAGATGAAGAGTGCAATTCTCAGTCAGCACTAACACCAAAACTCATCTAAATGAAATAACATGAGTGTTAACTTTCACACAGATTAGTCTTATCAAGGGGTTGCAAAGCTTCTTGCAGGTTGGAATACATGAATATATTTGAAGCTGCTGGAAAATTCAATCTATGACCTCTTTCTCAGTCCATTTTTATTTCCTAACTACATGACTTTGATCGTCATTTAGCCAAATTTTAATTTTTCAGCTGCAACAAGGTTTTGGGTTGAGTTAATCTCATAATTCAACACTTCTCTTCTAGTTCTTTCATCATCATTTTCCCCTTCAGAGCAATTTATTTCTTAAATTTTGTTCATCTTATGATCTCTGATAATATTTGAATGACACACAAACCTCTCATCTTTTTTTTTCCTCTCATAAGAAGCACCTTCGCATTGGAGAAGTCTTGAATCATCTTGAATCTCTTTCCTATATCATGAGTAGAATTAGGGGTCTCTATTTGAATAGGAATCCGGATTGTCTAGGGATGTTGTGGCAACATTTAAGCCATGACTAAGCATAGTGGTTAATCAATAATCATCCTTGCATATTGGTTGGAGAGAAAATCCCATGTAACAAAGGAACCATCCACACATTAATTAGTTTCTCGCATGAAAGATGAAGTGTCAAAGTCTAAAGGATGAAAACCAAAAGGGATATCTCTATGTATCCAAGTGTAGAAAATATACAAATAAATCTTAATATTTGGCAATCATCCCCTTTCAAGATAAAAAGGCCACCGCTTTCCCCATCCATCAAATGATAAGCATGCACTAAATAAAACAAGAAGGAATGGAAAGGAAAGTTTGAATGAACTAGGGGGCATGTAGATATCTTTGTCGGGGCTATGGAAGTTCGATGGCAGCGGAGCAAGGTCTTTGACACTGTGGTGACTCTACCGAGGCTATGGATGCTCGCGGGAAGTAGAGTAACACCTGCCAGTTATTTATATATGCACCTAGTGAAAAATATTTGATTATCCCAAATATATATCAGGCCCATGATGAAGATACCAACCCAGATCGTCGACACAATTTAAGGAAATAAATATCATCATCATTCATCCTCCATCTACAATAGACAAGCTATACTAGATGATATGCAAGCATCGCTAGTGAGCCCACCATGATGGAATATTTTAGGTAACTGTTGCACATTATTTCCAGAATTTTTTAAACTTAAAAGTAAATTTCATGACCCTCTATATTTTTGTCTTATCATTTATGAAACACTAGCAAATATTCTGTCTTCGCCCAGTGTGTCTCCATTTCTTGCACACGAACAACAACCTCCCAATTTTCTTGTCTTAGTATCTCTCCAAGACAAGAAATTGGGCCCCCCTTCGGTTCGTCCTACTAGGACCCTCACACTCTTTCTATTGTGTAAAAAACTAATCCAGATCTTTCTTCAACTCTTCCTTCCTTATTGTTTCCAGTTCCTCCTCAGATCACTTCTACCCGACGATCCGCACTTTGACAAGTTCCCTCTTTCTACGCTAACACATAGCCTATTGATGCATGCATCCTTTCTTCCACCATTGCATTGGTGCGTCAATGATTTCTCCGCCTATACATAGGCCACCATCCTCCGAACTTGACTGACACGCTAGCATGCCTTCGATAAAATTCACTTACGCACATCTTCCTCACCAACGAAGTGCATGTGATCAATTTTGACACATCAGTGGTGTCCACGTGATTATATTCCCTGCACACATGCCTTTCATTGGCTAACACCATTTCACTTTCATCGATTGATCTAGGAGGATCTAAAGAACACTCACAAAGGACTAGGGGGATCCAGAGCACTCATAGAGGTTTCACAAGATCCATAAATGCTCAAAATTCAAATTATTCAAATTGTCCCAAAACTGGCATCATTGTGTAGAGCTCTTCATTAGCTTTCCAACGGTGCAAATGGAAAGTCAAATAGAGTTCATATGCAAAATTTATGAGAGGTCAAATTTCAGTCAAACCTACTAAAAAGTCAAAGGTCAAAGTACATGGGAAAAAAGAGGTGACACGTGTCACAACTGCAAGGGTGACATGTGGCACATGACTATTGGAAGTTGACTGGTTAGATCATACCTCCAGGTGGAGGAATTGCAGGTTGACAAGTGGCACACAAGTGGTCCAATCATTCATCGATAAGTGGCATTGAAGAGCCAATGAGAGGTCGCCACGTGGGAGCCTCCCATTGACCAATATTGGTTAGTGTACATTAAAATTATGGAGTCGAAGGGAGTTGAACCTGTGACCTCCATAACCTCGCAAGGCTTAACATAGCTCCCACTACCAATGCACCCTCATATGTGACTTAACCTATATATGTCACACATTATATTTAAATTTATGTTGAAGTTTGAATGGGTGACAAAAGGCCGAGGGCCTAATCCCCCGACCCATAGCTCGTGGTCATTGAAAACTCATGTAACCACCAATCCAAAGCATGAGGGGTTGTAAAAATATTCGTGTGATATTTTTGTGTGCACAAATCCCGATGTGCACACAATCCCAGGTCTTCACAAATTTCTAGGTCTGCACAGATCTTGAGGTGGCATAATTTTATATGTAGGACACATATTTCGAGGTTGTACAGTTGTCTCGATTTTTGTGCCAAGAAGAGGCTATATATGTTGTCTCGTAAAGCATGCCATGAGGTATAATGGTAGCACCTAGGAAACATTATACTAATTTTTCACGATTTTTTCCAAGGATCATGAATTTGAGGTCATTTGTAAAAATATTTGCTCAATTTTCAATTAATGAGCATTTAATGCATTTTTTTATGTGCCGAAGAGGGCGTAATTGAACCAGTTCGGAAATTGGTCGACTTTATAGTCAAATTTCTCATAATTTCACAAGGATTCTAATGGTGAACTTATTTTCTTTTTCTGATCTATGGAATTTAAGAGAGCCCATTAAATTGGCATATGTGAATCATTTTACATGTGATTTTGATATATGAGATGGAGAAAGAAGTTATTATTGGATTGAAGGGAACTTAAAGATGAAACAAAAGTATTTCGTCTCTATGTAATTTGAATTATGTTATTTGTTTTTGTGTCATATCATTAATCAAACAAAACTAATCATCAGTTTATGAGTTTTTTGGGTAAAAAACACATCATCATAATTTTGCAAACCACTTTAATATGATCTGTAAATTATTCTGGATAATGTTAGATATTGCATGTATATATATGTAAAGATATAAGTGGTGTCTAAGTATATTCTAGATCAAATGGTATCAGAGATAGTTTTGACATGTGTTGCAAGCTATTGATGTGATGAGATCCAAGAGTTTAGTTGGTGAGGATTTTGAAGTCTCTTATCAAGAAGTCAAGATAAGTAAAGTTCTCATGAAATTAAGGCTCCAAAAGAACATTAATCGACTAATCCAAAAGGAGAATTATGAGCTAAGAATGTGGTTGCAAGATCTTGAGGAAGAGAAGTAGAGGTTATAGGATTGATTGTTATGTCATGAAGATTTTCACATGATTATTTTTCATGAATTAGAAATAAATTTGCAGATATTGGCACCATCAATCAACAAAGTTGGACAAGCAGAGAATGTAATGTCTCCACTACAAGAGACACTATCTCCCTTAAAAAACATGATTGAGAAAGATGAATCCTCATAATATTCTTCTCCCCATCAATATGGAGAATGATTGAGGGTAGATGAAGCAAAAAGAAATTCAAATGAAGAATTCATACATAAACAATTAGCCTTACCTTCCTATCCACAAAAGAGTAACATGTGTAAGGCATCTCCAGGGAAATATGTGCATGCTACAGAAGAAGGAATGAAGACTTATCCCATTGGTGAATGGTTTAGTTATCCATGTGATTCATGTAGAACTAGCAACCATGATGTGGAGAAGTGTAGAAGAAGATAGTATGTGCAAGTAAATCCATCCAAGAAGAAGGAGGATCATTTATCAAGTCAGAGGAAAAGGATGAATGATAAGAAAGGATCATGGAACAAGACACTCTTCTCTTATTGTGGTAAGACTAGACACCAGATTGAGAAGTGTTGGACACTTTAACCACACTTATGTCTGAATAAGTATAGGAAATATGTAAATACACTTCGACAAGACAAGCAACAACTCTAGATGAAGTTAATGGTCTTACTGAAAGGCTTGGGAAAGAATACTTCCTAATGGTTGGTCTTGGCAAATTTATATATGAAGACATTGAAGAATGTCTTGTGGACATTGGCTCATCTCGCCACATGACCCGAATGAGATCAATATTTTTGACTTTCTCAAAATGTGACACAAATTGCTATGTGGGATTTTGAGCCAACACCAAACAAGCAATAAGAGGGTATGGATATGTAAAATTCTAGCTCAAGTTAGGAGGATTTATGGGAATCGAACATATGTTGTATGTTCCATATTTAAAGGTAAACCTACTCTTAGTTGTGGCATTTGAAGATAATGGTTATGAAGACACATTCCAAAATGGTCAAGTACTTGTGTCTTAAAGGGAAGCAACTCCATAAACTCCAATAATTCTTGGTATTCGTAAAGAGAGGTTATACAGGTTACTGGGAAGACTTATAGTTTGGTCTAATGGTTACTTGGATTCAACATCATATTCAATATCAGATTCAACATCAACATCAGAGGCATTTTCAGAGGTCGGAAGCTGCGAGACTCCTCCTGGTACATTGGGGAGAATGAGTCTATTTAAGTAAACCATCTTAAAAAGTTTGTAAATATGTATATTTGTAAATATAATATGCATATGTGTATATCTCCTAAAGTCTATTTGAATGCTCGTAAGACAATCATTGTAAATTATAAGAGTGATAGGGATTGTAAAATTTCTATATTTCCACCTTATATGTTGTAAAGAGGGAGAGGAATCTCGTTAGAGAGATTTCTAGATAGCCACGTTACACTTTGTTATAAAATGAGAGGAATCTCATTAGATATTTATAGATAGCCACCTATACATATTGTTTTACAGTGAGAGGAATAGCATTGTATATATTTCTAATTATTTAGACAACAATATAGGCAATTGTATTGTCTTGTCATCAACTAAAATGATACATATGGATCGAATTGTATGAGACAACATTCTTGATTCTGAAGAACTTAAAGTGAAGGAATAAAAGGATGTAGGTAGTTGGAACATGTATATCAGAAGCAAAAAGAACATCAAAGTAATGCAAAACTTTCTAGAGCTGGTAAAGGAGAAGTAATCCTCTTCAGAAATAAGAGGCATAAAGGTGCATTCTATAAGAATCTTTTTAAAAAACTATGTCATGTTTGTATGGATGTATACCTTGAAGAAAAGAAAGACAGGTACATATGATAACAATACAAGCATAATTGTTTCTCAAGGTAGGAGCGAAAATGGACAGAATATTCATTTAGGGACTCCTACATATACATCGGTATTACAAGAACAAAGATTCCAAATGGGAAAGGCATACATCAACATTCGACTTGATTTCATATTGGCTGAGATGGAATATCTTCAACAGAAGGAGATGGGAGTGGATGTTGAAATAAAAGATACATGTACTGTAAAGATTCAATGAAAAGGATTTTTGTTGAGGAATCTTTGCGCTAGAACCAAAACTATTAGTGAAAATGTCAGAGGCTAGAGTCAGATCCATGTTCCAGAAGTAGACATAAGTGCATTGATCTAGTACCTAAGATTGAAGACCCAAGATGAAGACTAAATTCCAAAAGAGTCAGCAAGATGGAAGAGTGAATCATTATCACTAAGTTGTATAATACCTATAATTTTGGAGGTCCAAAAGTTTTTCAGTGGGGAGGTGTGATCAAGGAGGATCTAAGGAATGCTCATAGAGGTCTAGGAGGATCTGAAACGCTCACAGAGGTCCCAGGGGATCCATAAATGATTAAAATTCAAATTCTCCAAATCATCCTAAAAATATCAGAATTGTGTAGAGCTCGTCATCATCTTTCTAATGGCGCAAATGACAAGTCAAATGGAGTTTGTATGAAACATTTATGAGCGGTCAAAGTTCAGTCCAACCTGGTAAAAAGTCAAAGGTCAAAGAACATGGGAAAAAAGAGGTGACACATATCACCACTGCAAGGGTGACACGTGGCACATGACTATTGGAAGATGAATGGGAATATCGTACCTCCATGTGGAAAATTTGAAGGTTGACAAGTGGTGCACAAGTGGTCTAATCACTCTTCGACAAGTGGCTTTAGAGAGCCAATGGGAGCTCGCCACATGGAAACCTCCCATTGGCCAATATTGGTTAGTGTATATTAAAATTATGGAGTTGATGGGGGTCAAACCCACAACTTCCATAACCTCCCAAGGATTAACATAGCTCCCACTACCAACTCGCCCTCATATGTGACTTAACCTATATATGTCACACATTATATTTAAATTTATATTGAAGTTTGAATGGGCGACAAAAGGCCGAGGGCCTAATCCCTCGACCCATAGCCTGTGGTCATTGCAATCTCATGTAACCACCAATCCAAAGCAAGGAGGTTGTAACAATATTCACGTGGGAGTTTTGTTATACTATATATATAACCGTAAAACAAGAAACATATGCCATGGAAGTGGATCGAACCTGAAACCTTCGGGATATAATCCATAGGCCCGACCATTATGCCAACCACCCACATTTAATGAAGATGCCACCTAATTTTAGTGTTAAGTTGCCAAATGTGCGGATGGAGTTTTGTGATGCCCGAGCCTATATATTCGGCATGGATTTTGATGTGCACACAATCCTAGGTCTGCATGAATTTCAAGGTCTACATGGATATTGAGGTGGCACAATTTTCTATGCAGGACATGGATTTTTAGGTTGTATGGATGCCTCGATTTGTGTTCCAAGATGAGACTATATATATTGTCTCGTAAACCATGCCATGAGGTAAAATGGTATCACCTAGGCAACTTCATACTCATTTTTCATGATTTTTCACAAGGACCATGAATTTAAGGTTTATTTCAGGATTCGAGGTCATTTGTAAAAGGATTTTCTCAATTTTCAATTAATGAACATTTAATGCATTGTTTTGTATGTCGAAGAGTGTGTAATTGAGCCGGTTCAAAAATTGGTCGACTTTATAGTCAAATTTATCATAATTTCATAAGGATTCTAATGGTGAGCTTAATTCCTTGTTTTGAGTTATGGAATTTAAGAGATCCCATTAAATTGGCATATGTAAGTCATTTTACATGTGATTTTGGTATATGAGATGGAGAAAGCAGTTATTATTAGCTTGAAGGGAACTTAAAGATGAAACAAAAGTATGTTAACTCTATGTAATTTGAGTTATTTTATTTTCTGTTGTGTCATCTCACTAATCAAGAAAAACTAATCATCAGTCTATGATTTTTTTTGGGTAAAAAAAACATCATCATAATTTTGCAAACCACCTCAATATGATCAGTAAATTATTCTAGATCAATTTAGATAATGCATGTATATATATGTAAAGAAACAAGTGGTGTCTAAGGATATTTTAGATCATTGATACACCACATATCGACAATGTCCCTCTCTTTTGCTTCATTGCACTGCATATCAACAAGGTTCGCCTCTTCATAGTCGATGCACTACCTATTGAAAAGTTTCCCTCGTCTATCCTCGATATATCAACGAAAATATGTCAACCCTTCATCTTCATCGAGCTCATCGACAACGTTCATCTCCATCTCTCCAATGCTAACCCATTCAACAAGGCTCACCTTTTCCCTGAGGCCTATTTCATCCTCCTCCCAGCCTGAATTCTTCTTATTGCACTCATCAATAAATCTACTTACACTCCTAATGACTAAACTCTCCACACCTATCTAGATAGTAGGTCACTGATTTCTTATCTTACCTGATCGACTTTGGATTGCAACTGTAATCACATTTGTAATGTCCCTAGTGGGTTTCTTCGTGCACATGGTACTAGCTTGTTCACTTTGTGTTTCTTGATGTTATGACTAAATATTGGTTGTAAAAGCATCGTCTAGAATCATATGGGTTGACCAAAAAACCTGTTGTTCTTGCATTGGTTTTGAAATGCACTTCGGGAGAAATTTGGTCCTTTCAGCTCATAGACATTACTGAGGGCACTAGACGTCAGTTAGTTGTTTTGGTGGATTTATAACTTTGTGTTATTGACGCATAAACTCAGTTTCAATGGGTGAAACAAGAGCCTATATGTCACATATGGAACAATAATTGACGAAATTTAATTTGGGTAAAGTATCAGCGAACGTGGGACCCGAACTTCCATTAAAAAAGGCCTTGAGTGCAATTTTTGAATTTGTCTTCCGGTAAAAAGTCCAATCATATTATTTCTACCATTACAATTCCAATGCAACTAACAGAATCAAATTCAGAGGCTCGAAAGTTACAAAATGATCACTGAGGATTTCTAGCATAGTCAACCTCAGCATTCACAACATCCATAGAATACTTGAATGAAATATCCAGTTGTCTCATTAAAAGAGGAACTATGCATCACAAAAAATGGTACCCCAATTCGACATTGTATGAGTAAGTTATGAACTTTTAAAGTCAAGTCAGGTGGTGTCAACATCTCCTTCAACCAGGTAACTAGATTACATCCTCCGTTCACATTAATACTTAAATGGAATTAGGAAAATTATTCTTTTTTATAAAATGATTTAAATTATTAAATTAAATTTAAATAATCTTAATTTTCATTAAATTAAGATATGTGTAAAGGTCATAAAAGGAGAGGTTTTAATTAAATGGAATTAAAAAAGAGAAGGAAATAAGTCAACATAAATCAACTTAGACTGGAGATTTCATTAAGTCTAAAATTCTACGTGGAGGGGAGGGCCCATGGTCCAAGTTCCCCCTCCACGCTCCCCCTTCTTTTTCAATATGAGCTCCCCTTTAAAAAAGAGAGAAAAACCTTTAAACTATGCTTATAACATTTGTTCATCGACATAGTTACCATGAAATTTAGCGCAAGGGTCGGAGAACTTAGTATGAACTTCATTGCATGGGCCAGAGAACTTAGTGTTAATTCTAGTACATGGGTCAAAGAACTTAGTAATAACTCCAACGTTTTTCATCAGAGAACTTAGTACTAACTCCAATGCTTTCCATAACATCAACTCCAACACTTGTGGTCATGGTCATGAGCACCAGTTTCAAGGTTCTTTTCGGTGGATATTTTGGGTATGGAAACATCAATATGGAGCGTGGCATGTCCCATGACTCCCCCCATTCTCTTTTTTCATTTGTCCAAGGAAAATTTGTAAAAGGCGTGGCCAGGCCACCTCTCCCCCTTATTTTGGTTAAATATAATAATATTTCATGGAGTGGGAGGGAGAAGGGGCATTGCGTGCCACCCACTTCCCCTTTTTAACTTATTATTTAAAAATATATATATAAGGTGGAAGAAATGGGGGACCACCCTTTTTTCTTTAATAAATTTTTTTTTCCATTTAAATATTAAATTTTCTCCCTTTTCAAGACCATAACCAAAAAACTAAGTACTTTTAATTGAAACCAAGTTTTCATGAAACCATTGTGCAACGATTTGATCTAACTCAACATGTTGCTTGACAATGATACAAATATGGAGTATATGTTCAGATATTATAGGAACCACTTTCCTAGAGAGCTTAAATGAAGGTGCAACAATGCGATCACTAGGAGAATTTCCCAAGATAGGTGCTAGTTCGCTCTCGGCGAAGTTCATAACTTAGTCCCAACTTACACCGGCGAGATTCATTACTCGGCCTTCGATGAAAATCAAAGGACTTCACATCAACTCAATGTCTCAATCATGAACAAATGAACCAAGAATTGAATGCAAGGAAGTTTACATGATATTTCAATTAATTAATTTCTCAATTATTTTTGTTTGTATGATTAGTATTAATAGTTTATTTGGAGTTACTATCATCTATTGTATGTTGAATGGTGTCAGCTACTGAGTAGAGGAGGGTCGTACTCAGCATCCTCACGATGTGATCTATAGCCAAACACATCAAAGAAGAAATAATAATAGTTGTAGCAGTGGAAGAGCATAAGAGAAGGTAATTACACTCAAATGACTGAGAAAAGATTCCAAATACTATAACAATCGAGTTCCCCAAATGTTCAATCCAATCGTTACATTAGACGAGGTGCACCACGACCAAAATCCATGATGGCCCATCAGCGCTAGAGGACAAATTTGATATATAATTGTTTTCATTGTTGATCATCATAATAAAGGGAATAAAGAAGAACGTTGGAAGGTGAAAGGTCACAGAGGAAGGCGCAAGGCCAAGGGTCATGTTGAACCTCAATAAATACTAGAATTGAACCCAAAGATAGGGTTTTTGGCTCTTCAAACATTGTACACTTATGAACTATTTTGGGAATACACTGTCAACTAAAATTGGAGAGCTTTCCTTAGAGTTTTCATGTATTATTGTTGAAACTGTTAATACAGAGAAGCCCTCAGGGCCATCTTTCGACAGAGAGAAATACTCGCAAGTATTGTTATTTTTTTGCGAACTATTTCAAGCAGAATGTTTGTTGTTCACATGGGCTGTAAGAGCATGGTTGTTTATGGACTATTATGACACAATATATGTTTTCTTGCAATTTTGTTACTCTTTCTTATATTACATGTCCTGAGCGAATGAGTTGTGAATGTATGTAGAAATGTGACTTATAATTTTCTGGTTATAGACTTGTATGCATGTGTTTCTAAATGTGTGCCTCCATGACAACTATCTGATTGGGGTTTATGCCTAGTTTAGTTTCATTACAACTCATTTTGTTACTATGGTTCAATCCTAGTTAGGATAGAATAGATTAGAGATAGATTATACCTGCATTTACATAGTCTTCATCTACATCTTTCATTTGCATAACCATCCATCATTCACCCTCATCGGTGGACCGGGACACAACCGATAATACCAAACCATGAATGGTTGTCGGTCCAGAATATGGATGGGTTCTCTATTCCAAATGGTGAGAGGTCTAATTGGGACTTATTACCAGGGGTAACGCCTTACTATTGTCGGGTGAATTTAGACCCCTCAACATAATTGGTGCTAGAAGGAGGGTCGGATGACAATCCTGCCCATGTGGAGTCATTTCACTTAACTTTAACCATCCCATCGCTCCTCTCCATACCTTTGTATGGAAGAACCGTTTGAGTCTTTTGAGACCCACATATGCCATTTCACTCAAGACATTCAATCTCTTATCAAAACCCAAATTCGATGGTGAAGGGAATGTCTTTGCATTCATGCATCTCAATCAATTTGACATCACTCAATGAAATACGAAGATTGTTCAAGACAATCAAACATGAACTTGACTATTTATCCTCACATTCAAAGGGAGAATTAAATCCTGGCTTAGGACATTTCCAGCAAAATCGATCCATAGTTGGAAACAATTTACGGAAATATTTATCGCTACTCATGAAAATTATGTTTATGATGAACTCGTTGATGAACATGCATAAATCCATACACTTGAAAATGAATCTGTGGATGATTTATTTCGAATATTCATGTAGATTTACTAAAAGTGATGAACCCTTAGGCCAAGAAATATTCAATTGGTTTCCATATCTTGTATCTATTTCTGAAGAGTGCAATATGAATGATCAAACCATCTCTCGTTCACAAGAATCAGATCTGATCATGGAAGATAGGGAGTACATGATCTCTGACTACCACTCTATTACAATTGCAGAGGAATCCTTATCAGAAATATCAGACCCCTTAGCCTTGAAATGTGAACCATGTATCATCTCCCCTTCAGAAAATCATGGATCTACTTTGGTCTATAGCAAATCCTTCATTAAAGAAATATCATCATTTTCATAATCTGAAGATCTTCATGCACTTGATACAAATTTGTTTGGATTTGGTCACCCACATGAGAACCCACTTGTTCATCATGCAATGCATCATGTACGTTGTTCTTACAGCAAAACACTGAATTCTAAATTAGAACAACAAGATTTCCAAGCTATGACCAATCAAGAAATCATTCTTCATGACATTCCATCCAGGATGCACCAAGTTCTAAGTCCTTCTTCATTTATGAAACCTCCTAAATCACAATTTAATCTTGGTAATCCTATTTTCGACGACTACTTTACTATTTTGGAATTGAATGTTAATGTTGACCTATCATTCATTGATCCTACACAATCAGAAATTTCTGACATTGACACACATATGTTAGCAACATAAAATAGAAAGTGTGCATAGCATAATGATGTCCTAGATCCTCATGAAGAAATCACAAGAAACGAATTTCCCATCACCATGCACAACAAAAGAAATATTGAGTTGATCCAAGAACCTATGTCATCTCATTTTTTTCTAGAATTACACATTAATCATCAAGACAAAATTCACCACTCGTCCTTGGATTCAATATTCATACCCAAGCACTTTTCATGCGATGTCATAGGAGAAGGCTTGGAGTCATATTTTATTCGATTTTCCCCTTGAACTATCACCTATAATCTCTCCTTTCAACATATGGAGTATGTGAAATGTGCATCGATAACGAAACACTCCAACCTCAACTGATAATTATATTAGGTGCTCATTGTCTTACTTCAACCTCTGGACTAAACGATGTCACCCACTCCAAGACTCTCGCACAAGATACATTGCATGCAAATTTCATTTTTGAATCTCATAATGTACGTCACTCATGTTTTATCTCCTTCCAAAATTCATATAGTGATGATTATAAATTCTAAGATAGAATTGAATCTTGGTTGGAGGAATCCTACACAAACACATTTCACATCAACAATAACAATGCCAAATTTGACATGTTGAATGGAGATTTTCTTGAATCATTTCTCCCTATCTTTCATCCCACAATGCTTCATTCTCTGCAATTGGCCTTCAATAAAAATGAAATTGTAGGTTTGGATTTACTTAACGGGCTTCACTAGCACAACGCTTATACCTAACCTTCTTTCAGTCGGTGTAGAGTAGGTTAGAAATAGGATTAGCATAGTTATTTTACTTGCTTTCTTCCTGCATAGCGTAGATGTTTGCTTTCATTTTCATTTTTATAGTGTAAATTTTGATTTGTTTTGGGTTCTTTAATAAAGGTCTCCAATTGCAATTAGTTTAGTTTGGAGTTTGTGAATGTTTTCTTTAGTTTAATTTTCTTTTCAGCAAAGATTTCTCCTTTTCATTAATGCTTTTCATTTTTCTCTGACTAAAATCTTGGTTTAACCTTGGTTTCCATCCATCTTCATAAGAAAACCATGTGCAGGAATTCTCTGAGAGGTTTAAATTGTAAAATTCACCTGTTTCAACAAAAAATACTCTAACATTGAGAGTTAAACAACATGTTATCCCAAGAAGTTGAAACAATACTTTTTGAGAGATACTTGACAAATAGAACAAGACAAAAACCTTGCTAAGAGAATTACATGGTTTATTCATAGCCTTACTTAGGATGGTTTTTATCGAGCATAATTCACTGAAGTGCTTTTCACTCTATAACAGAGGGTATGTCTGACACTTTATGGTGCATTTATCCTTTTCCCAGTCTTAAAATATATTTTAAATCATGGGGAAATTAATGGTGTACTTCACATCTAACATACACCTCAAGGAACATAGTATCAATTTTTAGTCTCCATCTGGTCTACCTCAAGTGAGATCTTATCTCAGGGATACTGATCAATCAAATTTTTCTCAAGCACACTTCTTTAGGGAAGAACTAGTAATCTTCACAGATGTAGTCATTTTCTACACAAAGGAGAGAATTTCAAAACATATTTTGATCATGGAAATATATATCCACTATAAAGGAAGCATAAGAGTTGAAGAAGACATGTGCATTCAAAGGATTTGGATTTATTATGCACAATCAGAACTATGGAGCATAAGTTTTGGGATTGGAAGAAGTGGAGAGGAAATGAAGATCTCGCAAGGAAAAAGAAGATAAATCTAGTGGACGACGAATTGGAGTTCTGGCCAATCCTTACCCCTGAAGCATAAGGATGCAAAATTGAATTGGAAGTCTTCCAAAAATCTAGATGAATAGTGCAATTCTCAGTCAGCACTAACACCAAAGCTCATCTAAATGAAATAACATGAGTGTTAACTTTCACACGGATTAGTCTTATCAAGAGGTTACAAAGCTTCTTGCAGGTTGGAATGCATGAATATATTTGAAGCTGCTGGAAAATTCAATCTATGATCTCTTTCTTAGTCCATTTTTCTTTCCTAACTACATGACTTTGATCGTCATTTAGCCAAATTTTAATTTTTCAGCTACAACAAGGTTTTGGGTTGAGTTCATCTCATAATTCAACACTTCTATTCTAGTTCTTTCATCATCATTTTCCCCTTCAAAGAAATTTATTTCTTAAATTTTGTTCGTCTTATGATCTCTGATTATATTTGAATGACACACAGACCTCTCATCTTTTTTTTTCCTCTCATAGGAAGCACCTTCGCACTAGAGAAGTCCCAAATCATCTTGAATCTCTTTTCTATATCATGAGCAGAATTAGGGGTCTCTATTTGAATAGGAATCCGAATTGTCTAGGGATGTTGTGACAACATTTAATCCATGATTGAGCATAGTGATTAATCAACAATCATCCTTGCATATTGGTTGGATTGCAAATCCCATGTAACAAAGGAACCATCCACACATTAATTAGTTTCTCACGTGAAAGATGAAGTGTCAAAGTCTAAAGGATGAAAACCAAAAGGGATGTCTCTATGTATCCAAGTGTCGAAAATATACAAATAAATCTTAATATTTGGCAATCATCCCCTTTCAAGCTAAAGAGGCCATTGCTTTCCCCATCCATCGAATGATAAGCATGCACTAAATAAAACAAGAAGGAATGGAAAGGAAAGTTTGATTGGACTAGGGGGCATGCAGATATCTTTGTCGAGGCTATGGAAGTTCGATGGTAGTGGAGCAAGGTCTTTGGCACCATGCTGACTCTACCGAGGCTATGGACGCTCGCAGGCAATAGAGTAACACCTGCCAAATATTTATATATGCACCTAGTGAAAAATATTTGATTATCCCAAATATATATCAGGCCCATGACGAAGATACCAAATCGGATCGTCGACACAATTTAAGGAAATAAATATCATCATCATTCATCCTCCATCTACAGCAGACAAGCTATACTAGATGATATGCAAGCATCACTAGTGAGCCCACCACGATGGAATATTTCAAGTAACTGTTGCACATTATTTCCAGAATTTTTTGAACTTAAAAGTAAATTTCATGACCCTCTATATTTTCGTCTTATCATTTATGAAACACTAGCAGATATTCTGTCTTCGCCCAGTGTGTCTCCATTTCTTGCACACGAACAACAACCTCCCAATTTTCTTGTCTTAGCATCTCTCCAAGACAAGAAATTGGGCCCCCCTTCGGTTCGTCCTACTAGGACCCTCACACTCTTTCTATTGTGTAAAAAACTAATTCAGATCTTTCTTCCGCTCTTCATTCCTTATTGTTTCCAGTTCCTCCTCAAATCACTTCTACCCGACGATCCACACTTTGACAAGTTCCCTCTTTCTGTGCTAACACATAGCCTATCGATTCATGCATCCTTTCTTCCACCATTGCATTGGTGCGTCAATGATTTCTCCGCCTATACATAGGCCAGCATCCTTCGAACTTGACTGACACGCTAGCGCACCTTCGATAAAATTCACCGATGCACGTCTTCCTCACCAGCGAAGTGCATGTGATCAATGTTGACACATCAGTGGTGTCCATGTGATTATATTCCCTGCACACATGCCTTTCATTGGCTAACCCCATTTCACTTTCATCGATTGATCCAAGAGGATCTAAAGAACGCTCACAAAGGACTAGGGGCATCCGGAGCACTCATAGAGGTTTCACAAGATCCATAAATGCTCAAAATTCAAATTATTCAAATTGTCCCAAAAATGGCATCATTGTGTAGAGCTCTTCATTAGCTTTCCAACGGTGCAAATGGCAAGTCAAATAGAGTTCGTATGAAAAATTTATGAGAGGTCAAATTTCAGTCAAACCTCCAAAAAAGTCAAAGGTCAAAGTACATGGGAAAAAAGAGGTGACACGTGTCACAACTGCAAGGGTGACATGTAGCACATGACTATTGGAAGCTGACTAGTTAGATCGTACCTCCAGGTGGAGGAATTGCAGGTTGACAAATGGCACACAAGTGGTCCAGTCATTCATCAACAAGTGGCATTGGAGAGCCAATGAGAGGTCGCCATGTGGGAGCCTCCCATTGACCAATATTGGTTAGTGTACATTAAAATTATGGAGTCGACGGGGGTTGAGCCTGTGACCTCCATAGCCTTGCAAGGCTTAACATAGCTCCCACTACCAATGCACCCTCATATGTGACTTAACCTATATATGTCACACATTATATTTAAGTTTATGTTGAAGTTTGAATGGGCGACAAAAGGCCGAGGGCCTAATCCCCTGACCCATAGCTCGTGGTCATTGCAACCTCATGTAACCACCAATCCAAAGCACGAGGGGTTGTAAAAATATTCGCGTGAGAGTTTTGTGTGCACAAATCCCGATGTGCACACAATCCCAGGTCTTCACAAATTTCTAGGTCTGCACAGATCTTGAGGTGGCACAATTTTATATGTAGGACACATATTTCGAGGTTGTACAATGGTCTCGATTTGTGTGCCAAGAAGAGGCTATATATGTTGTCTCGTAAAGCATGCCATGAGGTATAATGGTAGCACCTAGGAAACATTATACTAATTTTTCATGATTTTTCGCAAGGATCATGAATTTGAGGTCATTTGTAAAAATATTTGCTCAATTTTCAATTAATGAGCATTTAATGCATTTTTTTACATGCCGAAGAGGGCGTAATTGAACCAGTTCGGAAATTGGTCGACTTTATAGTCAAATTTCTCATAATTTCTCAAGGATTCTAATGGTGCCACAATTTTATATGTAGGACACATATTTCAAGGTTGTACAATTGTCTCGATTTGTGTGCCAAGAAGAGGCTATATATGTTGTCTCATAAAGCATGCCATGAGGTATAATGGTAGCACCTAGGAAACATTATACTAATTTTTAACGATTTTTCGAAAGGATCATGAATTTGAGGTCTATTTCATTATTTAAGGTCATTTGTAAAAATATTTTCTCAATTTTCAATTAATGAGCATTTAATGCATTTTTTTACGTGCCAAAGAGGGCGTAATTGAACCAGTTCGGAAATTGGTCGACTTTATAGTCAAATTTCTCATAATTTCGCAAGGATTCTAATGGTGAACTTATTTTCTTTTTCTGATTTATGGAATTTAAGATAGACCATTAAATTGGCATATGTGAATCATTTTACATGTGATTTTGATATATGAGATGGAGAAAAAAGTTATTATTGGATTGAAGGGAACTTAAAGATGAAACAAAAGTATGCTGTCTCTATGTAATTTGAATTATATTATTTGTTTTTGTGTCATATCATTAATCAAACAAAACTAATCATCAGTTTATGAGTTTTTTGGGTAAAAAACACATCATAATAATTTTGCAAACCACCTCAATACGATCTGTAAATTATTCTAGATAATGTTAGATACTGCATGTATATATATGTAAAGATATAAGTGGTGTCTAAGTATATTCTGGATCAAATGGTATCAAAGATAGTTTTGACATGTGTTGCAAGCTATTGATGTGATGAGATCCAAGAGTTTAGTTGGTGAGGATTTTGAAGGCTCTTATCAAGAAGTCAAGATGAGTAAAGTTCTCATGAAATTAAGGCTCCAAAGGAACATTAATCGACGAATCTAGAAGGAGAATAATGAGCTAAGAATGTGGTTGCAAGATCTTGAGGAAGAGAAGTAGAGGTTACAGGATCGATTATTATGTCATGAAGATTTTCACATGATTATTTTTCATGAATTAGAAAGAAATTTGCATATATTGCCACCATCAATCAACAAAGTTGGACAAGCAGAGAATGTGACGTCTCCACTACAAGAGACACTATCTCCCTTAAAAAACATGATTGAGAAAGATGAATCCTCATAATATTCTTCTCCCCATCAAGATGGAGAATGATTGAGGGTAGATGAAGCAAAGAGAACTTCAAATGAAGAATTCGTACATAAACAATTAGCCTTACCTTCCTGTCCACAAAAGAGTAACATGTGTAAGGCATCTCCAGGGAAATATGTGCATGATACAGAAGAAGGAATAATAACTTATCTCATTGGTGAATGGTTTAGTTATCCATGTGATTCATGTAGAACTAGCAACCATGATGTGGAGAAGTGTAGAAGAAGATAGTATGTGCAAGTAAATCCCTCAAAGAAGAAGGAGGATCATTTATCAAGTCAGAGGAAAAGGATGAATGATAAGAAGGGATCATGGAACAAGACACTCTGCTCTTATTGTGGTAAGACTAGACACTAGATTGAGTAGTGTTGGACACTTTAACCACACTTATGTCTGAATAAGTATAGGAAATATGTAAAGACACTTGCGAGAAGACAAGCAACAACTCCAGATGAAGTTAATGGTCTTACTCAAAGGCTTGGGAAAGAATACTTCCTGATGGCTGGTCTTGGCAAAGTTATATATGAAGACATTGAAGAATGTCTTGTGGACATTGGCTTATCTCGCCACATGACCCGGATGAGATCAATATTTTTTACTTTCTCAAAATATGACTCAGATTTCTATGTGGGATTTTGAACCAACACCAAACAAGCAATAAGAGGGTATGGATATGTAAAATTCTAGCTCAAGTTAGGAGGATTTATGGGAATCGAACATATGTTATATGTTCCATATTTAAAGGTAAACCTACTCTCAATTGTGGCATTTGAAGATGACGGTTATGAAGACACATTCCAAAATGGTCAAGTACTTGTGTCTTCAAGGAAAGCAACTCCATACACTCCAATAATTCTTGGTATTTGTAAAGAGAGGTTATACACGTTACTAGGAAGACTTATAGTTTGGTCTAATGGTTACTTGGATTCAACATCGTATTCAATATCAAATTCAACATCAACGTCAGAGGCATTTTCAGAGGTCGGAAGCTGCGAGACTCCTCCCGGTACATTGGGGAGAATGAGTCTATTTAAGTAAACCATCTTAAAAAGTTTGTAAATATGTATATTTGTAAATATAATATGCATATGTGTATATCTCCTAAAGTCTATTTGAAGGCTCGTAAGACAATCATTGTAAATTATAAGAGTGATAGGGACTGTAAAATTTCTATATTTCCACCTTATATGTTGTAAAGAGGGAGAGGAATCTCGTTAGAGAGATTTCTAGATAGCCACGTTACACTTTGTTATAAAATGAGAGGAATCTCGTTAGAGATTTATAGATAGCCACCTATATGTATTGTTTTACAGTGAGAGGAATATCATTGTATATATTTCTAATCATTTAGACAATAGTATAGGCAATTGTATTGTCTTGTCATCAGCTAAAATGATACATATGGATCGAATTGTCTAAGACAACATTCTTGATTCCGAAGAAATTAAAGTGAAGGAATAAAAGGATGTAGGCAGTTGGAACATGTATATCAGAAGTAGAAAGAGCATCAAAGTAATGCAAAACTTTCTAGAGCTGATAAAGGAGAAGTAATCCTCTTCAAAAATAAGAGGCATAAAGGTGCATTCTATAAGAATCTTTTTAAAAAACTATGTCATGTTCGTATGGATGTATACCTTGAAGAAAATAAAGACAGGTACAGATGATAACAATACAAGCATAATTGTTTCTCAAGGTAGGAGTGAAAATGGACAGAATATTCATTTAGGGACTCCTACATATACATCGGTATTACAAGAACAAATATTCCAAATGGGAAAGGCATACATCAACATTCGACTTGATTTCATATTGGTTGAGATGGAATATCTTCAACAGAAGGAGATGGGAGTGGATGTTGAAATAAAAGATACAGGTACTGTAGAGATTCAATGAAAAGGATTTTTGTTGAGGAATCTTTGAGCTAGAACCAAAACTATTAGTGACAATGTCAGAGGCTAGAGTTAGATCCATGTTCCAGAAGTAGACATAAGTGCATTGATCTAGTACCTAAGATTGAAGACCCAAGATGAAGACTAAATTCCAAAGGAGTCAGCAAGATGGAAGAGTGAATCATTATCACTAAGTTGTTGAATACCTATAATTTTGGAGGTCCAAAAGTTCTTCAGTGGGGAGGTGTGATCCAAGAGGATATAAGGAATGCTCACAGAGGTCTAGGAGGATCTGAAATGCTCACAGAGGTCCCAAGGGATCCATAAATGATTAAAATTCAAATTCTCCAAATCATCCTAAAAATATCATAATTGTGTAGAGCTCGTCATCATCTTTCCAATGGCGCAAATGAAAAGTCAAATGGAGTTTGTATGAAAAATTATGAGCGGTCAAAGTTCAGTCAAACCTAGTAAAAAGTCAAAGGTCAAAGAACATGGGAAAAAAGAGGTGACACATATCACCACTGCAAGGGTGACATGTGGCACATGACTATTGGAAGATGAATGGGAATATCGTACCTCCATGTGGAAAATTTTCAGGTTGACAAGTGGCGCACAAGTGGTCCAATCACTCTTCGACAAGTGGCTGTGGAGAGCCAATGAGAACTCGCCACATGGAAACCTCCCATTGGCCAATATTGGTTAGTGTATATTAAAATTATGCAGTTGATGGGGGTCAAACCCACAACCTCCATAACCTCCCAAAGATTAACATAGCTCCCACTACCAACACGCCCTCATATGTGACTTAACCTATATATGTCACACATTATATTTAAATTTATATTGAAGTTTGAATGGGTGACAAAAGGCCGAGGGCCTAAGCCCTCAACCCATAGCATGTGGTCATTGCAATCTCATGTAACCACCAATCCAAAGCAAGGAGGTTGTAACAATATTCACGTGGGAGTTTTGTTATACTATATATATATATATATATATATATATATATATATAGTTATACTATATACTATATATATAATATATATAACCGTAAAACAACAAACATATGCCATGGAAGCGGATCGAACCTGAAACCTTCGGGATATAATCCATAGGCCCGACCATTATGCCAACCACCCACATTTAACAAAGATGCCACCTAATTTTAGTGTTAAGTTGCCAAATGTGTGGATGGAGTTTTGGGATGCCTGAGCCTATATATTGGGCATGGATCCTGATGTGCACACAATCCTAGGTCTGCATGAATTTCAAGGTCTACATGGATATTGAGGTGGCACAATTTTCTATGCAGGACATGGATTTGTAGGTTGTATGGATGCCTCGATTTTTGTTCCAAGAAGAGACTATATATATTGTCTTGTAAACCATGCCATGAGGTAAAATGGTAGCACCTAGGCAACTTTATACTCATTTTCATGATTTTTCACAAGGACCGTGAATTTAAGGTCTATTTCGAGATTTGAGGTCATTTGTAAAAGGATTTTCTCAATTTTCAATTAATGAACATTTAATGCATTGTTTTGTATGTCAAAGAGGGCGTAATTGAGCCAGTTCAAAAATTGGTCGACTTTATAGTCAAATTTATCATAATTTCATAAGGATTATAATGGTGAGATTAATTCCTTGTTTTGAGTTATGGAATTTAAGAGACCCCATTAAATTGGAATATGTAAGTCATTTTACATGTGATTTTGATATATGAGATGGAGAAAGCAGTTATTATTGGCTTGAAGGGAACTTAAAGATGAAACAAAAGTATGTTAACTCTATGTAATTTGAGTTATTTTATTTCCCATTGTGTCATCTCACTAATCAAGAAAAACTAATCATCAGTCTATGATTTTTTTTGAGTAAAAAAAGCATCATCATAATTTCGCAAACCACCTCAATATGATCAGTACATTATTCTAGATCAATTTAGATAATGCATGTATATATATGTAAAGAAATAAGTGGTGTCTAAGGGCATTTAAGATCATTGATACACCACATATCGACAATGTCCCTCTCTTTTGCTTTGTTGCACTACATATCAACAAGGTTCGCCTCTCCGTAGTCGACGCACTACCTGTTGATAAGTTTCCCTTGTCTATCCTCGATATATCAATGAAAATATGTCAACCCCTCATCTTCATCGAGCTCATCGATGACGATCATCTCCATCTCTCCAATGCTAACCCATTCAACAAGGCTCACCTTTTCCTTGAGGCCTATTTCATCCTCCTCCCAGCCTGAATTCTTCTTATTGCACTCATCAATAAATCTACTTACATTCCTAATGACTAAACTCTCCACACCTATCTAGATAGCAGGTCATTGATTCGTATCTTACCTGATCGAATTTGGATTGCAGTCATAATCACATTTGTAATGTCCCTAGTGGCTTTCTTCGTGCACATGGTACTAGCTTGTTCACATTGTGTTTCTTGATGTTATGACTAAATATTGGTTGTAAAAGTATCGTCTAGAATCATATGGGTTGACCAAAAAACCTGTTGGTCTTGCATTGGTTTTGAAATGCACTTTGGGAGAAATTTGGTCCTTTCATCTCATAGACATTACTGAGGGCACTAAACGTTAGTTGGTTGTTTTGGTGGATTTATAACTTTGTGTTAATGATGCATAAACTTAGTTTCAATGGGTGAACCAAGAGCCTATATGTCACATATGTAACAATAACTGACAGAATTTAATTTGGGTAAAGTATCAGTGAACATGGGACCTGAACTTCCATTAAAAAAGGCCTCAAGCGCAATTTTTCGGTGTCCGTCAAAATGAATTTTTCTTCCGGTAAAAAGTCCAATCATATTATTTCCACCATTACAATTCCAATGCAACTGATAGAATCAAATTCAGAGGCTCAAAAGTTACAAAATGATCACCGAGGATTTCTATCCTAGTCAACCTCAGCATTCGCAACATCCATAGAATACTTGAATGAAATATCCAGTTGTCTCATTAAAAGAGGATCTATGCATAAAAAAAAAATGGTACCCCAAACCGACATTGTATGAGTAAGTTATGAACTTTTAAAGTCAGTTCAGGTGGCATCAACATCTCCTTCAACCAGGTAACTAGATTACATCCTCCATTCACATTGATACTCAAATGGCATTAGGAAAATTATTCTTTTTTATAAAATGATTTAAATTATTAAATTAAATTTAAATAATATTAGTTTTCATTAAATTAAGATATATGTAAAGGTCATAAAAGGAGAGGTTTTAATTAAATGGAATTCAAAAAGAGAAGGAAATAAGTCAACGTAAATCAACTTAGACTGGAGATTTCATTAAGTCTAAAATTCTATGTGGAGGGGAGGGCCCATGGTCCAAGTTCCCCCTTCGACGTTCCCCCTTCTTTTTCAATATGAGCTCCCCTTTAAAAAAGAGAGAAAAACCTTTAAACTATGCTTATAACATTTGTTCATCGACATAGTTACCATGAACTTTAGCGCAAGGGTCAGAGAACTTAGTATGAACTTCAGTGCACAGGTCAGAGAACTTAGTGTTAATTCTAGTGCATGGGTCAAAGAACTTAGTAATAACTCCAACGTTTTCCATCAAAGAACTTAGTACTAACTCCAATGCTTGCCATAACATCAACTCCAACGCTTGTGGTCATGGTCATGAGCACTGGTTTCAAGGTTTTCTTGGGTTGATATTTTGGGTATGGAAACATCAATATGGAGCGTGGCATGTCCCATGACTCCCCCCCTTCTCTTTTTTCATTTTCCAAGGAAATTTTGAAGAAGGCTTGGCCATACCACCTCTCCCCCTTCTTTTGGTTAAATATAATAATATTTCATGGAGGGGAGGGAGAAGGGGCGTGGAATCCCACCCCCTTCCCATTTTTTTACTTATTATTTAAAAACATTTTTAAATCTAAGGTGGAATAAATGGGGGACCACACTTTTTTCTTTAATAATTCTTAATTCATTTTTTCATTTAAATATTAAATTCTCTCCCTCTTCAAGACCAGAACTAAAACTGAACCAAGTATTATCACTTGAAACCAAGATTTCATGAAACCATTGCACAACGATTCGACCTAACTCAACATTCCACTTGAAAATGATACAAAGACAGAGTCTATGTTCAAATATTACAGAAACCACTTGCTTGGAGAGCTTAAATGAAGATGCACCGATGTGGTCACTCAGAGAATTTTCCAAGATAGGCACAGTTCACTCTCGACGAAGTTCATAACTTAGTCCCAACTTACATAGGTGATATTCATAACTCAACCTCCGACACAAATCATAGGATTTCCCATCAACTTCTCTAACACAAACCATAAGAGTTCCCATCAACTCCTCTGATGTAATCAGAGGAGTTCCCTTCAACTCCTCTGATGAAAATCAGAGGAGTTCCCATAAAATCCTCTAATGAAAATCGAAGGAGGTCTCATCAACTCCTCCGATGCAAATAAGAGGAGTTCCCATTAACTCCTTCGAAACCTGAAAAATTTTCTTTCACAAATCGACCATAAGTTTTGACTCGGGTATCCATTTCATGCATTATTTATACCATTGGAAAGGTATTTCGAAGATATATGGCTTTATAGTGATGAGATTTAATAAATTCCTAACATATTTCCTTCATGTTTAAAGAAGAAGATATGGTACCTTGTTGGCATCCCTAGAGAATGCAACGTCTCAATCATGAGCAAATGAACCAAGAATCGAATGTAGAGAATATTACATGATATTTAAATTAATTAATGCCTCATTTATTTGCGTTCTTATGATTAGTCTTAATAGTTTATTTGGAGTTACTTTCATTTATTGTATGTTGAATGGCGCTAGGTTCTGAGCAGAGGAGGGTCGTACTTAACATCCTCACGATGCGATCTATCACCAAAGGTGTCAAAGAAGAAATAATAGAAGTTGTAGTAGTGGAAGAGGAGAAACGAAGGTAATAAGACTCAAACGAATAAGAAAAGAGTCCAAATACTATAATGATCAAGTTCCCCAAATGTTCAAGCCAATTATTACATCAGATGAGATGCACCGCGGCCAAAATCCATGATGGCCCACCAATGCTAGAGGATAAATTCGAGATATAACTATTGTCTCTGTTGATCATCATCATAAAGGGAATAAAGACAAACGTTGGAAGGATAAATGGCACAGAGGAAGGCGGAAGGCCAAGGGTCACATTGAACCTAAATAAATATTGGAATTGAACCCAAAGATATGGATTTTTTCTCTTCAAATGTTGTACACTTTTGAACTATTTTGGGAATATAGTGTCAACTAAATTTGAATATATTTACATAGATTTTTCATGTATTGTTGTTGAATTTGTTAATACATAGAAGCCCCCAGGGCCGACTTTCGATAGAGAAAAAAAATCGCATGTTTTGTAGTTTTGTTGCAAATTCTTTCAAGCATAATGTTTTTTGTTGTTAGAAAAATAGGATCAGGGAGCAATTAAATAAAAACAAATGCGGAAATAAAACAAATAAGATACACAATACAATAGAGACACAAATATACGTGGTTCACCCAGTGTGGGATATGCCCACCAGAGAAATTGTTAGGTCCTTCCTTTTTATTATCCAACAAATGAAGGGATACAACCTACAACACACCCGATGTAACTTCGTATTCTTTATCTCATAGTCTCCTCTCTCAGAATAAAATATTTGCAATGATGCATAGCCTCAATACATTTTCCTCATAAAAGAGGGTTTCCTTCTAAGGAAAAAAACCCTAACATAAATTCTACTGTTAGATCTACGACCTTATAATGAACGGTCTAGATTTACTATGAAATTAAAATATACATTTACAAGGAAATTTTACCTTCGCGGGCCCACTCACCCCCGGACCCCCCAACCAGGGGGATGAGCCCCCTGGACCCCGCAGGGGGGGAAACCCCCCCTGCAACCCCCCCACGTGGAGGGGTGTACAACATTATGGGTTGTACTACACCTTGGACCTAGAAAATTTCTCATCTTCACCTTCATATTTGAAGACCAACTGAAACTGAGCAAGAACTCAATTTCTCCCTGGTTACTCACTTTGTTAACATGTCTGCAGGATTCTGGGTAGTGTGTATCTTTTCCAACTTCAAATGTCCATATTTTTTATATTCTTAGTCTTCGAATGGAAGGCTAAGTTCGTTGCAAGATGAATGGTACTCTCGTTGTCACAGTACAATCTTCTATTCTCTTGCTTCTTTTCCAATTTCGACATAAACCTATGTAACCAAATCATGTCTTTACTAGCCTCTTTAACAACAACATACTCTTCCTCTTTTGTTGAAAGTGAAAAAACCTTTTGCAGTTTCGAAATCCAACTTACTATTGTTCCACCTACAGTAAAAACATACCCTGTGGTGCTCCTCCTGCTATCTTTATCACCTTCCATATCTGAATCAACATATCCATGTAGAATAGTTCATGAACCTCCAAAACATAATGCATGAGTAGAGGTACCTTTCAAATACTTGAGAATCCACTTTATTGCCTCCCAATGTTCTTTACATGGATTTTTCATATACTTACTCACAACTCCCACTGCATGTGCATTATCTGGTCTTGTGCAAACCATTGCATACATCAAGCTGCCATCTGTTGATGAATAAGGGACCCTGGACATGTATTATATCTCCTCATGTGTCTTGGGACACATTTCTTTGTTTAATTTGAAATGGATGGCCAAAGGTGTACTAACTGTTTTTTCATTCTGCATTCTAAACCTCTCCAACACCTTCTCTATGTACTCACCCTGAGACAATGTCAAATTGTATTTTTTCCTATCTCTTGTTATTCTCATACCAAGGATTTTATTTGCAGCACCCAAATGCTTCATCACAAATGAATTATCTAATTTCTTCTTGAGCACATTTATATCTTTCATATTAGACCCTGCAACAAGCATGTTATCTACATACAATAGCAAGATCATATAGCTTCCATTTTCTAGTTTTTTAAAATAAACACAGTGATCATAATGACATCTACTATAACCTTGTTCTGTCATAAACCTGTCAAACTTCAAATACCACTTCCTTGGAGCTTACTTTAGGCCATACAAGCTCTTCTTCAACCTGCATACAAAATTTTCCTTCCCTTTGACCTCATACCCCTGTGGCTGTTGCATATAAATCTATTACTCCAAATCCCCATGGAGAAACGTTGTTTTTACATCTAACTATTCAAGATGTAAATCTTCTACTACCACAAGACTTAAAATAATCCTAATTGAATTCATTTTAACAACAAAAGAAAATATTTCATCAAAATCTATACCTTTCTTTTGTGAAAACCCCTTTACAACAAGTCTAGCCTTGTAACACTTTTTTCCTCCATCTTCTTCCTTTAACTTGTAAACCCATTTATTCTGCAATGCTCTTTTTCTTGCAGGAAACTGAACCAAATCCAAATTTTTGTTATTTACCAGGGGATCCATTTCCTCTTTCATGCCTTGCTCCCACTTATTTTTAGTGTCTACCTGCATTGCCTCTTCATAACATTCAGGTTCACCAGAATTAGTCAACAATAAATAATACAATGAAGGAGAGTATCGTTCAGGGGGTCTACTTAACCTGGTAGATCTTCTAACAATACTTGCAGGTGTTTGAGGTACATGTTTCTTCCGTTGTTGTACATTTTTATTTTCTAGTACCTTCAAAATTTCATTTTTAGTGATCTCATCAAGCACTATGTATTCTAGTTTTTCTTTTTCTTGTTTCTTTCCCTGCAAATGATCTTTGTACATGACCTTCTCATTGAATATGACATCTCTACTCCTAACACGTTTTTTATTTTCATAATCCCATAAGCGATAACAAAAATCATTAACATTGTATCCAATAAAGGTACACTTCTTGGATTTTTCCTCAAGCTTTGTTCAATTTTATTTATCAATATGGGCAAATGCTTCACAATTGAAAGTATTCAAAAAAGAATAGTTTACCTTTTTACCTGTCCATTCCTCCTCTGGAATTACACCATCCAAAGAGCTTGAAGCTCCTATGTTTATTAAGTAAACATCAATATATGCAACATCTGCCTAGAACTGTAAGGACAAACCAACATGCAATCTCATAATCCTTGCATGCTCCATGATTGTCCTGTTCATCCTTTTTGACACACCATTTTCTTGCAGTGTTCCTGGAACTATCTTCTCTCTACGAATCCCATGGTATGAAAAGAAATCATCAAACTCCTTGCTACAATATTCACCTCCATTGTCTGATCTAAGACACTTCAACCTTTTTCCTGTCTCATTCTCAACCAAAGATTTCCATTTCTTAAAAGTATCAAAAACATCAGATTTTTGTCAAATGCAATAAACCCAAGTTTTTCTATTTGCATCATCAATAAAAGTAACATAATAATGAGAGCCACCAAGAGATGATACTTGAGTTGGTCCCCATACATCTGTATGCACAAGCTATAACCTTTCACTCTTCTTTTCTTTTCTGACTCTGAGAAATATGACTCTTATGTTTTCCATAAACACAATGCTCACAAAAATCCAAATCGATTTTTGCAACATCTGGCAACAAATTTCTTTTGTGAAGTATTTGCATCCCCTTCTCACTCATGTTTCCAAGCCTATGATGCCACATTGTTGTATCCACTCCTATAGAAGCTAAAGAGATAGAAGAGTCAATATTACCAGTACATAAATACAATGCACCTAACTTCTCTCCTTTTGCTATCACCAGTGATCCTTTGGTGACCTTCCACACCTTATCTGTAAATATGGATACACAACCTTCACTTTCCAACTTCCCTGTTGAAATCATATTTTTCCTTAGATCTAGAACATGTCTTACCTCTTTCAAAAACCACTGGTTTCCATTCCTTTTCTTTATTGTCAACTTTCTCATGCCAACAATTTTGCATGGTGCATCATCACCCAAATGAACCTGTCAAAAATAACCTTGAACATAATCTAGAAAATGTTTCCTATGGGGTGTGGCATGAAATGAAGCCCCTGAATCTACTACCCAAGACTTATAAATATTATCTACAGAAATAATCAAAACATCTTGTAACACATCACCTGTTACATTTGCTTCTTGATTTTTCTCATGTTGTCCATCTCTTTGTTTCTTTTGAGCTCTGTAGTCTTTCTTCAGATGTCCTTTCTTCCCACAATTCCAACACTCTATATTTCCTAGTCTGAATTTGGATCTTCCCTCCCTATAATTATTGATGTTCCCTGAGCCCTTTCCTCTATCCTTTTGTCTTCCCCTATTCTCCATGTTTAATGCATTACCTGATGTCTCACCTGTGCTTTTCCGTCGCATTTCCTCTCTAAGGATAACACCAACAACATCATCAAATTTTAAAGTGTTTGAACCAGAGACAGAGTTACTTACAGCCATGACCAAGCCATTCCAACTTTCTGGCAATGAGCACAAGATTAGAGGAGCCCTCACCTCATCATCAAAGTTCACTTTTACCAAACTTAGCTAATTAGTAATGGTATTAAATTCATTTAAATGATCTGCAACAGACCCACCTTCTGGCATCTTCATATTAAATAATATCTTCATTAGAAATACTTTATTGGACGCCGAAGATTTTTCATACAACTTAGCCAATGCATCCATCATCTCCTTCGTTGTCTATTCTTTTGAAATATTGAAAGCCATCGACATTGCTAGGCTGAACCGTATTGTTCCTAGTGCCTTTCTGTCAAGAACCTCCCATTCTTCACCCTTCATGGTTGTCGGCTTCTTTGTTATTCCACCCACTGGTAGCAATAGATCCTTCTGATATAAATAATCTTCCATTTGCATATTCCATAACTGGTAGTTTTGGCTGTTAAATTTCTCGAGCCTAAACTTTCCATATTTTGACATTGCTCCCACTCGAACCAAGAACACTCTTTTCCTGCGAGTTACCTTTCACTCTGATACCAGTTGTTAGAAAAATAGGATCACGAAGCAATAACATAAAAACAAATGTGGAAATGAAACACATAAGATACACAATACAATAGAGACATAGATATATGTGGTTCACCCAGTGTGCGCTACATCCACCAAAGAAATTGCCAAGTCCTTCTTTTTTATTATCCAACAAATGAAGGGATACAACATACAACACACCCGTTGTAACTTCCTCTTTTTTCTCTCACAATCTCCTCTCTCAAAATAAAATATTCATAATGATGCATAGCCGCAATACATTTGCCTCATAAAAGAGGGTTTCCTTGTAGGGAAAAAAACCTTAACATAACTTCTACCATCATATCCGTGACCTTATAATGAACAATCCAAATTTACTATGAAATTACAATATACATAATTTCTCTATGATACCATTTGTTAGAAAAATAGGATCACAAAGCAATAAAATAAAATAAAAATGTGGAAATAAAACACAGAAGATACACAATACAATAGAGACACAGATATATGTGGTTCACCCAGTGTACGCTACATCCACCAGAGAAATTGCCAAGTCCTTCCTTTTTATTATCCATCAAATGAAGGGATACAACCTACAACACACCCATTTTAACTTCCTCTTCTTTCTCTCACAGTCTCCTCTCTCAAAATACAATATTTGCAATGATTCATAGCCAAAATACATTTCCCTCATAAAAGAGGGAAATAAAACACAGAAGATACACAATACAATAGAGACACAAAGATATGTGGTTCACCCAGTGTGTGCTCCGTCCACCAGAGAAATTGTCAGGTCTTTATTTTTTATTATCCAACAAATGAAGGGATACAACCTACAACACACTCGTTGTACCTTCCTCTTCTTTCTCTCACATTATCTTCTCTCAAAATACAATATTCGAAATGATGCATAGCCGCAATACATTTCCTGCATAAAAGAGGGTTTCCTTGTAGGACAAAAAAACCTAACATAACTTATACCGTCAGATCTACGACCCTATAATGAACAGTCCATATTTACTATGAAATTACAATATACATTTACAAGGAAAATTTTCCTTTCAGGGGCTTCGCCCTTGAACCCTTGCTAGGTGCCCGCTTGCCCCGGGACCTCGCAGTGGGGCCAAGCCCCCCTTGAAACCCCCCCACATGGAGGGGTGTATAGTCTTCATGGGGTATAAACACGGCTGAAAACAAAGACCTATGAAACATGAAGATAATCAATCTCCACAACCAACAATTGTTTACATGGGTTGTAAGAGCATGTTTGTTTATGGACTATTCTGAAGAAATATATGGTTTCTTGCACTTTTGTTACGCTTTCTTATATTACATGTCCCAAGCGAATGAGTTGTGAATGTATGCAGAAATGTGACTTAGAATTTTTTGGTTATAGACTTGTATGCATGTGTTTCTAACTATGTGCCTTCATGACAACTATCTGATTGGGGTTTATGCATAGTTTAGTTTCATTACAACTCATTATGTTACTATAGTTTTCTCCTAGATAGGATAGGATAGATTAGAAATAGATTATACCTGCATTTACATAGTCTTCACCTACATCTTTTGTTTGCATAAACATCCATCATTCACCTTCATTGGTGGACCAGGTTGCAACCGGTAAGACCAAACCATGAATGGTTGTCGGGCCACAATCCATATGTGTTTCTTATTCCACATGGTGAGAAGTCTAATTGGGACTTATTATTGGGGGTAACCCCTTACTATTTTCGGGTGAATTTAGACCCGTCAACAAGTTCTTATTATAGTTTATAGATAAAAATCTCGGATGCCTAATCATGTAACATGCTACTATTTATATATGCATGGGAAAGTAAGTTCAACAGAGAACGAGGAGACCTACCCTCAAAACACGTGAAGACTCTAATAAAAATCCAAACATATCAACCAATGAATACCAAAGAAATGTTAGAAAAATATGTTATTTCATATATTAAAAAATAAAAAAAAAAAATGTTTATTATGTTTAACATTAGGTTTCTTACCCCTCGGATGGGGTGCCATGTTGCAAAGACAAGAAATGCGAACATATGCTTGGTTGCGCCATAAATATTATCAATCGACCACCATCCCTTCACCATTAAAACGGGAATGAGCCCGTGCAGGCATTACCAGCGGACGAGGCCCCTCGAGCGAGTGAACAAGACGGCTCACCAGCGCACTAGGAGCTCAGCCTTAATGGCCAGGACAATCACCGTCATTCTCATTCTTATCAACCACCTCGACAGCTATGAGAGGCATTTGAATTTTGCAGAGCCGAATGCAAAGCCATCAGAGATCTAGAGCAGGGTTAGCCTTCCATTGGGAATTTCAGACATACCCAAGTTCCTCAACATGCCTAGGGCATGAGGAAGGCCTCGCAGAGGTAGAGACTGGTATACCTTCAAATCACGTAGGAAAAGGTAGAAGAAATTTGAAAAGGCGATGGCTCTGGCATCCACTCAGAGAACCAGGAAGCCCGAGAGACCTCGAACACCTCCTATGGCATACGTGGAGGAGATTACTCTAGATGAGGCCATGCAGAATTATCCAGAGCACTCCCTTTTTACAGTCTCGGACAACTGGAATCCCCACATCGATTTTGGCAATGAAGCCAAAACTCCGGCTACAGGAATCTCGCGGGGCCATAGAGCAAACCACCCAGCAGAGGAATTCACCACCTGCTACGTTGAGGAAGAGGTGTTGTGCAGTGCAGATGCAAAGGATGACCCACCCAATGGTGCACCTCCTGAGGAAGCGACACAGCTGGACAAGCGATAGGCACACCAAGTCAACAACACAAATGAAGGCGAGGGAGAAAACTATGCACAGTGGCCATTTCCCATCGCCTCTGTTCAAGGAAAATGGCAGGACCAACCTACATTCACCAACCCGAGGTACCTAGAACTAATCTTCGAAATGCGAAGCATGGTGGATGATCATATCTTATGGACCATTCAAATCAACCAACGACTTGATATGTTGTATGTTGCACACTCCAGAATCCCCCCGAGAAGACAGTGCCCTACGTGCGCACAGGCTTATGCAATTTCTGCAGGATGGAGAAAGCACGAGGAAGAGCAAGAGACGACTGGTTAAAAGGTCTTGTGATGTCCATAGTTAGTAGGCTCCTTTTTTTCAGAACAAAGCTTTAGCTCAGTTAGATTATAACAATGTTGCAAGTGGGATGTTAGAGAATAGACTGAATCTAATGGTTATGCATCTTGGTTTCCCTCGAGCAGGACGACACTCTAATAATTTTTGTTTGTTTGAACACAAGTGGCATAGAATGTCCAGTTGTCTCAGTTTCCTTTTTCAGGCGAGACAGCTGGCACTTCAACAAGACTCTGTAACATTGTGAATCTAATACAAACAGAATCCTCCCTTTTTACTTAAAAAAAAAAAACATTAGGTTTCTTACAAAAATTTGTAAGTCAATGCAAATTAATATACACGTCAACGCCAAACGAATGTTATATAATGGGGAGGCTATATAATAAAGTAATAGCAGTGTAAGTCTAATTGATTTAGGGTGGTTTGGCACAAGCATATGAATTAATTTCAAAGTCATAAACTTTTATCAAAGAACCTTTGTCAACATCTTTTTTTTTGGAGTGCCCTCATTACAGGGCACTACTTTGACCTTCAGGACATACTTATACCTATATTCAATATCTTTATTTAAATTCTGACTGGAGACTAAGATATGACTACGACTCATGGTTCTAAATATGACAACTATCTATACCTTAAACAACTAACTAATTAAGTAGACTTAGAGCTTGTAAGTAGTTTTGAACTATCGTACTTGGCTTATCAATTCAGATCTTCATAATTAACTTATCTAGTAGTTTTGTGAATTGTCTTCAAGAGGGTTGTTGGTTTGATAAAAAATATTTCTAGGAGGGACTCACATGGGAATGAGGGGTCAAGGTTATAAATGAAATTGTCCAGACACGATCCATCCTTAATCTTGTTTGCAAATTTGTACCCCACTTTCTCTCACACCTTGTCCCTTGTCCAGAACTAGGACTAATTGATCAAAGAATTAAATTTGTTGTTGTTTAACAAAGTTACCGACTTAACGAAAACTGTGACCTCAAAACGAGAACTCTGGCCCAAAAACCCATATTTTTGCATAAAAAACATGAAAATCAACCTCCAAATAAAAAAATGGTGCTACCGATAGCACCATTTTTCCAAATGGGATCAAAATTACAACATTTTCAAACATGGCCTTCAAAACTCAGACAGTAGCTCAGAAAAACTTTAAAATCATCACCTAAATAAATAAAAAATGATGTTACATAAAAAAAAATTCAAAACGTTAAAATTTTAGATAATTTGAAATCGTATTTTTAGGAGATGATACCATTAAAACCATAACCTCAAAATCAACCATCCAATTCAAAAGTATTGCTATTGGTAGCACCCATTCTAAAATTGGGGTATTAAAATGACACAGTTTTTTAAAGTGGTAAAAGAAATCATTATCACTGTAAACAAAATCATAAAATCAACCCTTAAATGTTTACTTTTAAATCTTAGTTTATCACTCCAAGCACGAGATAATACATAATGCCATGAAAACAATACATTTAAAAATATATATGCAAAACTCAAATTTGAAAAAAAATAAAACATAAAAAA
>JZKD02S1672927.1:417056-437386 GCA_000966675.3 Picea glauca | reverse complement strand
CTGTCTATTTTTTTACGCAGAGAAGGCAATGGAAACCACGGGGACAAAGTATGAATCCTAACATGCCATTTACATCTTCTAATCGTTGGAATAATTATCCTTATTTCAATCAAATGAGTTACCCTCCCTATAATCAAATGCAATATCCAAATCAAATCAATTACCCACCCATACAACAAACTAACCCACCCTTTGTTGATCCATCAATGTGGACTCCTTGGCCTCCACAACAACAACAACCATATCAGAACCAATGGAATCCAAATTGGAGAGGACAACAATCCCCCTTCCCAAATCAATTACCTCAATCACAATTTCTGCAACCACTCTCCTTACCATCAGGTACTCCACCGAACAATCAAATGATGAGACCCCAATTACCTGTACAACCTAACCGTAACCCCAATAATAAAGTTGTGCAGTGCATTGATATTCATAACCAGCCTACACTTTCTCTTCTCCCTGCGAAATGCAACGATATTCATTTACGATCTGGGAGAATAGTAGAACCTACCATAGCCAATGTTACCTCTTCTGATAAAGAGGAAACAAAAGAGCATGATGTACCTGAAAAGGTACAATCATCCTCTAACAATGCTGCTGAAACAAAAAAACCACCATTTCCTGAGCGTTTAGCTTTGACTAAAATGCCTGAGCCACCAGCTTTCAATCTTCTAGGGGAATTAAAAAATATTTATGTCAAAATTCCTCTACTACAAGCACTCCGAGATGTACCAATTTATTCCAGGACAATGTGAGACATTTGTGTTAAGAAGCCTGGTAGGAAAATTAAGGATCCCCTCATAGTCCATGTTATGGGTGACTTGTCTGCACTAATGTCCGGTAAAGCCCCCCCAGTTAAATATGGTGATCTTGACCACCCTACCGTCTCAATACAAATTGGAAAAACGATAATCCCTCGAGTCCTGGTAGACTTAGGTGCCGCTATTAATATCATGACTCTGGAAACCTTACAACTGCTACAACTGGAAAATGAAGTCAGAGACACCCCAACTATCCTAGAATTAGTTGACCGATCCACAATTAAACCAGAGGGAGTCATTGAAGACCTCATTATCTCAGTAGAATCCTGGAATTATCCAACTGACTTTGTGGTACTACAACCTAAAACAAAGTTGGGGGGGCACCCTCTAATTTTGGGCAGGCCTTGGCTAGCCACAACAGATGCTTTTATCAGCTGTAGATCAGGTTCAATGACAATTTACAATGGTTATGAAACTAAATAGCTTACCCTCTACCCTCACGCTACACCCCTAATTAATAATGATAATTCTGTATGGGTAGACTTTGACGATCAACTTACTCAACCCATTTTGACTATCGGGCAAGCTCTAAGCCTTAAAGACTCCACCGAGGATGAAGTAATTAATAATTTTATTTGCGAGCCCTCCTCCGTGACTCCAGAAACTCATAACCAACTAGATGCACTGTTGGAGTCTGATAATCAAGAAAACCTTATCTCGGAAAACCCACCTCAAACATCTAACACCATCTCTTCTAAAAGCATACCAGTAGAAATTGAACCTGGCAAAACACTGAACATAAACCCTAATTTGACAGATGCTGAAACACAATAATTAATGAAGTTACTTCTGGAAAATAAAGAAGCATTCGCATGGGATTATACATATATGAAAGGAATCTCTCCCAAATTATGTACTCATTGAATATATATTAACGAAGATTGTCGACCGATCTGCCAATCTCAACGACGAATGAACCCTAATTTAAGAGAAATCCTCAAACAAGAACTTCAAAAATTGCTCAATGCAGGGTTTATATATCCTATATCAAACAGTGAATAGGTGTCCCCGTTGGTAATAGTTCCTAAGAAAAATGGGAAATGGAGAGTATGTGTGGACTATAGAGCCTTAAATAAAGCAACTCAGAAAGATCACTTTCCATTACCATTCATTGATTAGGTGTTAGACAATTTGTCAGGGAAGAATTTTTTCTCATTTTTAGATGGTTTTAGTGGGTATAATCAGATCAAAATTGCACCTCAAGATCAAGATAAAACCACTTTTACTAGCCCTTGGGGAGCCTTTGCTTACAGAGTTCTCCCATTTGGACTATGTAATGCACCAACAACCTTCCAAAGAGCAGTTTTAGGAATCTTTTATGATATGATTAATGACTCTATGGAAATTTGTATGGATGACTTTACTCCTTATGGTGTTTCTTTTCAGGAAGCACTACAAAACCTTGAGAAAGTTCTCAAATGATGCATACAAGACCAACTCTCCCTAAGTATAGAAAAATGTCATATGATGATGAGTGAAGGAATAATGCTTGGACATTTTATCTCATCTCAAGGAATTCAGGTGGATCCATCCAAGATACAAGTCATTAAATACCTTCCTACTCCCAAAACCCAAACGAAGGTAAGAAGTTTTCTAGGACATGCTGGATACTATAGAAGATTTATCAAAAACTTTTCCAAAATAGCTTCTCCCATGTTTGAGTTATTGATGAAAAATGCTGAATTCAAATGGACTAATTCTTGTCAGGAAGCATTTAACACACTTAAACATCAGTTATCTACAACTCCTATTCTTAGAGGACCTGATTGGACACTCTCCTTTCATATATCCTCTGATGCTTCAGATACTGCAATAGGAGTTGTCTTGGGACAAGAAGAAAATCATCTCCCTTATGCTATTTATTTCATTAGCAAGAATATGACTCCTGTTAAACTCAATTACACAGTTACCGAAAAGGAATTGTTAGTAGTTATCTATGCCATTAATAAATTTAGACATTACATTACTGGATACTCTACTTTTTTCCATACTGATCACTCAACTATCAAATATTTAATGAACAAACCTATCACAAATGCTCAAGTCACCAGATGGTTACTATTATTGCAAGAATTTGATATTACAATTGTAGATAGACCAGGAAAAGAAAATGTAGTTGCTGATTTCCTTTCTCGGATAAAACCTGATGATGATACCCCAGTAGATGATTCATTTCCTGATGAATATCTATTTGCAGTTTCTGCTCACACACCTTGGTATGCAGACATTGCTAACTACTTCGTTGCAGGGAAGTTACCACCACACCTATCCCACCGAGAGAAAAGAAGAATCATTCAACAAAGTGCTCGGTATAGCTGGATAAGTGGGTGTCTTTTCCATACAGGACCTGATCAAGAAATCCGAAGGTGAATTAGAGAATATGAGGTTTATGATCTACTAAAAGCTTGTCATGGTGGCCCTTGTGTAGGGAATTTTGCTGATAAGACTAGAACAGCACATAAAATTCTCAGGATGGGGTACTATTGGCCCTCACTTTTCAAAGATGCAAAGAAATATGTCTGGGCCTGTGATAGCTGCCAAAGAATGGGCTAACCTAATCATAGAGATGAAATGCCATTAAACCCCCAGATAGTACTTGAACCATTTGAAAGATGGGCCTTAGACTTTGTATGACCCATTAACCCCCCATCCAATCAAAAAGTTTACATAGTGGTCTGCACAAACTATATGACCAAATGGGTGGAAGCTAAAGCACTCCATAGAGCGACCGAAGAAGCAGTTATAGATTATCTTCATCAGATCTGGAGTGCCAAGAGAATTAGTTACAGATGGAGGACCTCCTTTCACTTCTCATGGCTTTAAAGCCACCCTTCAAAAATATCATATTCAACATAGAATGACTACAGCATACCACCCCCAAGCCAATGGACAGGTGGAAAGCACAAATAAAGTATTAGAATCCATTCTTACAAAAACAATGAAGGAAAATAGAAAGGATTGGTCTTACAGACTCCCTGAAGCATTATGGGCCTACAGAACTACCTGGAGAAATACTAAATGATTCTCTCCCTATGAATTAGTTTATGGGAAGCGTGTTGTCTTCCCTGTGGAATTTGAAATCAAAACCTTAAGGACTACTTCAGCTGTCAACCTTGATTTGACCGATGCACAGACATCCAGGTTGCAACAACTCAATGAATTGGATGAAAAAAGACTAGATGCCATTCATCAAACAAGTATGATTCAACAACAAAGATCAAAATGGCATGACAAAACTATCAAGCATAAGCAGTTCCAAAAAGGTAATTGGGCCCTACTGTATGACTCTCGGTTAAAAGAATTTCAAGGGAAACTACGTACAAGATGGCTTGGACCTTATGAAGTAGACATTGTTTTCCTCAATGGAACAGTAAGGCTCCTCACAATCGATGACTCTAAAACACCGTTACTTGTAAATGGTCATCAGCTCCGTCTGTACCAGCGGCTTATTTCCAAAGAAGATTTTAAGGCCACATGCGTGGCAGACTCTCATTACCTCTTTTTAGAGGGGGCTCCTACCCCTCATTGCAATTAATTCTTTTTAGTTAATTTACTTAGTATTAGATTAGATTTTGTTTACTAATAATCCCTGTCAAGAAATACCATGTTACAATTTGATTTTTGCAGATTCTTGATCAAAGCAAAGGCCCACTAAGAAAGGATGATCCTACTTCAAAAAGAGGCAAGCTTTCCCATCGCTGAAACACCACTGTTCAACAATTCTTTTCTCTTTCCCCATTGCTGAAACACCATTATCAGCAACTTTTCATCATTTTCCCATTGCCGAAACACTACAGTCCGACAATTCTTCATAGTTTCCATTGACGAAACAACACCGTCCAGCAATTGTTTCGCCCCTTTTTCTATTACTGAAACACCACCGTTCAACACACCATTTTCCCCCATCGCTGTCAGCAACCTTTCACCATTTCCCCCCATCTCTATTCAACAACCTTCCACCATTTTTCCCCATCGCTGCTCAACAACCTTTCACCATTTTTCCCCATTCCTGAAACACCACTGTTCAACAACTTTTTCCCCCCATTGCTGAAACACCATTATCAACAACTTTTCGCCTTCTCCCCATTGTCGAAACACTACAGTCCGACAATTCTTCACAGTCTCCATTGACGAAACAACACCGTCCAACAATTGTTTCGCCCTTTCTTTTCTGTTGCTGAAATACCAACTTTTCAACATTCTCTGCCAATAAGATTTTGCGCTCTTATACTGCATTTTGTCCTTCCAGTCAAATCCTTGATACAATTCAAATCTAACAAATCAAAAGTCTCTGCCACGGCCACTGCAGAACTATTATGCACAGGCATTATATTTTGTTTGAAGTACGAATCAAAAGGTAAAGGTGAGGTATGTAAATTTTATGTAAATACAATTAAGCTATAGTTAATGAGAAGATTCCAACTCATCATTACCACTCATGAAAAATCATTATGAGCCGCACTTAAAAGGGGGGGAGGAAATATCGAACTTTTATACCATTATTTCACATGTATCAACTACCGCCATTCCTATTTACCATCATTTCATGTGTTTCACCACCATTTACATGCCTTCACTCAGAAAACTCACTTTGCACAGAAGTTGTTACTCAAACTCTTTGACGGTGTATTTTACCGAGCTGGTAGATATGGGAGGCTCTGTTATATGGAACGAACCCGCCACGACAGCCTTGTTAGAACACTATCCAACAACCTATCAAATTTTTTTGCAGGCGGGATGGCTCGGTTATTTTCAAAGACTCCAGTGGTATGATCAACAACAGGTTCTCCAATTTGCTCAAAATCTCTAGGAAGACCATTCCATTATTCAAGGGGTCCAAATTTTAGTAACAGAAGAGGATATAGCACAGGTTTCGGGTCTCCCTACCAATGTCATTCGCATGTTCAGCCGTAAACATATCATTATGAATGCCCAACAGGATTTCCTCTTGCCAGAGGAACAAATTGAACCTAAAGGCCAGGGTATCCGACTCAACTCATTGTTGCCTCCATGGCCAGAAGTTGCAAAATTCGTCAAACACTACCTCACCTACGAAGGCCGATACCAAGTAGTCTACCAGCATGATTTTGTCCTGTTGTCTCATTTACGGCATAATAGACTGGTGAACATTCCTTATTATTTTCTTAGTTGTCTTAAAAATATGGCACATTACTGTAGAAAGGCTAAATATCCCACCCTTTTACTCACCCATCACCGTCTCGTTCAACTGCTTATCCAAAAGGGTTTTTCCCAATAAAACCCTCCACTAAACAACCCACCCATAAATCCCCAAGAAGCTGCTGAAATTCCCGAAAATCTTCAAGAACAACAACCACAAAACCCTCCAGATTCTCCATAAGTACCTAACAGTCTACCTACAGACCCAATCAGCCCAACTAACCCCCCTACCATACCAAGCCCGCCCCACATTTTACCAGAATCATCCACTCCTACCCTTCATATTCTTAGTGATGATTCAGAACTAGACAATTCTCCCTGTCCCATCATTAAGGAAAAACCCCCCACATAAACGGAAGCAAATCCCTTTATTTCCATCATTTTTACGAAGAAAATGAACAAAGGCCTCAACAAGGGAAACCACTACTACCACTTCCCTAGACCCCCAACCCATCCGACTAATACCCCGTACACCTCTAACCTCCCAAATCCCAGAATCTTTGCCTATTCCACCCACGGGCACTGAAACACAAGAACCAGACGCCCAGTATGTTGCAATATCATCCGTTTCAAACCCAGTAGCTGAAACACAAGAACCAGCTACTCATTCAGTAGCTAAAACACAAGAACCAACTACTCATTCAGTAGCTAAAACACAAGAACCAACTACACATTTAGTAGCTGAAACACAAGAACCAGCTACTCATTCATTGGATGAAACACAAGAACCAACTATAGCTGTCACACAAGAACCAGCTACAGCTGAAACACAAGAACCAGTTGCTGATATGGTTATTGAGACACATGAATCAGATGCCCAGGGAGATGCAACATTACTTTCTTTACATCTGGAAGCTGAAACACAAGAATCAGCTGCCCTTCCTATAGTTGCTCCACAAGAACCAGCTAGTGAGGCTGTGACTACTACATAAGAACCAGTGATTCCTCAACCAGAACCAACAATGGCCTCTGTCTTGCAAGAAAATGAGTTCCTAAGGTCTGAACTGGAAACCTTCAAGCAAGAACTAGCCATGGCAAAGGAAGCATATGAGAAGGAGCTTAACTTGCACACCCTAGCTCGTATAGCAACCATGTCAGAGGGGACTACAACAGAGAGCCCGTGTAAAGAATATATGTGCAGTCAATGTGGGGACATCTACTATCAAGCAGGCTACAAAATAACTCAAATTCCAATGCCAGGAGCTCCCCCTGCACCTTCAAATTTTTCAGTCAAAGAAGAACACCTTGCTGTTACACAAGAACCAACAGGACCTTCCAAGATTAATTCTGAGTCCTGGCCTACAACAAATGTCAAATATAAAACCCCTGCTTTTGTTAACAAAGCTGTACAAACAGTGCCTATTGAGGAATCTGCCCCTCCCAGCCAGATCAATATCCACTCCTTTGTGGAACAATCTACTCAGACCCTACCTCAGTCTACTACTTGCAATGTTGAAACACAAACTCAGCCATGGGATGAGCAGGCAATAATATAGAAATGGAAAAAAGAGTCTATTGTTACACAGTCCAAAAGCCTGCAGGAACATAGACAGATCTGGATAAACCATATCTACTCAAATTGGGAATCTTTGGAGCAAACACGCCAAGAATCTCATGCCCTTAAGAAATAGAATAAAGAGTTAAAAGGTAGATTGCTCCGGATATTTGACTTGGCACAAAAGCTATTGGCTGCAAGGAAACCATCCTGCAATTACTCTCTGTTCCTTATGGAACGACTTACATAGTTTCAGATCAAATCATTCAAAGAAGGTAGACCCCATGCAGTATTAAATCCAGCAGATTTTATTAAAACCTTTGCAGAAGCCTCTGCTATGGATCAACACCTCCTCTATGAGGCATATTTTTATAATGAGGCCATCCCTGAAAATAGGCAGCTTAACCTTAATCCTCTGGTCAGTGACATCCAGATTCGGGCACTCACCTCGTTTCTTAACAATCAAATTATATGGCAAGACGACTTCCTAGCTGCCAAGCATAATGAGGATAACTGCCTTCTCTGGATAAGGCCAGAACCACAAAATGTTGCCACCTTTGTTACAGAATATTATCAGTTTTTAAAGAAACCGGTGATGACTCAACACATTCAGCAATTGCAGACATTAGTATTTCAAGAATGTCAACATTTCATTAAATCAATAGAGATTTCTTCCCTACAAGAAAACAACATGTTTTGGCAACAGTCTACTGATAAAAGACAGGAACACAACCCTTTTAGCCCTACTAATCTTGAGATGGCACTCTCCAGGGTACCTATCTACATCAAGTGTGTTCAGCAGTGTGTTGAAAGCTGAATGGGGTACCATTTCATTTTCCTATCTTTTGGATGCTAGCAGAGAAATATCAAATTCATTATAAGTTTCCCAAGAAGACCGAAACAGTAGCATGGCAAAGGTTACAACGTGTTCAAGGGTTCAGAGCTCCAACAAACATCACCTTCCACAGCTACTGCTTGAGTAACTTGCACGCTCAGAGTCGGTATTCAGATTCTGACTCAGAGTGAAGTTGCCTGAGGACATGCAACATTTTAAGTTGGGGTGGATGTTAGGACCACACAATGTACCTTTTTTCCCACACTTTTTGCCACCAATACACTCTTGTTTCACTCACATTTAAACTCATATTATCACTTTACCCTATCTTTCCAAAGGTATACAACATCTCTTGTCTTTACTATATGTTTAATCTGTTTTGCATATAATTTTACATTACTTTCGTACTTAACTATTGATCAAAAACGTATAAGTGCTGAAACAGTTCAAACTGCAGATTAGCATTGAGGCCCGTTGCTGAAATAGTTAAAGCATGCAACCCCGTGGCTGAAACAACAACTCACACAGAAGAAGCTGTTACACAGTCTGTGGTCAATGATGCTGACACTCACACAGAAGTAGCTGTTACACAGTCCATGGTCAACGATGATGAGACTCACACAGAAGAAGTTGTTACACAGTCTATGGTCAATGATGTTGAAACTCACACAGAAGTTGTTACACAGTCCGTGGTCAACGATGCTGAAACTCACACAGAAGAAGATGTTACACAGTCCGTGGTCAACGATGTTGAAATAGCAACACAATCTGTTACATTGACCACAACAGCCGCACCTCGAGCTAGCATGTCTGAGACCAAGTTGCCGAAACAGTTATAATGCAAATCCCGTGGTTGAAACAACTCATGATTCGCGATGCTGAAACATCATACAATAGCCGTAACAAGAAGACAAAGAAAGAAGTTGTTACTCCAGCCGCCACAGGAACACCTCACTCAACACTTGTAATAGCATTATGTTGCGAGAGACTAGGGTATCCTATTCTAGTTTAGAAAGTCGATCCAACTAAGAATAGGACTCAGATATACACATGTAATTTGTTGATCAATTGTATCGAAGGGATTCTCCTCTTTAAATAAGAGAAAATCATCATTCGATGGATCTTCTGCTTTAGCTAAGGAGGATTTAGAGAGAAGGACGTATTTCATTCTAGATTGTAATATGATACATTGACAGATGAATAAAAGACTGTTCTGACCATTTCTCTCTAGCCCCTTTTGTTTCGGGGGAATCTTGTGAGAAGGGAGGGCCCACCTTCTTCACAAGATTCACCCATTAGCTTTGTAGAATATTAGTGTATTTCTATTTATGCCTTGATTAAATTCTGTTTGCTGAAACACTACTTTATTGAACTTGTTTTGCTGAAACACTACTTTACTGAACTTTGGCTCACTGTTACATTATTTTCATATGATTCATGTTTGGGTAACTGTTAATCATTCTTGTTAGCAATCCTGCTTGTTGAATTCATGAAAGCTTGATAATCAGGGACAGGTGATGAAGGTTCCTGTTCTCTGTTAGAGATAGTTAGCCTTCAATACATGTCAATTATTTTTTAGTTCATGAAATTGTGCTAATCAGAAACAGGTGCTGAAGATTCCTGCTTAGGAATTAGGGTCCTGTTCTCTGTTAAGAGTTAGTCATTTCAGTTAAACAATGAGTTCATGAAGTGTGCTAATCGAAAACAGGTGCTGAAGATTCCTGCTTAGGAATTAGGGTCCTGTTCTCTGTTAAGAGTTAGTCATTTCAGTTAAGCAATGAGTTCATGAAGTGTGATGATTGGAAACAGGTGCTAAAGATTTCTTCTTGGGAATTAGGGTCATGTTCTCTGGTTACAGAATAGTTAGTCTTTCCTTTTGCAGTGTCTTAAAAGATTGCTTTACCAGGATGTTATTTTCTTAATGTAATCCAAGATTCTTTGACAGTTACCCCTTTAAACATTGAACTCTACAATAGGTAGATTGCTTTCCTATAATTCAAGTTAGAACTTCAGTTTGTTCAAGGCAAAGTGTGATTAATATGTTTTTACTACAACTCTAGGTTGCTTTTGAGATTGAGCATTTATAGTGCGTGTTTACCTTTGAAATAAAAGACTTCCCTGGGTTGACAATTTATGTAGCACTTGATTGTTTAGTTAATAAGAAATTATAGTGACCAACATCACTATGGAGTTTCCTTTGACACTATGGCATGAACATGTGCTATAGAATATCCTACCTCCTCTTTTATGATCTCAAAATACCACTCCTTGGATTCTCTACTCAACTATGTAACAAGTACAATACCAAATAATGGAACCCTTTATCCTCCTAGCAGCCAGATATTTAACATAGCTTGATAGTCATCTAGGGTTAGGGTTTTGACTTCCTAAACCCTCAATTAGTGATCAAGTTTGGACCTTCTAGAATATTATTTAAATTCCACACATGGATAGCCCCATATGTGTGATTAATGGGAGCCAACATGTCATCCACTCATACCATGGTGGTAAACAAGGAAGATCAACTTGTAGGAGGCATAATTGTTTCATACAATCTTCGATCAAGGAATTTTATGAATTTTTGGAAAGGTCTCGAAGTGTAGAACACCATAAAGGTGTGGGAATAAGTTCCAAACATTGTAACCCCAATTTTTTTTATTTAATTCCTTGAAATGGATTTGGAAGGTTCGATACCCTAATTTTCAAAACTGGGACCTGCCACAAAATGGCCTTGCAAGTCAATTCCTCCAATTGTTTTTCACCCAAAAAGTACCAATATAGATGAAAAATTGTATGATGATCCAATCCACATCATAACTCCCCATTTATGGATTAATTTTGTCCCCAAAATATTTACTAAATGAGGTGAGAAAACGTTTCCTCTACCTCCTCCTTGGAGTACCATTTTTCTTTGCCTAGAAGTTGTCCTTTTCAACCCAATCTGCCAAAGGTGATATTTCTCTTGCCCTACATAACGATCTTTATTATTCTCTTTATGAGGAAGCTATTCACTCAATGTATCCTACACAATCAATTATATTTAAATGGAGGAAGTACAAGGTTTGATTGTAGAGACACTCTCTTGCTTGTTGGTCCCAACTCTAGTATCCTTTCCCACACTAGTAGATCATAATGATGAATCTCTCACCCATATTTAATACAAAGGATAGAATTATTAATGAATGAACTATTAATCATATCCCAAACATCATTCCATGCTATCAAAGGGAATATGCTTCCTTTCTATTCATCAACTTCTCTACCATGTGCTATTTAACAATGTTTTTGAATATAACGCCTTCCACCTATGTGTCTCTTCAATGGTTGTAAATTCACCTCTCGGATTCCATGACGAGAAGTTATATCACATGGCTAGAATAGGGTTCAACATCCAAAACAGTCATTGGATGTGTGAGAAAGAGAGAATATGTACCATCTATGAAAGTGAATGCTCATTGCAATGCGTGGACCATGAGCCAATGAGGAAAATAGAACAAAGGTAGTAACTCACCAAAGGGGTGGATATTGAAATTCCCTGACAACAAGTAAGATTTATCAGGGTGTCTTGAGACTAGTTTAGAGTGTGGAATGTTCATACATTGCATTATGCATTTGATACGCTCATAAATTATGGTTAGGGTTTACGCTTTGCATCCAACAAGTAAACAAACTATGGTCTCTCCAATCATTGGGGAATGACGAGCAATCCAATACCTGAGAAAACCATTGAAGAGAAAACAAAAAGAAAAAAAGGTGGAGGGAGTTAGTGGGAAAGAGGCACATGTAGAAGGATCCATGATTTCCACCCACGAAAATCCCAAAGTCTTTTACTATATTTTTTTCAAAACTTACATCGGAGACAACATTAAAAAGAGTATTGAAATCATTGGATGGAAGGTCATTGAGAATATTTGTAGGTATAACATAGGAATTGATCTGTGTGAGGATGACACCTTATTTTTAAAGGATTTTATGATGGTTTTTGAAACATTCACTACTTTGTGTCCATGAGGACAACCCAAATCAACAACCTAAATTGTTGGGTAGCCATGGATCGCAGTCCTCCAAATGGTCTCTTACAGATCATGCTTTATGAATTGAAATGAGTTCACCTGGAGGGTGTAATTGCGAGCCTAAATCGAATCTCCTAGTCCATCCTTCATCTGTATGATATACCCAAACCTCTTATCCATTCCAACACTACCAATAGAGAGATAGGTAAGAGTGCTAGAAATGAGAAACCTAATAATATTCAAATCGACCAGGGTTGGAAGTTGACCAGCTGAAGGGAAGTGAAATGACTAGTAATAATTCAATCACCCAGGAAAAATGAAGTTCAAGTCACCCAGGGAAGGAAATGGTCCAAAAACAAAAGAAAAAAACACTTGATTAACTAAACAAGCAATATTCTCCCCTTGAAGAGAGAGAGAGACTCCCAAGAGGGAGAAACCATTTTTGGCAACAATTTCCAATAGTTAGATGATCACATCCATTGATATGACAACTTGGGTAGAATAGAGAATGGATGGTCGACAACTTATAGCTATTGTCTCTCACTAATTGTTAATGGAAAATCAGTTTTTGAACATAGTTAGCAGAGATATCATTTTTTATTCCTTATTACAATGAGTAGAATAACTATTGGTGCAACTCATAGTGAATAATTTATCATATTCCACACCATGGACAAATAATGGAATTTAACTAGGAACCATGCACCCATACAAATTAAATCTAGAATGATAGACACAAAGATCAATCACATAATGGACACAATTATTTTACCCTGAAACCCAAATGGGAAAAACCAATTTTGAATGGTGCTCAGTATTCTCCTTTCGGCAATCTCTAGTACAATTCTCTCCTCCTCCTTGGCCCAAAAATATCTTTGAGTATGAGACAAAGTGAAGAAATAGTTAGATCTAGGGGGTAAGGGAAGGATAACAATCATGTCTCTTCAATTCCTTTTCCTTAGCCTTCTCTCCTATTCGTTTCACCATCTTTTAATATTTGTCCTTCAACTTTTCTCTTCCATCCTTATTTGGCTTATTCAACGTTAACCTTGCATTTTTTTTACATGGTTTACATAATATTGGTTGATTGTCAATTTTTTTTGTAGGTACTGAGTCTTATCCATTCTTCAGTCCAGATCCATTTCAGATTAGTGATGCCCCAACAAAACTCCTAACTTCAATGACATTATTAGGAAATAACCATTTTATGATGGCCTCCATCTTTGCAGGATATATCTTGAGCTCCCCTCCACTTATCACATACCTCAAATACATCAATGAAAATAGAGAAAACTCACATTTCTTAAGTCTAGCTAGTAGTTGGTGCTTTTTTAGATTCTCTAACACCTGCATGAGATGTGAAATATGCTCCTCCCATGTAGATATTGTTGGCTTATTTACAGATAGAAGGCAACTTGTTTTTCATTGATGGCAAGATCAACACGATCAGCAGTGCAACGATGATGGCATGACAAGATAAAAAATGTTGTTAGATCACCCATTCAGAATTCCCGATAACCGTCAGATTTGAATACACACGGGAGGAATGTGCAAAAGAGGAGAAAAAATATCAGACGTTGGATCTAAGCATCGTTGGATCCAGAAGAAGGAGCACAATCGTTAAGTACAAGATGAAGCGGGCTTACAAAGTCCTGAAATCAGGTGGACCATTGGATCAAGGTATGTCGTGGACCATTGGATGAAAAGTACACATGGAAAGAGGTCAGCATTTCCCTAACTAGAAATTCAAAGGAACGAGGTTCTCTATCCTTTGAAATCACGAAATGTGAAACCACGATTTGATTGGTGAGTGGTCATAATGCATGGTCACATCATCGAGAGTTGGAGGGAGGAGATAGTGCAGCCAATATCTATTTCAGTGATCTCGACATGGAGAATCGAGATGCCTCATCACAGGAGTCCCGAAGTCGCGAATCGCGAAGCGCTCGCTTGATTAGCGAGTGGTCATAGGTCATGGTCACATTGTCAAGAGTTGGAGGGAGGAGCTAGTGCAGCCAAGCTCCATTCCAGAGATCGTGACTTGGGAGAGTCAAGAAACCTCACACCAAGATCCCCGAAGTTCCAAATCGCAAAAGCACTTTCTGGATAAGCACTTGATTATGAAAATCGGTCATATAAGAGGAAGTAGCTAGCCCAACAAAGCTCCATTTTGGAGATCGTGACATATGAGAGTCAAGACGTATCATCACAAAAGTTCTGAAATGCGAAATTTCATAGCGCCTGTTAGATTAGGCCTTGATCACAGCCGATGGTCACGAGAAGGGAAGAAGCCAGTCCAGCTAAGCACTTTTTTTTTCAGAGTTTCAACGATCACGACATGGAGTGTCGAGACCCTTCATCACAAGAAATTTGAAATGCGAAATCACAAAATCAAATCTACTTAGCATTCGGTCACAGCCAATGGGCATATGAGATAAACACGAGACCTTGCAGAATTAATCCAACGGTGTTGATTAATTAGGAATATGATTGAATGGCTATTGTTTCACTTCACAGTTAATTGATCAGTTACGATTCAGTTAGCAGAACTGAATCATAGTGCTTGGACATTTGACGAATCTTTTGCTTATGCGTTTTCTTAGAGATTCAAGGTGTAATTGAATAGGTGGTATAGGATAAAATGAAAATGAAATGGCTGTGGGACATTGGTTGTTCTAATTGGAAAAATGAGTTGAACTGTAAGAAAGTTAAAATTACAGTATGCATAGTGTGAGATCAAATTCAGAGATGAGTAACAGATGTTGAATAGATAGAAGCAACAGCAGAATTGTAGAAAAATTTGAAGCAGAGCAGAATTGCAGAACAATTTGAAGCAGAGAAGAATTGCAGAACAAAAAAGAAGTGGTAAGAATTGAGACACCTCTATTGTTAGTTATTCAATCATTTATTTATAATTAGAGAGGTAGGGTGGTGCTAGGGAGGACTGTGGTCCTCTGATATTCAAGTTGGTGCTTGAATATTGGAAGTTGTGTCTTCCATCTAGTTGTAGCTAGAAAAATAGGGTGGTGCTCAGGAAAACACAGAGTTATCTGTATGCAAGTTGGTGCTTGTATAAGTCCAGTTGGTGCTGGAATATTTAGGGAGTTGATGCTTCCTTCTAGTGGGTGCTAGAGAAACTAGAGAATTAGTGCTCTCAACAAGTTGTAGCTTGTAAAACAGAGGTAGTAGCCTCACATTGAGTTGGTGCTCAAATATACATGATGTACAGAACTTAAAAGACTGCCTATCATTCGAAGAAGAAGAGGTTTTCTACCTTTATGGGTTTCCTCGTGAAAATATGTCTCCATGTATATCTCATGTGTGACTGATGTTCATTATTTATGTTGTTCATATATTGTATAATATTGATGGTCACTTGAAAGAGATTAAAAATTATTTGAATAGTCATAAATTGTTTAAGCACAGTGACAACTGATTCACCCCCCCTCTCTCAGTTGTCTTAGTAATTTCAACAATTGGTATCAGAGCGGGTTCCTTTTATTTTAAGTTAGATCTGTAAGATTAAACATGACAAGTCATGAAGGGACTTCAGCCACTAAGCCTCCTCTATTTGATGGAACAAATGTTTCCTTCTAGAAGGTTAGAATGAGAACATACCTAATGGCCTTAGGTGCAGATGTTTTGGATGTAGTAGAGATTGGATACATAAAGCCTGTTGTGCTAGCTTCCAAGGATGATAAGTTAGAATTTAGATTTAATGCTAAGGGAATGAATGCTATTTTGAATGGACTTGCAAAAGCTGAGTTTGTAAAGGTGACACATCTTCAAACTGACAAAGAAATGTGGGATAAACTTATTAACAATTATGAAGGAAATGAGAAAGTAAAAGATGCCAAACTTCAAACATATAGATTAAAATTTGAACAACTAAAGATGAATGAAGATGAAATAGTCAGCAAGTATTTTTTAAGAGTTGAAGAGCTTGTGAATGCCATGAAGGGTCCTGGTGATAAAATTGAAGAATCATTTTTAGTTAAGAAGATTTTAAGATCTCTACTTGATAAATTTAATCCAAAAGTCTCTGCAATAGAAGAACTAAATGATCTTAAAACTTTGTCCATTAATCAAATCCTAGGAACTCTAACTGCATATGAAATGAGAATTAGCAAAGATAAATCCATTACTAGAGAAGCATCTTTTAAAGCAGACAAGAATATTGATTCAGAATTAGATGATATTGAAGAAAAAATTGTGAGAAGGTTAAAGAAAGGATTAGGAAAATATCAAGGTAAACTCCATTTCAAATGTTTTAACTGTGTTAAGATAGGTCATTTTGCATCTAAGTGTCCTCACCAGAAAAAGGATCAAAACTCTTATGATGAAAAGAAATACAAATTTAAGAAATATAGTAAAAAGAAAAGTTTGTGTGAAAACAATGACAACTCCTCAGAAGATATAGATAGTGATTCATCCTGTGAAGACAAAGTGACTGATTTTATGCTTATGGATATGGGATATCTTGGTGATGAACATTCAGGAGGTGAAATGGATGAAAAAGAAGTTATGGTGGATATGGAAGGTGAATTAATCAGTGCTTTGGAAGAAATTGACAGACTCAGATGTAAGAAGAGAAAACAAAAATAGTTGTTGATACAGTTTAAAATGAATGGTAAAAAACCTAATGAAGAATTTACTCTACTAAAAGTGGAGTTAGAAGAGGCAAATAAAATAGAAGACATTCTGAAACAACAGTTATCAGAGATGAAAGTGAGGTGTGAATCCTTAGAACAAGAGATAGTAAAAACTAGAAAAGAAATGGAGAATTTTAAGGCATTGTATCACCAAAATCTGTCAAGTATTAAAGCCTCAGAAGAATTAACTTCCATTCTAAATCAACAAAGGAATCCAAAGTTTAAAGTTGGCTTGGGATATGAAGAAGGATCAAGTAGTGATCATCCAAGTAATACAGAACCCGTCAAGTTTGTCAAATCTACAATCATTGACAACAACCACTCTACAGAAACAAAGAAAGAAAATCAGCCACCAAGAAGGATTGAAAGAAAAAGTACCAGAACCAAATCTGTAGATCAGAGAAACTATCAGCATGGAAGAAATCGACCAGCTCAAAGAAGAAAGTCTTTTTCTAGGTACAAAGGATTTTTCTATGGATACTACTTTTTCTGTTCTAACTTTGGTCACAAAGCTATAACTTATTCTTTAAGATTTAGATATGAGCATTCAAGTTATTCAAGGAATAATTATCTGCCACAATAAAGATTGAGACAGTCAAGCAACAAACAACCACAGACTATAAATCATGTGATGGCTGGGAAAAGAACGCAGGTGAAACATAACAACAGTTATGAGCATAAAAATCACTATGATCTGCTATTCAGTGAACCATAATGTTACATCTGTCATAATTATGGACATAAAGCTGTAGATTGTCGATTAAGGAATTATAAGCCATATTTGAATCCCACTGCTGAAAATTTCAAGGTTTGGAAGAAGAAAGAAGATGACAAGTGTGGACTAGTGTTATCATCTCAAAGACAAAAGAATCCCTGGTATATTTACAATGGATGTTCCAAACATTTGACTAGAGACAAAAGTAAGTTTCCAACTCTAAGTGAAAACAAATCAGAGAATGTAACTTTTGGAAATGATGCACCAGGAAAAATAAAAGGTAAAGGAATGGTAAGTCTGAGTAATGGAAAAGGAAAAGCTCAAGATGTGTTATTTGTATATGGTCTGAAACATAATCTACTTAGTGTCAGTCAAGTCTGTGACTGAGGATGTGAAGTTGTTTTTACTTCTAAAGATTGTAAAATAAAGTCTGTGAATTCAGGGCAACCTGGTTGCAAAAGGGATAAGAAAAAAAAATAATGTCTATGTGTTAAAAGAAGAAAAAGAAGAATGCCACTTAAGAAAGTATGATGAAAGTTGGTTATGGCATAGGAGACTTGGATATCTAAATTTTGATCATATAATCAAGCTTAGAAATAATGGGGCAGTAAAGGATCTTCCAAAGATATCAAAGACATATGATTCTATTTGTAAACCATGCCAGATAGGAAAGCTTACTTAGACACAGTTCAAAACTAAAAATTTTCCTTCAACAAAAAAAACCTCTCTAGTTAGTACATATGTATTTATGCAGACCTTTAAGCAAATAAGGTACAGGAAAAGAAAAATATTTTATGTTGATTATTGATGATTATTTTAGACTAACATGGGTTGCCTTTTTGAAGGAAAAATCTGAAGCATTTGAAAAAATCAAAGTGTTTAAGGCTCTAACTGAGAATCAAACAGGAAAAATATTGAAGGCAGTAAGGTCTGATAGAGGAGGAGAGTTTATCTCATGGAACTCCAAAGAGTTCTATGATAAAAATGGGATCAAAAGAGAGTACAGAATTCCAAGGACCCCACAACAAAATGGAGTTGTTGAGAGGAAGAATAGATCAGTACAACAAATGACAACATCAATGATGAATGAAAGGAATATACCTTAGACATATTGAGTGGAAGCAATCCATACAACTGTTCACATTCTTAACAAAGCTCATCTCAAGCCACATAGTGACAAGACTCCTTATGAACTATGGTTTGGAAGACCGGCTTCAATCAAGCATTTTAAAGTCTTTGGGAGTAAATGTTATATCAATAATAATGATGAAAATATTGACAAATATGATGACAGAGATAATGAAGGTATATTCTTAGGTTATGCTACAAACAGTAAAGGGTACAGATGCTACATAAATTGGTTGATTGTATCGACATAAAAGTTGATGAATAAATCCTGGTCATAAATGTAAGCAGTGTTGAACCAAGCACAAAAGATATAGTTGAAGATGAAGGTGAATAGGTCCAAGGATCGGAAAGGGAAGAATCTGAATCAGATGAAGATACGAATACTCAGGTTGACACTAATCAGCAGAAAGAAACAAAACCACCTCTCATAATTGTTAGAAAGAATCATCCTGCAAATCAAATAATTGGAGATGTAAATAAAGGAGTTCAGACAAGAAAGAAATTGGTTAAAGAATCAGAACAATCTTAGGTTTCTTTTCTATCTATGCTTGAACCTAAAATTTTGTATGAAGCCAACAAGCATGATGATTGGATTAGAGCTATGAATGAAGAGCTTGATTAGATTGAGAAGAAAAATACTTGGGAGCTTGTTCCTAGACCTGAAGATAAGAATATAATAGATTCCAAATGGTTGTTCAAGAATAAAATGAATGAAAAATGACAAGTTGTTAGAAATAAAGCCATATTGGTCTGTAAAGGGTATGCACAAGTTAAAGGTCAAGATTTTGATGAAACTTTTGCACCAGTGGAAATAATGGAAGCCATTAGAATGTTTCTTGCATATTCATGTCAAAATAACTTTAAAGTGTATCAGATGGATGTTAAGTCAACTTTTCTTAATGGAGATTTAGAGGAAGAAGTATATATGGAGCAACCTGAAGGATTCTCATCAACAAATAATCTTGATTATGTCTGCAAGCTGAACAAGGCTTTGTATGGACTGAAACAAGCACCATGATCTTGGTATTATAGATTGGACAAATTTTTACAAGACAAAGGGTTCAAGAACGGTACTGTTGACAACAATCTCTACATTAAGTCTGAAGGTGATGATTTACTAGTTTTTTTGGTTTATGTCAATGACATTATTTTTGGTTGTACTAATGATTCCTCTATCTAATGGTTCACTAAATCTATGCAAACAGAGTTTGAGATGTCCATGATAGGAGAATTGTCATATTTTCTTGGCTTACAAGTAAATCAGAGTTCTGCATGTTCAACAACATAGGTATTCCAACAGAGAATGAACACCTTTAGTAACCAATCACATAACCAGATCAAAGATCAACACATCGATGTTTTCATGTAGTAAAACCCCTACGGGGAAACATCCACAGCCCTAGCCAACACGGCCACTTGGAGCAGTTTATTAATGCAAAGAAAAATATTACAAAGAGATTTTACAAGAGAGTTTCTCACAATCAATCATT
>JZKD02S1672927.1:373012-386611 GCA_000966675.3 Picea glauca | reverse complement strand
ATAGTTTTTGCGTCTCTGCGGCAACCTCGTTAAAAAATGAAACAGAGGTTCTGAGGATAGTTTTTGCATCTCTGAGGCAACCTCGTTAAAAAATGAAACAGAGGTCTTTGAGCATAGTTTTCTGATTTCAAGCTCATTAAAAATGAAACCACTTTTGAGGATAGTTTTTCGTCTCTGTGGCAACCTCGTTAAAAAATGAAACAGAGGTTATGAGCATAGTTCTTGTTTCTATGTCAAGCTCGTTAAAAAATGAAATAGTTTTCCCCCTCTCTATTTGAGTCAAGTCCTTCGCCTAGTATTTGAAGCTTCCTTTTCTCCGCCTTGGATGACACGAAGCTTGGGGGGCATTTGCCTAGCCTCTGGACTTCATGCTGAAGTTGAGCCGCTAGCTTCTTAAACTGGGGGCTAAGTACCAACCATCACTATGTTATGCGTTGGGAAGTTACAAGCATAGTTTCTATGGTTCAAGCTTGTGTAAAAATGAAACCACTTACCTCAAGCATAGTTTCCTCTGGTTCAAGCTTGCATAAAAATGAAACTAGGTCCAAGTATAGTTTTGTTTAGTTTTTAAGCTTGTGTAAAAAATAAAATCTATCCCAAGCATAGTTTTGCATTGTTTTAAAGCTTGTGTAAAAATAAAAACAATCCCGAGCTTAGTCTTTGTCCGTTCTCGCGCTTGAAAATACATGAGAATGCGATTGAGCATACTTTTATCACTTTTTCAGGCTCAACAAGGTTATACGAAAAAGGAACCCCCCTTGGAGTCCTCTTTAAGCTCTTTTCAGACTCTCTAAACATGAAAAGATTTCCGAGCGACCTTGCTATTTTCATGATCGATAAAGTATTTGAAGTATGCGTCTTTCGAGCAGTAGTTTAACCCTTTTTTGGTCTCGTTGGACTACTGTATGAAAAATGAACTGAGAGAGTTCTCTTTTAAGTGTTTTTCCAAACTCTATAATCTTGAAAAACCTTCGAGTTTACTATCTCTGGACTCGTTAAACAAACATTGACAGATCTGTGATGGGACCGAACCACTCCTTCTTAGGGTTCGTTAAAAATACTCCGAGGGACTCATCCGAAGGATGAGCTTATATCAACAAGCATATGCGATCCTCTTCAAGCTTGCATAAAAATAAAGAGGTACTTGCCAGAAATGGTGGGGGAAAATTTGGGAAAGGGATATGTTCTATCTTTGTATTGATTGGCAGTAAGTGTCGCTCTTGAACATGACACCCCTTATTCATCATTTGAAGCCGGTTTGGGAAATCCATTTGTCTCTCATTCGATTTGCTACAAGGTCATTTCCTGTGTCGTCTTTGAGTCAATGCTACCAAATCATTGGTCGTGTCATTCATATGTTCAAGAGAAGCCCGTTTAAAACCTCTATTGAGTCAACCATCTGCAGTTATCCATTCTCTCCGTGTCGGCCTTCCCTGTGTCCAGTCCAATTGGAAAAATGCTCTGTTTCACCTTCAAACTCTGTTACTCATTTTGTGTCATTGATGGGTGATACATCAAGGCCCTCCTGTGATGAGTTTTGTTCCGTCGATTTCAGCACATTATCCGGAATCAAGACTTAGAAATTATTCAGTACCTTGGAGCTTACATGCCTCAATGGCAAGTTTCCTCGCTTTCGATAGTGGGTTTACATCATTGACCCCTGATCAAAATATTCAGTCGGATGTTCGACATCAACTCATTTATTCACAGTCGATGGATTGTACTTTAGTACCTTGGGAGTCATTGACATCAATGGTGATTTACCTCGCACTTGTTAACGGTTACATCAATGGCCGGTAATCAAGTGGTTTCTACCATGTTCGACTTCGACACATGTAATCACATGGTTAGATTCGTACTTTGGGCGACGAGATTGAAGACCCTGGATATTATCTTTGTGATCCAGGTTGCGATGGAGTATGTATAATTTGCGACACATAGATCCACTGTGTATGTTTCGTGGCTATGTCGTCTTGATTTAAATTTTGTCACATAGATCCACAGTGTATTCAGGTGGCTATGCTATATTGTGATGGCATGGATCCACAGTGTATGATTGGTGGCCATGACCTTTGTTTATGATGTCATCAGTCTATGATCTGAGTATGGGAATGCCTACCTCAGAAATTGRTATAYATGATATTCTRYMGATGCTTGGATGTTTGCAGGTTTYCGATTAGATGTGCTCTTGGTTCTTGACACACACATGCARCTTACAAAGTCTATCGRCTGTCACTGGTTCCAATCTCAGACTTTGGGGGGMATTYTGTTRTCCATAAWTTTGGTCGTCATGATGATGTAATGATGATGGAGAAATCAGGCTCTTCACTAGAACACTTTCCTGAGAAAAGTTACCTTTGTCTCTTTCCAGAAATCATATTTTTAAGGGAGGTTCGCAGGCTACCTATATATTTTCCTGCGAGAATGCATGATTCTCGCAGGCTGCATTAAGCTGGGGTGCGAGAAGTTCTCACTGTACCTAACTATCAAGGTGCGAACTTCTTCTAAAGGAAGGAAAAAGATAAATTCTCGAACCTTCTAGAAGGGAATCTTCTAGAAAGATGAGGTGGCATTCAAATGGTTATCTAAGTACTGGTTTTCCTGATATCTTGGGATCATTCCTATCCAAGTAACTAATCTATTCTCTCCTATATATTGAGGGGAATTCTCATGGAAAAGGTTAGAAGAAAACTAGCAAGAGATTGATTGGAGAATTAGTGGAAGATTGTATGAAGGACTGATGCTACAGCAGCTAGAGACACCAGCAAGGTTATCAAAAGTGGTTGATTTTCTTCATGCATGAGCAAGTGTGTGTGTCAGAGCTAGGATCCATCAAAAGGAGGCTTGCAACATCAAGGCTCAGGTTGTAAGTTTTGCTTTCTATCAATATAATACAATAATGTGTCCATTTCCCATAAAGTTGATTGCACTTTATTACATAACTCCTTGATCATATGTATAGATTAACTGTTGAATATATTGAGTTGTTTTCACTTCAATTGGTTTGAACTGTCTTGGTCTGGACTGCACAAGAGCATTGGAGCGAAATTGGTACAACAAAGACCCAAGGACGCGATCATACGGTATGTTGATGATTCTTGCCTCCTAGTTCATTCAATAGTTAAAATCTAGGAAAAGAGTATCATTCTGTCCTGTTTTGTTCTAGATCCAGGTGGATCTAGGGAGATCGGTTTGTGTCCGCACTTACGAATTAATCCTGAAACACTCCTCCCACACAAAGCACCTTAACATATCAACCCTAACCAACAGGTCGCAGTCCACTACATAGTAACCAATGCCTTCAATAATTCTTAAATGATGCATATGCCCAACCACGGAGGAGGGAGGCACATACCATACAACCTTTTTGGGCACACATTTTTATGCAAGTACAGTCATTAATGCAGGTTGCAAAGGGCACAAAAATCGAGACAAATTTCTTATTGGGCCTGAGAATGCTAGAGTCGGATCGAGGCGTGGAGATAGTCATTTTTGGGTAATTCAATGCCACGAATTCAGTGGTGTTATCTGTTTTCTGATCTGAGCATTATTTCTACAGCTTGATTTCGGAATGAGGTATACTTATGTATTTTTCCAAATTCTTTTGATGAGTTATTGAAAGAGCCTACCCATTTGAGAGTAGGACCCAGAGACATAATCCACCAGGGACGAACTCTGTTATCAATTTTTTGAGTTCATATCTGATGCTTATGTATCTTCATTTTTTAGATTTTCCTTCTTTAATGGTGCACTTTAATTTATGCTCATTTAATGAAATTCTTTATAAGTCACGATGAAAAGATCTCGAATCACAACTAGTCTAAAAAATCATCGATCCTAGGTAGAGGGTACATATTCTTGAGTGTAATATTGTTCAAAGATTTGTAGTCAATACACATTCACCAAGTCCCATTATTCTTGGGTACGTTGATGATAGGTGATCCACAAGTTGAAGTGCTTGGTCGAATCACTCATTTCTCCAATATTTGTTGCAACTATTTCTTCACTTCATCCATTTCTAAAATGGACTGTCTGTACAACCCAATATTCAGTAATGGGGAGTTAGGAAATAACTATATCTCATTCTCCACTTTCCTCGTAAGTGGAAGTCCTTTAGACTTCTAGAACACTCTTTTGTATGCTTGCAACAACTCCTCCAACTATTGTTTCTACTTTTTAGTGCATCCTTACAAGGATGTATTTACTCTTACCGGTTCATCGCCCAATTGATTCTCTCCTAAGAAAATCAAATCATATTTCTTACTTGAACTAACCAACTTTTTTGTTTGGTTGGCACTTACCAGTGAAATATTCAATTTACATTTATGTGCATTGATGATAAAATACTTCCCATCCTTGATCAAGCGGTATTGGTTTTATCTATGCATGAAGATCGCATCCCTCATATACATGCAGGAGCTTCCAAACACTACACCACACAAAATATATACTTATAGAAAATTTTATCTTACACAATTTGGTGACCTTGATCTCTTCATCCTTCTTTACTCACCCCAATGGATATGGGCTAGGATGAACATGAACGTCAAACCCAATCTTACTGACCAGATCGACTACTATGATATTGTCATGTGAACCATAATTGAATAGAGCATCTACCTTGGTCTTATTGACTTGGATCTTGATATGGAAGAGTTTTTTCATCTCCTTCTCTTCCATGTGATGAAGGCTACTCAAATTCACCTCCTTCGACACTAGAGTGTAGGAAATATTCTTATCCACATCTGAGCTACTCTCTACCTGATTGCTTGAATCCATGGCTATAAGTTTCTTCTTCTTAGAATCCTTCTTGCAATTCTTAAGGTTTTGACTTTATCAACCCTCAATTAGTGATTAGGTTTGGACCTTATAGAATATTATTGAATGTCCACATGTGGCTAGCCCCATATGTGTGAGTAATGGGGGATAATGTGGCATCCACTCGTACCATGTTGGTCAACAAGGAAGGTCAACTTACAGAAGGCATAAAAATTTTCATACGAGCTCCAATTGAGGTGCTTTATGCATAGTTGGAAAGGTCTCGAAGCGTATAACACCATTAAGAGTGTGGTGCAATTTCCAAATACTATAACCCACAAAAATGTTTTTTAATCCCTCAAAATGGATCTGAAAGGTTCCATGCCCCAATTTGCCAAATTAGGACCTCCCACTAAAATGGCCCTTCAAGTTGATTCCTCCACTTTTTTTACACCCATAAAGTACCAAGATAGATGAAAAATTGTATGATCATCCAATCTAGATCATTCCTATCCCATGAAATTAGATGAAATCGGTAATTATTTGACCTTGGATTTTGACATTGAACCACACCCTAGACACTGAGATTGATCCCTATTGTCGCAAATATCAGTATTTCCATCACAACCCACATGTTATATGTCAAATATTTTTTATGTAATAGGTGCCAAGAACCATCCCTAGTAGTGTAAATCTCTAAATGTCCACCATATCCATGTTGTAGGATAGATTCCATGGGATGGATCAAGGCCCCAATTGGGTCATGAGGATAATGAATGGGTCTCAAGAACCATCAATGGTAAGATAAACCTCTAAAGGCCACTATATATTTATCGTGGTCCAAATATTCCTTACACAAGGCTTGTGTGATGGCCTTGGGTAATGCACATGGACCATCCACCTCGCAGAAAAATATATGGCCTATAACCCTGGATTTTGGTCATGGACCATAAAAACTATATTTGGTCTTCAAAATACTAAATGGTCACCAACAAATAAGTAAAGAGTATCAATGGGATATATTTGACTCAACAAAATTAGTAGTATTATATGAAAATATTTATTGATTGTATACCAATTATTCCTTTTGTAGGGATTATTTTTATCCTTGAGGCTCATGCATGACCATCAACCCTAAAGACAAATGTCATGGCATAACACCTTTGATTTTTTTCTTAGACCATGGCAATAACATTGGGAACCATGCATAGTTTTTTAAAACTCATAATTGCAACAATATCTCACTCACATACCAAACATTCCTTATGCAAGTCTTGCTTAGGCCTTTCTCATGGCCAATCAACCATGTAGTTAAAAAGTACGGCCTAAGACTTTAGTTGCTTTAACCCTAGAATATGGCATGAGTTGTGAGAACCATATTTGGTATGCCAAACCTCAAAATGGCTATGATATCTCCTTCACATACCAAAATTCCCTATATTGTGCCTATCTGGTGGTGTGAGGATCTACACATTGCCCATGAACCCTATAGACAACTTTATGGTCTAAGACACAAATATTTGGACCCATATCCCATTCAAAGAACATTGATTCCCTATGTAAGTCCTTTGAGGTGGCTCAGGGCATCGTGCATCACCCATGACACATAAAGTAAAATGTTATGACTTAATGTCATAGCTTTTGATGTTGAACCATTTCCTTGTTGGAGAAATTTCTATTTTCGACACACTAGTTCAGTGGGAGTTAACTGACTAGTTCTATTTTAGACTTTCTATTTTTACCATCACTATTATGCATGCATGCATTCCTAAGGAAAGCTAATTGTTTGATTTCTTTTCTTAATTATTGAATTTTTTCCCTATATATGAGTGTATTCCACTCATTCATTGTATCATATTGATCATGATCTATGTATCAATCATCAGCTCATTGGAGTAGTGTGAATATATTTTCTCATTCTTCCATATTGAATCTCTTTTTTTTTTTTGATAAGATTTGTTTGTACTTTCTTTAGCTAGATCTCATGTGCCGGTTTCCATGAAACACTGACATTCTATCGGAGGTATGTTGCTTGGAGCAATCCAGACAAGCCAAAGAATAAGGAAAATCAAAGTTTTGACAAGCTAAATCCGTGGCCGTACCTTTCAACAGTTATTCCTCCCAAAATATTACGTTTTTGAGGAAACGACCCACGTGGAAAGTAAATCGACCCATTTTGGAAGTGGAATTTCAACTGTTTGGCGAGATTCTTTACCGTTTTCTCAGAAAGTAAGCCGCAAGATAGCCTCCTGAAACTGATACGAATCCATGGTCGTACCTTTCAGTAGTGATTTCTCAAAAAATATTAAGTTTTTGAGGAAACGGCCTATGAGGAAAGTTAATCAGCCCATTTTGGAAGTGGGTTTTCAACCATTTGGCGACATTCCTCACCGTTTTCTCAGAAAGTAAGCCACAATATCATCTCTTGAAACTGATACGAATTTTCACTTAAAGTGCCCTTTCTGTCATGATTTCTTAATTTTTCACTTGCAGATTAAGAGTAAATTTTTAGGGGTTATTAGAAACAGTGGGAGAGATGGATATGACAACTATTATACAGTCAAACTTGGTGGTAATCCTCACACCATACAATTATTTTGATTGGAATCCCAAGACGACATTCCAACTCAAAAGAAAAAGACTGTATAATTTGACGATGGTGATAGAAATAGAACCTACATCAGCGATTGAGAAGATGAGATGGGCGAACCATAAGGATGAGGCCACGGGAATACTTGAGTTAATCTCCACTAATTTATGGTTTCATGTTGTTGCATGCAAGACTCCAAACGAGATTTGGACCACCTTGGAAGGACTCTTTGGAAAGAAGGATGAGATGTGAGGTCATATGCTTGAGGTAGACTTGAATACCTTAGACCCTAAAAGTTTTGATAATATACTAGATTTTTTTACTAGATTTAAATATTTTCTATTAAGCTTGGGTGAATGTGGAATTGAAAAGTCTACACAAGAGAAACAACTTATTATAACAATCTTGGCCAAGCTAGGACCAAAATACGCTGTATATGTCTCCAATTTCCATTCTAGCAGATGTCTTTTTGGAACAAATTGGAAAATGCCTATGTTGGCTTAGCCCATTGAGTCTCTTACACAAGAGCAAACAAAACCCATACAGATGAGCCTCATGAAAGATCCCAAAGAACATGCAATCACCATGCATGATGGAAAAGGGTCATCCAAACAGAACGGGAAGGAGGGGTATTCAAAACCCTTTAATGATTCTTCAGGTTCCAAAGACTCTTTAGATTCCAAGAAGAAGAAGAAGGGAAACTAGTGCACTTACTACAATAAACCAAATCATGAAGAATCCACATGCATGAAGAAATAGATCGATCTTATGGCACATACACTTCAGTAGAACAACCTTGGAAACCTCATTCCAGAGGGAGTCAAGAAGCAGAAGGAAGAAGATCTTGCTCCTAAGAAAGGTAATCATCATGCTTTGGTTGCAATTAATTCCTCATCTGATTCATGGATTATAGATTCTGGTGAATCCCATCATATGGCAGCGAAAGAAAAAGTTTTCTCTTCCTTGATTCCATGCTCAAGACCCCATATTCTCATGGGGGATGACACTCCTATAGCAGTAGCAGGAGAAGGGAGAGTGGAACTCCACAATGGCAGTTTTGAGAATGTTCTACATATTCTAAAGCTTTCTATGAATCTACTCTCAGTTTATCAGATCACTCAGAAAGGTAAAAAGGTCGAATTTAAATCAGATTCAGTTTCAGTAATTGATATGCATGACAATTCCATCATTGCAATTGGTGAGGTGGATCACAAGTCAAGGTTGTATAAATTCACTAAGTTTTCAAAAGATGACTCCTCTATTCTACTTACACATAAGGAGAGCACTTTGCATGCACCTCTAGTGCAACATGCATATACTCTTGTTCTTCCATCAGTTTAAGACATCAAAGATGATTCCATACATTCGAATTTTATACATGGAAATAAATAGGTAGTACATCCAGATAAGAAACCAACATCGAAGCTTCAGCAGATGCCCAAAAAGGCACATACCATACTTCAAGCAACAAGCAACCTTACAGGGAATCCATTGGATTCGAGGAGGACTCGATCTTAGCATGAGGAGCCTTCTCATGTATTTTCAGCTTCAGAACCTGCGATGCCCATGCATTGCTATATTGTTCAATCTACTGATCCCCAGAACTACAATAGGGTTGTGGGAAATCCATTATGGCAAGCAGCCATGCAGAAGGAGTATGACTCACTCCTACTGAACCAAACTTGACATCTGGTTCTACTTCCACCAGAAAGGAATATTTTCAGGTGCAAATGGGTCCACAAGATCAAGAGGTATAAGGCCCAACAAGTTGCCAAAGGACTTCATCATATCCATAAATATTTCTACATCTTCACAAAGACTTTCAGTGAGCGGAAGTTTCAGACTTTGCGGGATTGTCTTGTAGTGAAGAACACGGTTGCCCGGAAGCTGTCATTTTCTTCTTTTGATATATTATCTTTTGAGGAGGGGTTTTGTTCCCACGTGGTTTTCCCTCTTTCCTCAATTTTATTCAATGTTCATTAGTTGCATTGTACATCATGAGTACCTAAAATGGCCTAGTAGTCCGGATTCATTTTGTTTACTCCATAGTGATGTTTAGGAGGGGTGCTGGAGAAATTTCTATTTTCAACACACTAGTTTAGTGGGAGTTAACTAACTAGTTTTATTTTAGACTTTCTATTTTTACCATCACTATTATGCATGCATGCATTCCTAAGGAAAGCTAAATGCTTGATTGTTTTTCTTAATTATGGGATGTTTTTTCCCTATATATGAGTGCATTCCACTCATTCATTGTATCATATTGGTCATGATCTATGTATCAATCATCAGCTCATTGGAGTAGTGTGAATATATTTTCTCATTCTTCCATATTGAATCTTTCTTCCTTTCTTGATAAGCTTTGTTTGTACTTGCTTTAGCTAGATCTCCTGTGCAGGTTTCCATGAAAAACTGACATTCCTAATCCCTTAGAACCACCCCTTGCATGCTAAATTTTGAAATAGGTACCATATCCCATTAGTATGTCAAACACTTCATATGCATAAATTATGTTGTTGTGTGGGACACCATGCATAGAACATGATCTCTAAAGACAAATTGTATGGCACAAGACCTTAATTTTCAACTTGAAAGCATTGCATGAGATCCTATAGTCATTTAGGTGTGCCAAACCTTAAAATGGGGACCATATCCTGCTAACATGTCAATGATTCCCTATGCCTAGCTTGTGTGGTTGTACAAGGCCTTGTGCATGGCCCCTAAGCCCCATAGGCAAGTGTTATTCTTCAAAATTTTGGATTTCAACCTTGTACCATGGCTTGGGCCTAAGATCCATTGTTTTTTTGTCAACCCATGGTCCATGATTTCATATTTAACTATGATAGAAATCTCTTTTTCTCCTTCTATATGAACAAATAAGCTATATCATATAACATGTTGTAAGGTTGTGTCATGGTATGAGGCTCATAAACCAAATGTATGAATAAATATTATATAAATATGTTTTTTAGTGTACTATTAGAAATGGAAATCATATTAATTTGTTACTAATTATTTGACGAAGATTTTTATAATTTTTTATTTCACCAAAGCACCAACATTTTTAAAATCGCTATAGTGTTTCAAAATGTATTAGAAATGTATATTTATATAGTCATCCAAAACACAACACACCCACACACACATACACACACACACACACACATATATATTCAAAAGGTTGAAATCTCTAACTATTTTTTAAACAATAAACATAGTGGCTAATTTTTTTTTTTTGTTACCTAAATATCTCTGACTTGTGGGATTGGTGTTGGAAGATTGGTTGTTGTCATTGATGTCAACCCTAGTCATTGGTTTTGGACCGCAAGATTGATAAAGGTATTTGGACATGAAGGACAATGCACATGCAGATACAACACCCATGGATGGATAGTATACATCATTTTGTTTCCAGTGGTATGTGACACGTCACGTGGATCCTCATGGTTGAAGAGAAATGAATTTTTGAAGATGACAAAGTGAATTGAAGAAGGAAGTATATGTAGGCCCTGAAGATAATTAAAGAAAATAATTACAAAATAAGAAAGTGTCAGGTCGGCCCTAATGTTAAAAGGAAGTGTAATAAATGGTATAAATACATATCATTATACATTCATTATACACACAAGTCAAATTTCAAAGGAAATCAGAAGTAAAGAAGGCCAGATTTCAAGGGAGGATGAAGTCTTTTGGTGATGTGTTCTAAGGTATCTTATTTTCAGGTTATCTTAGCATTTTCTCTATAACTTTAGCATTTTCAGATGGTTAAATTTCTATGGTATTTAGAGTACAGATCAAGGTACCTTTGGTAAAAGTTTCAGCTCTTGATTCACTATAATTATGGAGATACACTCTGTGGAAGATAGGATTTTTGACTAGTCCTGAAGCTAGTCAATAAACAGGTGTTTCGGGTAAAACAGTCATAACGTCTTCATCGAGAATCCAAATGAAGTGGGACCAATTTCATTGGAAATAATACGGACTTTAGTTTCTTGTGTGCGAGTTTCAGAATCTAATGTTAAATATTGAGTGTGGGGCATTCTGTACAAGTTGTCTCTCCTGAATAAACCAGAATTGAATAAAGTCTACCATTCTTTCTATAACTTCTTTTTGGGGAGGATTCAAGGAGTGAAACTTGGAGGAATTTCAGAGAATACATTGAGTAATATTATCTATAGGATCAAATTATTCCAAGAATTGAAGAATTAAAAAAGTTGAAGAAGTCTCAGGAAGCATTATCAGGCTCTATGTGATGGTTGGTTGATGGTGATGATTTAATGTAAATTTTTATTATCTCTCATATATTCTTGGGTGGAAGGAAGGGGAAAGGATGGAGAGGTAAACCCTCTCTTGATATTGGAGTATTGTATCTTCCTCTTGGAGGTTTATCCCTCCCTTTATATTTGGAAGCTATAGCTACCTTTGGAAGTCATTACTTCCCTTGACCAATAACTATTGATTATTTCTCATATATTGTGCATGGTCTATTGTGGTGCATTGATGTAACTCTTATACTATTGTTCATATCTCATTGGATATAATTGAATGGTTTAAGTATAAGTTGATTTTTTTTTTAAATTGTACTTGATATTGATTCACCCCCCTCTCGGTATCAACAATTGGCCTATGGCTGAGATGCCATGATTCAGGGGCATCTAAGCCGTCAAAATCACCTAGGGATCACACTTGGCTTGGACCACACCAACCCTTAACATGATTGGATTTGAGGTGTCCCCAGAGGTTTCGAACCAGTAACTTCACTTAAGGAGTACCTTAACAACACACTCCCTCACTAACTTCTCTACACCATGAAAACATCATAGTAACTAAATTACATAGAAAAATGATACTATAACATTTTGCTTTGATATTCATGAACTAATTTAAATATAAACATTAACGTTTTGCAAAAGCTTACTAGAATTATTTTAAGAAATTTGTAAATTTTTATTACCATTTTAATTTGTACGAACATCCATTCATTAAAAAAAAATACATATATTAATAGTCCTCTATAAAAACCAATACTATAATATGTGAACTTTTGTTATAAAATTTTGTAACATTCCAAAAAAACTTCAATCATGTTTAAGAATATTTAAAAAAAATATCCCTACATAAAATAAAATAAATAATATTAAATTTGGTTTTCAAATTTACACTTCTATGTAAACTTAAATCTAATGTAATCCAATTAAAAAGTTTAATTAAAATATTAAAACATAAAGCCAAAAAAAAATTGTGTTGAATCTCTTGGGCACTTAAACAAATCAAAGGTAAATAATCACTCGAGTTATGTTGCCTAAAGGATATAATCCAATGTTCTACACTATTATAAAAAGTGTTAACATGATTTTTTTATCATGACTCTCAAATATTAATAATAATATTGATTTTTTTTACTATTAAACATTATGAAAATATATAAATAAAAAGTTAATAAATTATATTATATTTTACTTTAATTAAAAGTTAATTATTTTATTATATAGCCATCATTGTAAGTGGATGATATGTCTTTATGGTGAGGAATCTTCATTATCTTATGATATTGTTTTTATGATGAGGAATTTCCATTATTTTGGTATATAACTAAGAATTCTTAAATATTTCTGCTCGAATATGGGTATGAGTGACAAAACAAAGGTTATGATAATTAAATCCAAAAGAATCACATACAATACTTTATTATATGATAATAACAAATCGGAGGAAATGCCTTCATAAAAATATTTAGGAATCGATATTCATCACAAATTGTTGGACACACCTACCACACTTAGAGGGGGGTGAATGAGTGTGGGGATCTTTTTCCCAAAACTTCCCTCTTACACAAAAACTCCTTAGTTAACATTCAACATTTGTTCATTACTTATTGTTTTCATTTATAATCAGTTAGATGTGAATACATATCGGCAACATATATCAGCAACATATCATCAACAAGTCATCTCCACAAGGAACATAAAAAACACAAGATGTATGTACAATTTTTCTTTTTATTATGGACTTCAATCCGGGGGTTTTTTAGCAACACCTGAATAGAGTACAAATCTACAAGAGCACTAGCTCTATCTGCAAGACTTAGCTTACATTCTCAGCACCAACTGAGATGAGACAACAATCCTCAATAGATATCAATCCGTCAACATAAACAAGTGCATCAACCATGCACCAACCTGTGTCAAACAACCTGTAATCAACCTGTACCATAAACAAGTGCATCCAACCATGTACCAAGTATATACCAA
>JZKD02S1672927.1:355296-372621 GCA_000966675.3 Picea glauca | reverse complement strand
CATCAAGGACAATACATATTATATTACATCAATCATCAATCAATCAATCCTTTGACATCAATCAATGAAATCAATCAATCAAACCATTGGCATCAATGACAACATGATCCAACACAAACTCTGAATTGATAAAAGGATAAATGGAGGGTGTAAATATTATTATGGGCTTGAAAACAAGTGTAAATCAACTGAGCTTCGGATATGGGATAAGAAAAAACTCTTCTTTGAGACCCTTGCTCCTGTTATTTTATATGGATGTGAAGTTTGGGGATGCAGTATATTTAGAGAGTCTTGGAAAAAGATAGAGAAAATCCAAAAGAATTTTATAACTTATAATCTCAAAATTAAAGACAATACACCCTATCCTATACTCCTCATAAAAGAGCACATTTCCCCCATTGAGATCTCGGCTATGACTAGGTGCCTAATGTACCAGAACAAGTTAAACAACATAGAAGACAAGAGGCTTCCCAAAATTTCTTTGAACTTCAGCCCAAACCACCTTTGACTCAAGCAAGGATGACACAAAGATGCCCAGTCTTGGCTAAACCATTGGGAAATAAAGGAAGGTATCATACTATAGAATAGGGATAATATTAAAATATTATTACATCTAAATTTAAGGAGAAGTTGTGGTGGAATAAAGAGTTAGAGGGTGAAATAAAATTAAGATATTATAAGGAGGTGATCAAACCTAATCTAAAAGATCAAAAGTATCTCTTCGATTTGACTAGTCTCAAGAATAAAACTAACATTGCTAAAATAAGAACAAATTCTCATAAGCTCCATGGTGAAATTGGGCATTGAACAATTCCCAAAATGCAATGGGCTAAAGAATCTGTCATATTTGTGACACTAAGAGGGTTGAAGATGAAAATCATTTTCTCTTACAATGTCTAGCATATACCTAGATTAGATCTCAATTTCAAAAGATTTGTCACAATACCAACCTTCCTAACCTTCTAACTCAACAAAACTATCATGATATTAGAACATTCTTCGAGCATAGAAATAGAATTCTAAGAAAATTCTTCGATCATAGAAATAAAATTCTAAAAAAATCCAAGTAGTTGCTTACCTTCGTAAGGTCCAATATACCAAATTTAGTCCTTTAAATGAAAGTTAATCATCTTTCTCATCATCATCATCATCATATTTTTTTTTGTGACCAGCGGAATCAACAACTAGTCTTTCAACAATGTGTGCCCACCGTGCCCCATAAGCAACACACACAGTAAGTTGGGGTTTCAAACCCGTGACTTTACATAATGAAGTTCCTTAATAGTATACTCCATCATCAACTACCCTTCACCCCTGGGGCATCATTGTTACTTTGTTTAAAATGGAAAAAAAAAAATCTCATTTTTCTTTTATATAAAGGAAATACTATCTTAAAACAAATGCCTTAGAGATTATTTAATTGGATATTGGTTTTTTTTGTTAATATGGACTAAATTTTTTTTTTAGTTCTGTAATAAAATTTATAACTACTTTAATTTGAATAAAAACTAGTCTTCTTTTAAACCACTTAATTCTTTTTAAATAACCGTAATAAATCAACTGATTAACAAGAGCATCTTCCGATATATTCATGTCGTTTATTTACATGGTTGAATCTTTAAAGAACTTGGATACGTATTAAATACTAATATAGGTTTCAAACACGGATATTAATAATAATAATAATCTATTTTTAAGGTCATAGTCAAGCCACACCAAATTGGTGTATAAGACCCCTTGTTTAATATTATAATTGTTTTATTTGTAATTAATTTTATGATATTTTAATATAATTTATATAAACATAAATTATAATGAAAATAATAATGCTTATGGTGTATTAAAATTAAATAAGCTTACATACTAATATAGGTTTCAAACATGGATATTATAATTGTTTTATTTGTGATTAATTTTATGATATTTTAATATAATTTATATACACATGAATTATAATGAAAATAATAATGTTTATGGTGTATTAAAATTAAATAAACTTATGAAATAAACAAGGGAAAATGAGAATAAATATTTTTCAAAACATTATTTTTATATTTTTAATTTATTATGATTTTAGTAAGTTTAGACGTTATTTAAGGTTATTTAAGAGTAGTAGGCTTTAATTTAAGGTAATTTAAAATGAAGTTAACCACTTTCGATCAAAACTTTTATAAATTGACTCATTTCAATGTGTTTTCAAATTTGTTCAAACATCAATTTCTTTATATAAATTATAGTAAACATTTATTTTGATTTTGCAATATTTATTTTATTTGTGAGTTCATTATAGAAATCGAAAAGCTATTGTTAGGGATAGAGACCAGAAGGATAATGATAAATAGGAATTTAGGACACTAGGAATCCTTTTTGAAACTGTCGTGGCTTTCCATGGTGCAAAGGTCCTATGATAAGTTGGATCCCGAGTGATATTGATATTATCTGTCTAGTTGAAACTTGGGAGGATGGGGAGTCTAAGGTCCCTAACATAGGAGGATTTGTCTTGTGGTCAACATGGAACCAAAAATCTCACCGTAGAGGGATAGGAGGCATATCTTGTTATATTAGAAAGAGTATTTCTCCTCACATTCAACTTCATAAGATTGACCCTCTCAATCAATACATTTGGATAGAAATTTCAGACACAAATGCTAAGAAGATGTATATAGCAATTTTCTATTTTGCACCTGTTAATTCTACTTTTTAAAAGAAAAACAATCTAGATAACAATTGTCCCTATAATAATTTAGAACAAGATATTTATAGTTTGAAAAATGAAGGTAATATCCTCCTGCAATGAGACTTTAATGTTAGGACTGCAACTAAACAAGCTACTCTTTTAAGTAATGACTCCAACCATAATCCTTTATGGCTAGATGAGGACCTTGTTTTATCTAATAGCTACAAAAGAATCTCTAAAGATCTAATTGAGAATTTGTTTGGTACTGAGTTGGTCAAGCTCTGCAACACTCAAGACCTAATAATTTGCAATGGAGTAATAAAGTGGCCAAACTCCAACCAAATGACTTGTATTCATGGGCTAGGTAGTAGTGTTGTAGCTTATGTGATATATGATATCCCCGTCTCCAACCAAATATAAACTTTTGACCTTTTAAATGACCATGAGCATGACTCTGATCATAAACCTTTAACCCTAACTCTAAACTTTCCATGCATAGGAGTGTCATTGAAGAGAATTATTATAATCAAAGGAATTTGCACTTTGAAAAAAGTAAAGTTGATATTTTCTTAAAGGATTTAAATAGTAAATTAAATCTCTTAACTTATAAGGACAACATTGAAGAACTCTAAGATAATGTTACAACTACCCTTTCCACTTCTATTAACAAGTTCTCTTTCGAGGTGTTGTAATACCCCAGACTAATCCCCTATGAAATGTATTGATGTTTGTAGGTTGGTGAGCCAAGCGTTGATAAGATGGTAGGCTTATGTGTTATTAGGCCAGAGATCCTAGGCATTAAAGGCCATGAGCCCGATTTTTGTATATGTAATTATGCAGATCATTAATAAAATTTATACATCATTGCGTGTAGATCGACCACGAAGAAAGAGTGATCGGGGGCGAAGCTCCACCAGGTAGGGAAAGGGATGGGACTGAGAGGCTAGGAAAGAGTGGCTAAGCTAGGGGTATTAACCCAACGGAATATTATAATATATTCCTGAAAAATGAAAATATTAAAGTGGGGAAAAAATAAACCAAGTTATCCTAAGTTCCTGGGAAAGGGAACGAATGCTAAATGGAGTGCATTCAACTCCAAGAAGACAGGTGTCGACCTGGGTGCATGCATTTAAAGCTGGAGAGTCAGCTCATTGTTGGGGGGTTCGCTTTCTATTCTCGCATCCTCCACCTCACTCACTGGGCCTGTATCAACGACCACTGCATATGCACGCACCTCTGACTCCAGTAACCCGTAAAGATGACATGTGTTGTCCTATGAAGAACAACATATCTGTACTTTCTAGAGTTGTGTTGTGCCTTACTGAATTGTGGTTGTTGCCATTTCCCTGAGCTATATTGAAACTTTTTTGTTGTCCTCATCTTGTTAGAACTGAGTTGAAGAAGCGAGATGCCAGACCCGTGGTTGAAGAGGCAAGTTGTCAGGCCTATGAGCAGCTCTCTCCAAGTGAGAGAGTTTGTTGGGAAGTGATTTTTTCCTAGAGAGAGTCTAACACTAGATACAGAGCTCTAAGAATTCCTGATCCGACCTATTGTCGAGACCCTGAAAGGGGAAGTGGAGCAGTCGATGGACTATGGAATAGTGAAGGTGCATATTCCTGGGGTGGAACAGGCATGTGGGGAATGAGATTATGTGAGTAGTGGGCATAAGAAGGATCTTGGAGAGAATCCTTCCAGTTGCATTGTGCAGTCTCATGTAACCTCAGCCTAGTCTAGGATTCCCTTTCCTTGGGTGGAGCTTAGTCCCAACTTGGGGGTGACCCACTACTAAGCATGATGAGCAGTGTGGTCTAAGGTTGGTAGGTTTATGGAAGGTCTGCACGTAGTTGGTGTACTTCAATCGAAAGATAAGTACCTATTCCTATGTTCATTTACATGCTTTGTATATGTACATGTTGTTGGGTATGTGTTATATTCTTTGCACGAGTAGTAGTGTCTGAGCACCTGCGTCGGGCGCGCAGGGGGGTTAGAGGGGGGGTGCAGGGGGGTGGAGCCCCCCGCGTGGGGGTTCGGGGGCAGCACCCCCGAAATTTTTTTTTTGGGCCGACATATTTTTGGGACGACATATTTCCGGGACCACGTGATATTAGGTGGTTTTTCGGTACATGGTTTTTTGTCGATGGTTTTCTATTTCCGGTTAAGGAATTAGGGTTTTGGACTAATCCAAGTCATTGGGTTAGGGTTTTGGATGCCACTGGCTCCTATATGTATATTTTATTGTAAAACAATGTATCAATATAATATATGCTGGTTTTCCCGGTTTGGGTTTCCAGGTGAAAAATCTATGTGTAATGTTTGTATTTTCCATTGTATCTTTTCTGTTCTTTTCTGAATATCAGTTTGCGGTAGATATTGTACAAGGTTAGAATTTACACATGTGTTATAATTGATGAATATTGCAAGTATATGTTGTTATATTATGGGCTTTTCTTGTGAGTACTGATGTATTCTTTTATTGTTATTTCCACATTAATCTATGTACGAATTACTATCAATTCCAACAAGAGTCTATATGGTAGCAGTAATTCTATGTTATTTGTTTTAAATTCATTAGAAATGCATGTTGTGTGTGTGTGTGTGTGTGTGTGTGTGTGTGTTCCTCTGTGGCGTTTCCTGACATGTTGGTTGATGTCTGGGGATGTTACAAATTGGTATCAGAGCCAAGGTTCAAGAACTGAGCCTGGATGGACCAGATAAGTGGTCATTAGAACCAAGGTTTCAGGTGGAAATTGTGTCAAGAGGAACCAATTCTGAACCTCAGAACATTCCTGAGTGCCAAGAGGTTACCTTGGTCATGTTACGAAGCTCAGGAGGTGTAGCAGTATTATAAAACCACGACAGACGTGGTATTGGGCTGCAGAGTAATGTGGGTCGTAGGATCTGTTTAGAAGAAGTAGGAAAATTCACGACCGTCAGATCTGGAGAAAAGTGGAGGAGGGTTAACCTACAAGTCCTTCAGAATTTGAGGCTTTGACAAAGTTATGTGTTATAGAGAGGAAGAGGCCGAAATCCTGAAGCCCCAAAGTCCCCGAAGTGGATCTACACCGTAGATCTAGGGAGAAGAGATCGACCATTGGATTGGGTCGAAGTTGGACCAAAACCGTTGGATCAAGCCAATGGTGGAAGTTACGACATTGTATGAAGGACAGAGAAATCCCGAAGCTCTAAAGTCTGGAGTTAATCTGGACCATCCATTAAGAGGGACATGTGTCAGCATATTGGTTGTTCGATATTCTAACGTTCGGGAGAATTAGTGTGTGCTGAGGAGATAACTCCTAAAGTATGAATTTTCGAAGCCCCGAAGAGCCGAAGTAGTGAGTGGTGATGATGTCACCTGGAGGTGACATGGACCTCTCTATACTTGCCACATTCCCCCACCTGGAATGTTGTCAGTTGTACTATGTGGGCCTTGAGGTTACATAACATAGTTAAAGGTCGGCAGACCCACACTGGAATTGATCATGATACATCAAGATCGAAAGCCAAGAGGCATTGCGGGGACCCAAGTTGCATGGGAGTTAATTCCCCAAGGCAGTCTCACAATCCAAACCACGGTTTCACCGAGGGGTTACGTGTTAGCATCATAATAATTGTGGGACGAAAGGTGGGTTAATCCAAACCACGGATGCATGCCCCCGCAATTTGAAAAGCGTTAAGTGATGTGACTATTCGGTATCTTAGTTCAAGCATGGAAGTCGTGGGTCCAGTGGATGTGTGGCACTAGTTGTGAAGTCTGGAGACTTGACACTCCAGAAGAATGGTTCATAAGGGAATGAAAGAAAGAACTTTCAAAAGTTTTGTAACACCGAGGTGATGAGACGTAATGACGTCACCAAAGGTGACATGGAATTGTTTGGAGATTAACGATTCGGGGTGTTGGGGGTGTGCGGATGTGAAATACTTCGAAGTCCTGAAGCTTCAAAGTTCTGAAGTCTCGGAGCTCAAATGCTTGAAGTTCCATAGTGGGATTCAATCGTTGGATGTTGGGTAGTCATGGACTATTGATCCACCCTACTTCACGAGTTATTCAATCCGAAACTTCAAGAGATTTGTTTTAATCTTCTTTGAAAACTTCCGAAGTAGGAGGCCCGAAGTCCCGAATAAGCGCCTATCGACCTAGCGCTTGGCCACAACCTGTGGTCACATGGATTGGGGGCTAAGAGAAAGGGGCTAGTTTCCGAAAATTATTGCAGAATAAAGCATAGATCAGAAATAAAATATCTGCGAGGATTCTTGATTGATCGAGAACCGCAGAATGAAATTTGAAAGTTTTCTTTGAATCGGATTGGTTTATGAATACTGTGGAATTTGTTAAGGATTGATGGCCTAACAAATTTTGGTTGACTGCACATTGTGTTTGCAGAGTTAATGATTGTCAAAACCAAACCGAATTGTTCCACGGTGCACCAAAATGGAGGAGGCATGGAATGATTTCAGTTTAGAGAATGAAGCTGAAGGAATGGATGTCCATTAGGATTTGAAAGATCGAACTCCAATGGGAATGGAGAAGAGATAGATAAGGAGGTAAACATGATGAAAATCATTGAAATATTGCAGAAAGATGTCCAGACTCACCGAGCAGATAACAGAAAGCTCATGAAAGCCAAGGATCAACAGGGAGAATTCAACATAAAGTTGATACATAGCCTAGAAAGGATAGAAAAGAAATTGGATAAGGAGAGTGACTTCAGTAAATCAGGAAGTCACAGGTCTCCTGATGAAAAGAGGAAATCAAGGAGTATTGGAAGACACCATCATCACTCCCAAGAGCACTCTAAGAGGAGGGCACACAATAGTTCAAGCTCATCTCCTACCAGAAATCACAGGAGATCTGGAGTGGATGAACTGAAGGGAGAAATGGACAATATTAAACCTCCTACGTTTGATGGAGAGCTCCAGAAGGAGGAAGATGTTGAGACATGGATTCTTGGGATGAGGAAATATTTCCAACTATAGAATTATTCCTCCCATGCAGAAGGAAGAATTGCAATGTATCAACTAAAAGGAAAGGCATCCATGTGGTGGGATCAACTTGTGCAAGTGAAGCACATTAAATATAAAAATGTTACTTGGAAGGAATTCAAGAAGTATTTCGAAAAGAAATACTTAACTAAGAGATACTATGACAAAAATATGAAAGAGTTCCTTGAACTCAAGCTAGGTAGTATGTCCATTGATGAATATGAGTGAAGGTTTTTGGAATTGCTGAAGTATGTCCCTTTCATCAAAGATGAGACTGTAAAAATTCAAAGGTATCTGAGTGGACTGCCACCTTCCATCAGTGACAAGATCCAGTATGATGATCCTAAAACTATGGAAGAAACTATAAGAAGAGAAAAATGCTTATATGAGAAGCAAAGAGATAAGCCCACTTTCTGGAAGGCTTGGGATGGCAAGAAGAAGTTCAAGAAAGAGCAGAGGCAGAAGAGAAACAAACATCCCTTTTTCAGAAACAGTCCTCAAGGACAGCCATATTTTAGAGAGTAGATAATGGATGAGGTAGGGGAACAAAGGCCAAGGAAAATTCCCATTCAATGTTGGGGTTTTCAGGGAAACCACAAGTACAAAGATTGTCCCCACAAAAATGGAAAAGTGAGAGTTGTCCACAATGTTCAACATGCAGAAACAGTGAGGACATGGGCAATAGAATACCAAGGATATATGAAACCCTGGACAACAAGCAAGATGAGTTTCAATCACACATGATTGAAGTTGAAGGTATGATCAATAATCATACTTTTACTATTTTAATTGATTCAAGGGCTAGTCATAGTTATATAGATCCTAGAATTGTGGAAAGTTTTCATTTGCCAAAAAGAAAATATGGAAAATATTGGTTAGTGTTGCTGGCTACAGGAGCCAAGAGAAAGGTTGTTGAGTTGGTTAATTCTTGTCCAGTGGACATGAATGGACTGAGCACAAGGGATGAATTGAACATCTTACCTTTAGGTTCCTATGAATGTCTAATTGGGATGGATTGGTTGGACCAACACCATGCCATCTTAGACTGTCGTAACAAGGAATTCACTTGCCTGGATGAGGAAGGAAACCAAAGGAAATTGCAGGGAATCTCAAGGGATGTTACTGTCAGAGAAATCTCAGCAATGCAGCTGAAGAAGTGTTACAGGAAGGGCTGCCAAATATTTGCAGCTCATATGGAAGAAGCACCTAAGGATAAGGTGTCAAATATTGAAGACCATACAATATTAAAAGATTTTGAAGATTTATTCTAGGAGGTACCCGAACTACCCCGGAAGAGAGATATTGATTTCTCTAAAAACATGATTCCTGGAACAAATCCAGTGTTAAAAAATCCTTACAAAATGAGTACACCAGAGCTGAAAGAACTGCAATTGAAGCTTGAAGAACTTATGAAGAAGGGGTATATATGCCCAAGTGTGTCACCTTGGGGTACCATTGTCCTTTTCGTGAAGAATAAAGATGGGACATTGAGATTGTGCATCGTTTTCAGACAGTTGAATAAAGTTACTATAAAGAACAAGTATCCATTGCCAAGGATCAATGATCTCTTTGATCAATTGAAGGATGCTAAGATATTTTCAAAAATAGATCTCAGGTCAAGGTACCATCAGGTAAGGATAAAGGATGAAGACATCAGAAAGACCTCCTTCAGAACAAGTTATGGTCATTATAAATTCACAATGGTGCCATTTGGTTTATCAAATGCACCCGTTGTTTTCATGTGCCTAATGAATGGTGTATTCAGGGAATATCTAGAACAGTTTTTCATAGTCTTTTTGGATGACATCCTGGTGTATTCCAAGTCGGAGGAAGAGAATGAACATCATCTGAGGATGGTGTTTCAAGTGCTAAGAGAGCACCAACTATATGCCAAATTGAGCAAGTGGTCATTTTATCAAAAGCAGATCCATTATTTGGGACATATCATTTCAAAGGATGGGATAGCAGTGGATCCCGAGAATATTGAAGCCATTAGAGAATTGTTAACACCCAGGAGTCTGACAGAAGTCAGATCCTTTATGGGTCTAGCTGGCTATTACAGGATATTCATTGCAGGTTTCTCAAGGATAGCTCACCCCATCACTTCCTTGCAAAGGAAGGAGAAGAAATTTCAATGGACAAAAGAATGTGAGAGAAGCTTCCAGCAATTGAAGCAGTTGTTAACCAGTGCTCCAATCCTGAGGATTGCAGATCCGAATGAATATTTTGTAGTGTGTATAGATGGATGCAAAGAAGGATTGGGTGGAATCCCCAATCAGAATGGGTTTGTGGTATGTTATGAATCCAGAAAGTTGAAGGATCATGAAAAGAACTATGCAACTCATGATTTGGAGTTGGAATCCATAATGCACACCCTGAAGAAATGGAGGCACTACCTCATGGGAAGGAGGTTTGAACTGAGGATAGACCATAACGGTCTGAAGTATTTGTTTGATCAACCAACCTTGAATGCTAGGAAGAGTAGATGGTTTGAATTCCTTTGTGAGTATGACTTTGATATCAAGCATATCAAAAGAAAGGAGAACAAAGTGGTTTACGAACTCAACATAAGAGTGCATGAACTACATGCTACGACCATTAGCATGTATCAAACTGATATTAAAGGCAAAATTTCAGAATCTACATTTTGGAAGATGCAAATGAAGATTTGCAGTACATGGAATTGGTGACAAAGCTACAACAAGGTAAGATGCTACAAAAAGTGGAAGATTATAAATTGGAAGCTGATGGAACACTCTTGTACAAAACCATAATTTATGTACCTAATTCCCAAGAGTTGGGAATTGTGATCTTGAAAGAAATGAATAATGTACCTTATGTTGGGTACCCTGGATATCAGAAAACAATGGCAGCAGTCAAGAGCCATTACTTTTGGCCAGGCATGAAGAAGGAAATTGCAGAATACATCGCCATATGTATGGATTGTCAAAAGGTCAAAGCTGAACATAGGTACCCAGCAGGGTTGCTAGCCTTTACCCATTCCTGAGTAGAAGTGAGAAGTGGTGACAATGGATTTCATCACAGGATTACCCAGAACAAATAAGCATCATGATTCCATCATGGTGGTGGTGGATAAGCTTAGTAAAGTTGCCCATTTTGTTCCATTGAAAACTACCCACAAGGCAGCTAATGTTGTTGATATCTATATGAAGGAAGTAGCACGATTGCATGGTATTCCTAAGACAATTGTGTCTGACAAAGAACCGAAATTTACCTCAAAGTTTTGGAGAGGGTTATTCAAAGGGTTCGGAACAAATCTGAACTTCAGCACAACCTATCATCTTGAGTCTGATGGGAAAAGAGAAAGGGTGAACCAAGTGATAAAGGACATGCTAAGGATATATGTGATGGAAAAACCATCTAAATGGGAAGAGTACCTACACTTGGTAGAATTTTCCCACAACAATGGGTATCAAGCTTCACTAAAGATGAGCCCATTTGAAGCACTTTATGGTAGAAAGTGAAACACCCCAGTAAGCTGGGATAACCCAACTGATAGGGCAGTGGTTGGGCCATAGTTGCTCAAGGAAATGGAAGAGAAAATGTTGAAGATTAAGTAGAATTTGAAGGTTGCCCAAGACAAGAAGAAAATTTATGCTGATAAGAACATAACCCACAAGGATTTTAAAGTGGTTGATCGTGTTTTCTTGAAAGTGAAAGCCAACAAAAGTTCCCTGAAGCTGGGAAACTGTTCCAAGTTGGCAACCAGATATTGTGGGCCATTTGAAATCCTGGAAACGATTGGACCAGTTGCATATATGATTTCATTTCCTGCATCCATGAATGTACATAATGTGTTTCATGTTTCATTTCTTAAGAAATATATACATGATCCTAATCATGTGATTGATTGGAATGTGATTCAAGTGGAGCAAGAAGGTGTCTTGCAGGTGCATCTGGTGCGCATATTCGACCGGAAGAGAAAACAACTCTGGAATCAAGCCATAGGGCTTGTAAAGGTCCAGTGGACCTGGTACGGTCCTGAGGACGTGACATGGGAGCATGAGGATGCTATGCAGGCAAAATACTCGCATCTTTTTGAAGATTTTGAAAATCTTGTTGATGTTGTGTAAATAAATTTCACTGAGGACAGTGCAAAAATAAGGGGAGGTGATTGTAATACCCCAGTCTGAGACCCTGTGAAATGTACTAATTTTTGGAGGCTAGTGAGCCAAGTGTTGATAAGTCGGTAGGCTTATGTGTTATTAGGCCAGAGAGCCTAGGCGTTAAAGGCCATGAGCCTAATTTTTGTATATGTAATTATGCAGACCATTAATAAAATTTATACATCGCTGTATGTAGACCAACCACGAAGAAAGAGTGATGGGGGACGAAGATCCACCAAGTAGGGAAAGGGATGGGACTGAGAGGCTAGGAAAGAAGGGCTAATCTAGGGGGCTTAACCCAAGGGAATATTATAATATATTCCTGAAAAATCAAAATATTAATGTGCGGGAAAAATAAACCCAGTTATCCTAAGTTCCTGGGAAAGGGAACAAATGCTAACTGGAGAGCATGCATCTCTAGGAAGACAGTTGTGGACCTGGGCACATGCATTTAAATCTGTAGATTCAGCTCGTTGTTGGGGGGTTCACTTTCCATTCTTCCACCCTTCGCCTAACTTGTTGGGCCTCCATCGTCGACCTCTGCATCTTCACGCACCTCTGAAACCAGTAACCTGTGAAGTTGACCTGTGTTTTCCTATGAAGCACAATGTATGTGTACTTGCCAGAGCCGTGTTATGCCTTACCAAATTGTGGTTATTTCCATTTCCCTGAGCTATATTGAACCTTTGTTGTTGTCCTCGTATTTATAGAACTGAGTTGAAGAAGCGGGTTGTCAGGCCCGTGGTTGAAGAGGCAGGTTGTCAGGCCTATGAGCAACTCTCTCTAGATGAGAGAGTTTGTTGAGAAGTGATTTTTTCCTAGAGAGAGTCCAACACCATCTACGTAGCTCTGAGAATTCCTGATCTGGCCTGTTCCCAAGACTCTGAAAGGGGAAGTGGATCAACCGATAGACTGTGGAACAGTGAAGGTGCATATTATTGGGGTGGAATAGGCATGTAGGGAATGAGAGTATGTGAGTAGTGGGCATAAGAAGGCTCCTAGAGAGAATCCTTCCAGTTGCACTGTCCATTCTCGTGTAACCTCAGCCTAGTCTAGGATTCCCTTGCCCTGGGTGGAGCTTAGTCCCAGCTCGGGGATGACCCACTGCTGAGCATGATGAGCAGTGTGGTCTAAGGCTGGGAGGTTTGTAGAAGGTCTGCACGCAGTTGGTGTACTTCAATTGAAAGATAAGTACCTATTCCTATGTTCATTTACATGGTGTGTATATGTACATGTGTTATAATTGATGAATATTGCCCGTATATGCTGTTATATTATGGGTTTTTCCCGTAAGTACTGCATGTATTCTTTTATTGTTATTTCCTCATTAATCTATGTATGAATTATTATCAATTCCAACAAGAGTCTGTATGGTAGCAGTAATTATGTGTTATTTGTTTTAAATTCATTAGAAATGCATGTTATATATATATATATATATGTATGTATGTATGTATGTATGTATGTATGTATGTATGTATGTATGTATGTATGTATGTTGTGTTTCCTGACATGTTGGTTGATGGTCAGGGACGTTACATGTGTCCTATAAAAATAATAATAGAACGACCAACCCTTGGTACGATAAAGAATGTAAAATTGCTAGGAAATCCATTAGGGATGCTTCTAATGCGTCCTTAAAACTCGATAAGATCAATACGTACAAAGCCCTAATTAAAAGGAAAAAAAGGTACTATATCAATAAAAGGCAAGAGAATCTTTCACAACTATATAAGTTGGATCCTAAGAAGTTCTTGAGCCAAATTCTAAAACGCAATACTAAAGAAAATAATAGGATTCCCTTAAGGGACTGGAATTCCTACCTTAAAAGTCTTTACGATTTCCCTAATACCATGGACACCATTTCTATTGTCCCTAAAAGGGAAGAAGTTTTTTTCTTTAGATGACATAGATTTAGAGGTTAAGTGGCTTGCAAATGGGAAAGCTAAGGACATTGAAGGCTACTAAGTTGAAAATTTTAAAATCAGAGGGCCAATCTCTATCCCTCACATACACAAGCTCTTCAATTTAGTAGTCAAGCAGGGCTTCCCTAAACCCTGGACACAAAGAATTATTGTTCCTATTTTTAAAAATGAGGATAGAAACATTCCCTCTAATTATAGGACCATTATGATTAGCCCAATTTTATCCAAGATTTATGGAATTATTTTGGAAAAGAAGATTATCCTTTGGCTAGAAAGTCACGGTAAAAGAGCTAAAGGCCAGGCCGGGTTTAGGAGATATCATTCAACTGTGAACCATGTTTTTACCTTTAGGATCATTGCATAGGAGTTCCTCAATACTAAAACCAATCTTTTTTGTTGTTTTGTTGACTTTAGAAAATCTTTTGACATGGTTCCTAGGAAAAACCTTTGGAATATATTGGAAGAGATAAAAGCGCCTCTCGAGTTGAGGGTTGTTGCAATAAGGATGTATGAGAACGTTATTGCTAAGTTTAAAAACACTGAGGGTTGTTCAAAAGAGAATAACTGCAATATCAGAGTCAAACAAGGTTGTCCCTTGTCCCCTACCCTTTTTGGCATACACATTGACAAGTTAGAAGATTGCTTGGAAAAAGCAGGTTGTGTCGGCCCTACTCTCACTAGTATAGTCATCAATCTTATTCTTTATGTCGATGATATCATTCTTATGGCAAGGAGTCCCCATGATCTTGAAAACCAACTAAGAATCCTCAAGTAGTTTTGCTCCAATATGGGTATGACTATTAACATTGATAAGACTAAGGTCATGATTATTAAATCCAATAAGATCCCTTATGATACCTTCATATATGATAACAACAACTTGGAGGAAGTGACTTCATACAAATATCTTGGAATTGATATTCACCACAAGCTCAATTGGAATTATAGCATTGAGAAAAGGATTATTGGGGGATGGAAAGCTTATTATGGTCTTGAAAACAATTGTAAATCAGTTGATCTTTGGAGTTGGGATAAGAAGAAACTCCTCTTCAATACTCTTGTTACATATGTTATTATTTATGGATGTGAAGTCTGGGGTTGTAGTATCTCTCGTGAATCCTAGAGAAAGATAGAGCAGATACAAAAGAATTTTATAACCTATAATCTCAAAATTAAAAGAAATATGCCCTATCCCATCCTCCTCTTATAAACAAGCCTCTCCCCCATTGAGAGCATGGCTATGACTAGATACTTAATGTATAAGAACAAGTTAAACAACATGGAAGACAAGAGGCTTCCTAAAATTGCTTCAAAATCGAGTCATAACCATCATCGACTCAAGCGAGGATGGCATAAATATGTTCGGTCTTGGATAAACTATTGGGGAATCATGGAAGACACCATTTTGCAGAACAAGGATACTATTAAAAAAATGTCAAATCAAAATTTAAGGAGAAAATGTGGTGTGATAAAGAGTTAGAGGAAAAAATAAAATTGAGGTATTATAAGGATGTAATCAACCCTAATCTAGAAGATCAAAATTATCTATCTATTTTTCCAAGTGTAAAGAAAAAAATAAACATTGATAAGATAAGAACAAATTCTCACGAGCTCCATAGTGAAACTCGATGTTGGTCAATTCCTAAAACTCCATGGGATGAAAGAGTGTGTCACCTTTGTGAAACTAAGAAGGTTGAAGATGAAAACCACTTTATCTTAGATTGTCCATCCTATACCCATATTAGATCTCATTTTCAAAATATTTGTCACACTACCAACCTTCCTAACCTCTTAACTCAACAAAAGTATGATGATGTTGGAAAGCTTCTCTTAATGTTTTTCGAGCATAGAAAAAAAATTCTAAAGGATCACAAGTAATCACTTACCCTCTTAAGGTCTAATAGACCAATTCGGTCTTAGTGGACGTTAATCATCATCATCATATTAAAATTAATATTCATTTCATATTCAACTCATAATGTTAATAATAAAAAGAATAGAAAATTATATTTTATAAAAATAATACTAAAATAAAAATAACTAGTGACTAAACGTATATTTTCTGTATGTGGTATATTATTTTGTTAAATAAATTTATGTAAAAATTTAAATAAATTTATTTAACAAAATAAAAATAGTTATTTAAAATTTTAAATAAATTTATTTAACAAAATAATAATAATAAATGATAAAGACAAATAAAGAGTAACAAAGAGATTTCATTAAGTAATGCACTAATATGTCATCTATGCTCGGTGGCAAATGTTCCAATCGGGACAACTCTACAGACGAAATAGCCAAGGAACAAAGCAGGCTAACTCGAGAGAAAACTGATATGTTTTTCAAGGAAAAAAACGGGCCTGAATCCGGCCAAATTTTCAAGGGTAGCTTGAGTTTTTCACGATCAAAGTTTCATGCATTTCAAAATTTCATTTTAAACCAACCCATATACTCAAAAAATCGACCAGAGTTTTGGATTGGCCAAAAATTTAAAACTGCCCAGAAAAAAATGCGGGAGGGTAGATTGCTCCCTATTTAGCCTACTCCACCAAGGAAATTCTCACTTCCATCATTAGGGTTTTATGAGGAAAGGAATTACGTACAAATGTTTACCTACCTACAGAGTCCGCTACAATGCAAATGTTTGGAGGCACAATATAGATTAAGAAGAGGATTTTTTTTTAATCATGAAATGGGAAACATTTTTTCCTAATTACATTTTGATAGATCTGGAGTTTTGATAGATTTGGAGTGGAGACAAATTTAAACTAGTATTATTACGAATAAAAATCTTGAGATTGTATTCAAAAACTAAATTAATAACTATTATAAAATTTTCCATGTAAAAAAATTCAATCTAAACATGGTTTCATTTAAACAGTGAAGAAATTTTTTTACTTTTCCAACAAAAAATTACTCATTATATTATATATAATTGTATACAAAACAATGACATAACTTGTCCAAAAATATGAACCTACAACTGTCCCTGATATAACTAATTGGAAGACACCCATATCCAGCCTACAAGCTGAAGGAAGTATGACAGCCATTACATAACTCTAAGTCTACCAACTATCAACACTTGTTCATCCAAAAAAGTGTAAACAAAAAAATATCTCTAATGATTTAGCAGGTTCTATTCATTTAAGTACTAATAATAACTTCAGAGATGTTCACTTGCCAAGAAGGTGAATTGAAATGTACATCCGACTGATAAGTTTATGGTCCCAGTTTCCTTGGAAATAAATGATTGTCTTTCCATGGCCGCAACTTCGACAGCTCCCACTTGATATGAACTCCAGCGAGGACATCATTGAGCATAAAGGCAGACGAGTGTACCAAAATTCCCCACGTGTGAGGACTTTCCCCCAAAAATTCTTACGATTTCTCAAAATTGAGAATATAACTACCCACTTAAGCCAAACCAATGTTTGAAGAGCATCGTATATCCATCTACCAATATCATTTTTACCACTATTAAGTTTCAAGAATATTATTAATATTTCAATCCCAAATATCTCCAAAACTAGCACCATAATAAACATCTTAATAAACAGATTGAAACCAGGATTGTTTAATTCCCTTCTAAATATAAAAGGATGACCATTATATA
>JZKD02S1672927.1:341787-354857 GCA_000966675.3 Picea glauca | reverse complement strand
GGCATCCGACGAGCAAGCATGCTCGTGGTCTCTTCTATTGTCTAGAACACAATGAAGTTGCATGAATGTTGAGGGCACCTCTCTAAAATAACTTCTGGATTGAGTTTTTCCCTATCTGTTATGTAGCCCACATATGTACGAGACCAAACTGTTATGCAACCTGCATATGCCTTCTGAAAACTAGGGTTTTCTTCCTCTTTAAAACTTTTGACCCTCTGGAACTTCTTTCACATAGATCTGTAACATGGCACTATATCCAGACTGTATTTATGCCCTGTGCTTGCATCCTCATACATAACCTTTACCCAAAATATCTATATCTCTTTCTAGTCATGTGCCATATAAGTGTGTGTAATTATGAACAAGAATAATAACCCTCACATGATCTAGAAATCAAACCTTTTCTGGTATTCATCCTCTCAATACATCAACCATTTCACAAATACAAGCTCTCAACCATGTACCATAAAAACACTTATCCATATGCCAAGAAATACAAGATGTGCCTCAACTCTAACAAGATGTATCAATGATAAATTATACCAGCACTGTATTTATGTAGATCTGACTTATATAGAAGATCCCATGCAACCACTATTCTCTCTAGGGAGAATCCTCAAATCTCCATAACCATTTCTCATGCATACATAAAAATCCAACTATTCATAGAAATAAGACATATCTTTTGAACCAGTGGATAGATCTGATGCTTCTGATCACTGTAGACATTCCTGGGAGCTTGTTCTCATAATCTAAAACCTCGGCTTCTTCATCTCCTGAGATTTCCATGTCTCGACCTCATGTACGTGCCCTGTTATACTGACAACTCGCATATGTATGTGTCCTGTTGTACTGGTAGCACGCATATGTACGCACTCTTATGTACACCTCATAACTTAGGGGTTTTAGTATTCACTGTAATTCTGAAACTTTCTCCGTCAACCCTTCATGTTACCTCAAACTTTCGCAACTTCAGATGTATCAATGAGTACTTGCAATAAGCCTTACACAACAATAGATATTCAATGTGTTCAAGTGTAATTAAATGATAGAGCCTTGCATCTTATTTCTACTTTCATGTAGCATACTTAAGGAGTTACCTTTTAATTATCTTAACCCACTTTGCTTATTTGAGGCTTAACCCACTTATAACCACTTGTCCACTTAACTTAACCACTTTCCATACTTAGTAAGTTCTCCATTAACTTTATTATTTAAATAATTACTTTTGCATCCTCTTTGACTTATAGTACACTCATCAGTTGACTTTATTATTTAAATAATTTCTTCTTTGCAAACACTTTGACTACTTTGACCTTTTGGGCCTTCTAGATGACTCATGAGGGTTCTCCAACTTCACATGGCCATAACTCTCTAACCGTGAGGAGTTATGTGATGTTCCACATACCACTAGAAATGTCATGACATGTATTGTCCATCTAGAATAGTCTTACCTGCAAATATATAAAAAATCATACCATTATCCATCAAACAAACTTGGGTCCATTGCCCAAACCTTTGTGCTACCGTAATTTGCTATCGAACTTTCTTCAAGGGTTGACATCAATGAAAACCAACCCAATTAATCAACATCAATTGCAAGAAAAATTGTTATAGATCCTATATGTAAGGGTCAAAGATATCTTAGGAAGTTATGATAGGAGATCTTTCCCTAAGATCTAGGATTTTTTTGTTGTTTTATTAAATGTAGTATCTAATTGATATCCATATATATTGAGTTTGTTACTAAGTTTTAGGATCTTATATCCAAATGGAGATCAACTTTTTGTATAAAAAGGGGATTAGATGATAGATTCAAGGGTTCATATTTGGTGAGACTAAAGGAATATATTGATCTAGATTATAATACCTAGAATCTATTACATTTTACACTCAATGGAAAAGACATTCTAATGGTTAGACTATCTTATTCTTGTCTTATATTTCTTCTATCTTACTTGAATGCATTTGAACCTTTTGCAAAGCATTTGGTTTATCTTGTTACATGTTAAATGTTAGTAAATATTTTTCTATCACCTGTCATAGGATTTGTGTTTAAGTTATTATTTATGGTTTCTAAATGATATTTGGGATTAGAAAGTATTCTATGTAAGTGAACATATTGTGAAACTTGCAACTTCTCTTTTCTTCTATTTTATCTCCATTTTATCTAATTTATCAAAATGAAAGTCATTGACTAAGATGAGTGTTTTAGAAACCTGATCTAAAAGTGTAATTTGATCACCTATTGTCCAACCTATCCACTATCTGATCCACAAACCAAATCTGTAAATACATTTGTTCTACAAATATGAAACATTGCAATAACTGAGGTTCCCTAGCTTTCCCCTTAGCAGTCATGGACAACTTTAGTGATAACACTATGCAAATTATAATCTAGAGTATAAATCGATACTATCCGTATAATATCCATTTGGTGGACATGGTTAAAAAATATTGATATTGCCATTAATCAAATGCCCTGAATAATTTCTAGTTAGATGCAATGAAGGTTGGCCAATGTGTTGACATGAAGACTAACCAATGGGTTAGTATATATACTCCCTAATGATGTCTATACCAACATCAACTACATTTTCTGGTGTGTTTGGCTCTTCTTTCATGACATCACTATTGGAACCAGGCCGAAGGGAAAATAAGGACGATCGTGGGCAAGAAAGCGTGCAGAAACCGAAGTAACAGCTGGCGAAAGAACAACACGCGTGCATGCAAGAAAGCGTGCACAAGGAAAGCGATAGCTGGAGGAAGAACAACACACACATGGGAGGAAGACCTAACGTTGGTAGGGTTAGGGTTTTGGTAATACACTGTAAATGGTTGAAGAGCTCGAAATGTATAAATATAGATATGAAGGTATAATATAGAGGTTGATTGGTTGTTTTTATTTTAGCTACACATGGGCGAATGCGATATGTAATGATTTTGACTGTGTGAACCAATTTTGTAAGTTGTTGAGCAAAGAAGAGAAGAGGGAAGGTAGATCTAAGGATTGTATCATAGGCTGTAGAGCCTGGTGCGATCTAGTTCACCTCATATAGATATTACCCGTAAGGGGGGTGGGACGGGGGGGGGGAATTGTAAGCGCACAATGCCAGAAATGTAGAACTACCATAATAAAAGAGCCAAGAGCTAAATCTTTGTGGACGTAGCCCAGGAGGGGGTGAACCATGGTAATATTTTTGTAATATGATAAATGCATGCATGTCTTTACTTTCTTTCAACAATTAATGGTTAGGCTTGATGAATGAGTTAATACATTGTTATGAATCTATTTATGTTGTTTGGGAAATAACTTGTGAAACATACATATGCGACCTTGAGGAATAAGTAGGATACACTAACAACTCATGATACATGGTTTTAGCCAAGAAACCCCTATCTCCTACTCTATCCTAGGTTGTAAACACCCGAGTCTTACAGTCACCCATTTAAAGCTATCTCGGGTGAGACTGTGTAGTGCATCCTGTGTACTGCGTTGCCTTTTGGTCTACTAGGAGGGACGATAGTTTTAGAGGCTTTGTTGGAAACCCGAATGACTTGAACCCTGGGTCAATTACTCAGACGACCAGAGAAAGGAAAACCGACCAACAAATGGTTCCATTGTCGTGTTAAGAGAAACAAGAAAGGATTGAGCAGACGAGATAGAGTGAGCGAGAACTGAATGAGCGCAACAGAAGAACAATGAGCCATTAGAAGGGAATGTTGAGACCTTGGAACCCCACGAAAGTAGAACTCGAGGGCTGGTTGAGAACTAAAGAACTAGAGTTTTCACAAAAAGATAATAGAAACCCTAGAATCACACCACGTCAATACGTGGATAAATACGTATTTATTGATTTACACGAAATCTTTTTTTGCAATTTTCCACATCTCCTACAGGAGTGGATCCTATGGTGGAAGTATAACAACGCAACGAACCAGATTCAACAATTAGATTGGACCTTAGTACAGATTGAATAGGTACAACAGGTGAACAACAAATTCACCCACGCAGTAGACTTTTGGCTTGATAGTATTGTGGTAGGCTTCATCACAGAGTTTGCAGTAGACACAACGAAGTCATACAGCGCAGCCAAACAAGAATTTCTACGAGGACCCCGAGGAAGGTACATTCGATCACTGTATACTTCTATCAAGATACTGCTATATAACAAAGGTGTGATGACAATGGAATCAAACAACTAGACTTCCTTGCGTGCATGGGGGAAGGGGGGAAGCACTAACAGAGAGAGGAGGAATGGAAGGAGGGCAGGATAAAGACAAGAAGGAGGAGGAACCCTTGGACCCGATCTTGATGGATGACGACCAACTTAAGTGGATCTTGGCGTCATTAGGAACGACGCGTAGCGGAGTACCCTACCAATACAAGGTGAATACCAAGAAGAGAGTCGTAGCCGAAAGGAAGGGCTTGGTGAGCGATGAGGAAGAGGTAGAGGATCTCCGGGCTGTGGAGCAGATTGAGGAAATCTTGCGCACCACCTATGAGAGGAAAAAAAGAGGCCCAAAAACAGGAGCATAAGGCATCCGTCCTTTCCATATTAATGTCAATGTGGAACCCATAAACCCATGTGCGACCAATACACCAAAGAGAACACCACCGTTTAGACAACCGAAGTTCAGAGGAAGTCCGACAGTAGGAAGTACATCTACACAAGGAGCAATAATTGGAGAAGTCAATTCAGGCAACCTTAGTCAAGTATCTACACCACGCAGAAGAGGGAGTAGTTCAATATTCATAATGGCAGGACACGATCCTACTATCAGATTACCATAGCTTCCATAGATTTGTTGAATAATATAATAATAATAATCCCTTGAAATAAAACATTAATAATAGTTCCTTGAAATAAAACACAAACATTAAATGCAACAAATTTCATAAACTCACACACTCATTGACCTCCTTATATGAACTCTAATCACAAATGTTTGGACAAATGGTCTTTTGAACTAGCACACAAACAATACATGCAATGGATTGAATAAAATAATAATAAGACACACACCAATGCAATGGATTGAATAAAATAATAATAAGACACACACCATGAGTTACGCAAGGCAATGCTAACTAAATTCCTCCTTAAAAAACTAATTTCCATGTAAACATGGTTGCATTTAAACAATTAAGAAAAAGTGATTACTTGTCAAGAAGGTGAATCAAAATGTACATCCGGGTGATTTTAGACAAGTTTAAAATAATATAGAATAGAATATATTTGATCGAAAAATAATAAAATGCATGCTCCATTAGAACCAAGTATCATATGAGAAGATATAACAGAAGTATAAGCCTTTACGCTAGTAATCTCCAGTTGCAACAGGCAGATAAGAGTAATAAGTTTAAGGACCCAGTTTCCTTGGAACTGAATGATGGTGCTTCCATGGCCATAGCTTCCACTTCAAACGAACTCCAGCAGTGACAGCATTGAGCATAAAGGCGGAAGAGTGCACCAGAATTCCCCACGTGTGAGGACTTTTCCCCGTAAATTCTAGCGATTTCTCAAAATTGATAATATAACTACCCACTGCCCACTTCAGCCAAACCAGTGCTTGAAGAGCACCGTATATCCATCTCCCATAATCCTTTTCACCCCTCCCACTTCTCAAGGCCAATGAAATCACTATAGGATAGGATAGCTCCAAATATAGCACCCAAATAAACACCAAAACAAACATTTTCAAACCAGGATAGCTTAATGCCCTTCGCATAAAAATAGGATCGCTTGATCCCCTTTGTATAAATCTCATAAAAATAGGATATCTTGATCCCCTTCGTATAAGACTCATAAAACGAGAATGCAAAACTGGAAGGATCAGAATCCTTCGTAATATGGGAGGCAAAACCTGGAAGAATCCCCCGGAACCGTCAAAACGGAGAGAACTCATAATCAAGGTCGTCTCGTCCATAGCGCCAGCAATCGAAATGAATAAGATTATCACATCAAGTCGAGCCGTAGAGAGTGGCGGGAAACTATCAGCCCCACCATCAAATGAGATAAGCAGAGCCCAAACAATAGAGGAAAGCAAGTTCACACAACCCACTACCCTGGACAAGTATCTGATGCACAGATAATTTTCTCTAAAGGTGAGCACTTGGCAAACCCGGGTTTTCTTGGCACCACACTTGACTACAGCTTTTGTTAGAAATGCATTGGCGGCGAGACCACTTCCTTTACTGTCCACCACATAGTCTCTTACTGTCCTCCTCGCTATCAGAGAGCTAGAAAAGCCATCCACTCTGAAACATATAGTTAATACAACGTTGATAAATATTTCTGTCAACCTCGGCAGAATGTAGGAGAAAATGTTGTATTTTACACTTTCTTTTGGGCCTCCTCTACATCCAGCCAAGTAGGCTTCCATAGCTTCCGAAGCCTTGACTCTAACTCCTCTGCTTTCCGCATCTTTAGACCTCAAAGATCTTACCAGTAGCTCTGTCCAGTTATCACAGAGGGCATCATTCATTGGAATGCAGATGCAAATAGAATCCCCTGCGCGGATGGATCCGGCTTTAACTTCATCGAGAAGTTCAGATTCCACCTTGGAATCACTCTCTCTCTCTCTGCATCCTTCATCAGACTGCTCCACATGCAACAGTCCCTCCTGGTTGCAGCCATGGCAGCGATTTGTGAGGCAGGTGAGACATGGGAGTAGGCAGAGGGAATTAGAGAGTTGTTTCAATGTCCCAGGCATCCGAAGAGCAAGCATGATGGTCAGCTCTTCCACTGTCCGGAAGACGATGCAGTTGCAGGAATTGCATCCACACGTCTCTACAGTGACTTCTGGAGGGACTACCTCACGATCATTTATTGCATCTTGTAATGGACAGAATCGCAGTAGAATGGAGTCCACAATAGGGGCATTGGATTTCATGAACTCCCTGATGGACAAATTGGGTTTGCCGTTTGATAGCATTACAACAGAAGCAGTCTTTAGACCTTTTCTTTCAGTGGAAGCAGTCTGTTGACCTCTTTCTGTAGAAGGAGGCCGAAGACCTTCTTCTTCTTCCGTATAAAGACCTTCTGTAGGGGCAGTCTCTCTAGCCTCTTCTTCCGTAGAGTTAGTCTCTATAGCTTCTACTCCCGTATGAAGACCTTCTGTAGAGGCAGCCTGCGTCGTCCCTTCTTCTGTAGGAGCAGTCTGTGTAGCTTCTTCTTCTGTACACGTGGTCAGTCCCTTTCCAATTTGAATCCCATTTATGTTGTTGAGTTTGGGACTTGATAGAATGTCGAGGACATCCCTGGCACCAATCTCGACATCTAGCCTTCCTCTTATTAACGCTGTAACAAAGACTGATAAATTACCTAGGCATGTAACTCCAAGAGCAGGAAAATCTACATATCCAGCGGTTAGACCTTCACCCAATTCAAGTTGTGCGAAAGCAAGTGTGGAAAACCATCCCAAGAAGCAAAGCAACCTTATAATCAACAATTGCCAATTGTTGAATAAACCCATTTCAAAATACAATCGGACGGAGAAGTTTACCCGACTTCTGATCAGCAAAACTTTAATCTTCTACTCGATCTACACGCAGTCTATAGTGTGCCCGCAATGAGTATATAGTGTACCTGCAAACATTTACACAACAATATATTGTGCCGTGAACAGTTATATAGAAAAGCTACACATATCATTTGCCTGACAATAAAGTCTCCCTGAGTATTCTTCATAAATCCAAAGGAAAGAATCATTCTTTCATTTCAATGGAAGAAAGTTTAATTAATAATATTAACAATATCTTTTTCTTCATTTTTTTCTTTGAAAAAAAATTCTTTATATTCCATAGAGAAATATACATGTTTCAGTCTCAACACTTCACTATGTTCCTAACTATATCTTCCTGTCTATACGTCACCAAAAACCACAAACCAAAAAGCTTTCAACACTGAAATTTGACAATCCAGCATGACTGTCTATACTTCCTATCATTGCTGTTTAAAATTTACATCTATAGTGAGTATACATTTGCAATACTTCTGAATTTCTTGTTTTATATCAACTTACAAAGGTTTCGAATTCTTTTTTAGAGAAAAAGAGTGTTAGAATTGGAATTTCATGGAATAGGTCTCCTTCCCATCCAGGAATTCATAGAGTCCCATGGCACCAATAGGAATAGACAAGGCTTTTTTTTGGCAATTCATCAGCTTTGACATTTATTTCACAAAGGATGTGGTTGAAAGAAATCCATTCAAAGGACTTGATGGACTATTTGATGTCCCGAAGAAGGAACCGGAGCCTTACATTTGACACTGTGGACTTTTAATTGGCCCAATCAATGACAACTTTGGAATCTTCCATGACTTGTAGCTTCTTCACTTTTTTCATTATTGCAATTTTCAGTAGGAGTCCTCGACGATAAATTCTACCCTATTATTTGTGCCATTTCCAGGAGCATATCAAATATGCATATAATGATTATGACTCAAGAACATGATTATCCCGAATCCACACACAGGGGGGTGGCCCTGGCGTGCCCAATCGAAGAAGCCCCAAGGAACTCCAAAGTCCACCTTGGCATAGATGGGAGCCTTGGGTCTTTGACTTTCAGCGTTGGACATTGGGTTCAACGCTTACCGCGAGTTTTGCAACATGAGTTAACCCCCTCTCATGGATCCTAACTCCGAGGATTGTGGCTAAGACTAACGCCTGCAGGTTAGATTGGTTTTGGTCTAACGACAACCATAGTCGAACAAATAGTATCAGAGCAATAGGTATCGAGTTCGAAATTTGTCCAGCACATGCTAGGGGGGAGATTATTAGACATTGGGTTCAACGCTTCCCGCGAGTTTCAAGACATGGGTTAACCCCTCTCGTGGATCCTAACTCTAGCAATTGTGGCGGAGACTAATGATGCAGGTTTTGGTATAACAACAATTGTAGTCCAACATTTAGGTTCGTCATAAACTCATTGGATAGTCTCAGGATTATACCAGATGTAACTTCAAGAGGAATGACTAAATCACGGAAAATACTGGAATTTTGAGCCCACCATATACTAGAAACAAAGAATCTTGGAATACCTTGGAACATTTTAACAACTTTGTCCGCAAGCCAATCCTTTAAGCAATCTTCAAGGTTGGTCTTGTTTCATTGGAACGTGAGCTTGAGCTTGGATTGCACTATCTTCATTACCTTTTCTACAAAAATACATAAATGAATAAGTGAGAAACTTATTCTTCCTGAATTTGACACAAGGAACACATATTTGGTCCAATCCACCCCTGCTTAATGCCAACATCCTAGGTAAGCAATTTATTGTTTAAGGCCAACCAAAGATTGATCTTATTTTTTATGGGAGCATTAATTTTCCACAAGCATTTCGACAACCATTTTTTTCCCCTACGATAGTCTTCCATCTAAACTTTGTAACCAAGTTTGGTTGTGTACTCTCCGGTTTTGGCATTTTTAGACCAACACAATGAATCTTCCTCATCGTCGCACAACATAATGTAGTTTGAGACCAAGAGTCTAATACACCTAATACACTCTTCCGCCTCCGCACCTTCCAAGCCCAGGAATATGGTCGATTTCCATCCCTTTTTGCCTCCTAAATGGGGGACCTGGGCTCTAGCATCTGCAAAGAACAAGATATTTGTTGATCGAATGGCTCGTAGGAGGGGTTTTGAGAATTTGAAATCGTCACCTACCCCTACCCATGGGTCTTCACCAATACGTATTCGGCACCCATTACCAACTCGCCAAGCAGTGCACTAACCAATCAGTAGAAAGGATTCCACAAGGGCTTTCCAAACTATGGATCCTTTAGGAGACTTCCTGGGGAGATTGAACCATTATGTGATTGAAATTCCCTATAGATACTTAGACTTCATGACCCGTCCCCACAAGGAGTCAAGTACACTAATCGCCAAAGGCTTCTGGCCATGAGGCCACAAGCAAAAGTGTAAATGTTCTTTAGTCCCCATCCCTCAATTCTTTGGGGGTAGCCAACTTTTTCCAGCTAACTAGAGGGATGCCTCCAGATTGTCTAGAGCTCGACAAGCGGTACTGGAAGCTCACTTTCCTGATTTTTGGTTAGGATTCCTTTGGAGATCAATATTAGCATAGTATCTCTATCAAAGTTATATTAATTTAATTACAAAACACTATCTAAAATACTATTAATAAAAAATATTATAACTAACTAAAAAACATCTAATGTTGGCAACACATTTGTCAATTCATGAAATCCAAGTTCTGGGGGATTCAAAAGTCGTAATTGAATGGCTGGACGAGAAAGGAAGACTACAGGCAAGTGCAATTGAATGCTGGAAGCTCAGAATCAAAGAACTGATTAAAAACTTCCAAGAAATCAGTTTTGCACACATCTTTCGGGAATTTAATAAGGAGACGGACTTTCTATCAAAACAATCTATTCATAAACCAAAAGGAAGAATTACGTTTTTCAAGTGGGTTGATGAGACTGAAAATCCCAAGAGTCACTACAACCTATACTAATGTTAGTCCTATTTTGTCACTGTAATTTTGTAATTTCCTTTCTTACAACAGATGGTGATATTATCCACTAGTATAATAGTATTAAAGGAAGTATAGGCAGATGAACCTCTTTTTGCTTAGTATTTTGTGTTACACTTTAGTATCATATAACATCTTTTGAAATGTAAGGATTGGTAAATCCAATTATATTATGAACCTTTGGCTAGTTATCATAGTTTCTTGTATAGACAAGATTTTGTAAACAAATTATATCACTAATATAATTAAGCAAAGTTTGTGGGTGGAGTTTGATAAATGCTCGAGAGTTCTCCCACGAAAAAAGTGAAAAAATATAAATGACGTCATAGTGCATTACGTAATGAAATATCTCTTTCTTCGCTTCCTTATTACAACATTTTAACGCTTTGGATACCATATTTAAATCACATCATTCCATAGGGGAATATCTGTATTTCCATCGATGAAAGAAAATCAATTCAGAAAGAAATGTTCTCCCAACTTTAAGTACTTTGATGTCATAATTGTGAAGGTTTGGTTTTGTCAAATGAAAATAAACATTCTATGTACATGGCATGTCCATGCAATTATAATTTTGATTCCATTCATTCGATATGTTACTCATATTTTTGTAACAATTTTAATAAATATAATTTTTTAACTTAAAAAATATTAAATAAATTAAAAAATTCTAATATCATTTGTTATTATTATTTTAAATTATTATAAATTTATTTTAATTCTAATACATTTATTAAATAGTTAGAAGAATTTCAATAGAATAAAAAGCTTAATTTTGATGTTGAAATTATAATTTATAATAGGTTTATACTAGTTTTGCCCACATATTATCGTTTGTGATTTCATGATTTGGGTTCATGCAAGTTCTTCTTAGGTAGAAGCAAAAGCAAGCCTTGGCTAAACGGTTTCTTGCAGTCTGCTTTGCTTCATTTTCAGTCGAAATCCACTGTGGAAATGCCTACGTACATAGCCTCGGAGATTTTGTCGAAGAAAGAATATGATGGCAAGGCCAGGGATCAGGTTGTTTTTCTGTTGGATTTTGCTTTATGGAAAATTATAAAATTGAAGATTATCAATCTGCAGTTTTTAAACTCAGAATCTGATGTTGTTTGAATGAGGAGAGATTAAGAAAATGCTTGCCTCTCTTGACTGTTGTTTTCATGGTATTTTGGTTTTTTAGATTGCGGATATGTGGTTGTGTGGTGTAACACTTTATGTTATGTTAGTGGGAGTATATCCCTTCGAGGACCAGGATGATCCCATGAATTTTAAAAAGACTATTGGGGTAAGATTGAGGTTTGCACACACCTCAATTATGGCTACCTCAATTATGGCTAGATTCATCATAAAAGAATTACTTAATATTTTAGAAATGGTTGTTTTATTATTACTTAATAACTTAAAAATAAATTTCAAAATTTATTTTTTACAAATTAACAAGTTATGGTATTATTACAAATGTTTTGAAATTACATCTCTTTCATTAAACAAATTAAAAAAAAAATCAATACTTTCAATTTCAAAAATAAAAACAACATGTTATGTCATATTCTCTTCATAAAAAATGTTTAAAATATATGAACATGTGTTTCCTTCTAAGAGGTCACAAGTTCAAATCTAGAGGGGGGTAGGGTATGTATACCTCCGTAGACTTTACTAGTCAAATCACTGGACGGAGGGGGTCCCTTGTCCCACAAACAAGGGGGTCCAATTTGGTGCGACTTAGTCGTGACCTTAAAAATATACTATTATTATTATTATGAAAGTTTTTAATAAATAAGAATACATTACATTCTTGTTGGTTGGGGGAGATTGGGGGAGATGCTCTTTATACCATGTAGTATTGAAGAGACTGTAAATATATCCCATGATTCTATAAAAAAAAATTAAAAATATATAGGTTTATTTAAATTTAATAAAAAAGAAAATAATACAATAATAATAAACTATACACATATATAAACCAACATTAACCATCATCAAGGATTTGAACTTGCTACATAAAAAAACTCGATGCAATTTGGAGATAGTGGTCTCATGCAGAGCAATATACCAACAAGTGTTAGTTATAGCTGTGAACGAAACTTCCACTCCATAGGAAACCTCATCCAACCCCACTAGATGAATAGGATGAAGGCCTAATTGATATTCAAAAAGGGTACCTCCCTTCTCAATCCTTTGAATTATGATGATTTACACTCTTGTTTTGTTTTCCAATAGTTACAGTCAAGTTTTACAAACACTGTCATAGTAGTATGTATACTCTATCCATAGATAGTCTAGTCATAGAAAATTGTTAGACACTTTAAACTAATCCAAATTTCTATGGGTTCATATACTAGTTTTTTTGGATTGATCTATACAGTCTCCCTAGTGGAAAGTTTCAGGGAGTTTTGTGTATTAATATAGACTCATCTAGCTTACGAGAAAGAAGGAAAAAACAATATAGATTTATCTCACACATACCCAACATTCTCCCACTTGTTGTTTTCTTTGCATACAGGGGGTTACAGGGTTACATAGTCAAAAATCTAGGGCAGCAATGCCCATGGATCCTCTACACCAAGAGAACT
>JZKD02S1672927.1:300254-310873 GCA_000966675.3 Picea glauca | reverse complement strand
TTGTGGATCTTTCAGACAAGGGTTAGACGAAGAGGATCTGACGAAGTTGTCGCATTCGCATCTACGATTGTAAGTACTGCTGTCGTTATTCTCATTAATATGACATGCTTGGCCTTTTTCTTTCTAGTTTGTGTTTGATGCTACATAAACTTATCATTCAGTGATAGATCTGTTTTCAAGCTAATGTCAATAGAGTAGGAAGTGGTCGTATCTTGATTTGCCCACAGACATCAACGAGGAGCAAAGGATTGGAGCGCAAATCGGAGCGTGTAGGGACAAACGTCGGTTAAAAGGTACTTCTGTTACTCTTCCTTCTCATGCATTAGGCTTAGATAGATTCGAAAGAAATTCAGTGTCCATGATAAGCACTTTTCTGTCTAGGGTTAAGGTCAAGCCTTAGAGGTCGATCTACTTGTCCGCAGGCAGATTTTCCTACAACACTTTTCTTAGCGTATTTCCCTCGCTGTGAACTTCCACCTCTCTCTGTCCGAGTCTGAGGTTTCTTCCAGTCATCCCTGGGCTTCTGGGTTCTTTCTTGGGCAACTGATTTGCCTCTGGGCTGACTTCTACCTCTGCCCCTCTGACCTTTCTTTCGGCTCAGCTTATCTTTAGATTTCAGAGCCATTTGATAAGCATCTTCCACCGTTCGGATGGTCACCATACTCATTTCATCCTAAATCTCATATCTCAGGCCATTCATATACCTGGCTACTTTTTCTTCATTTCTTTCAAGATGACCTGCCCTGATATTCAACCTATAAAACTCTTCAGTATATTCCTTTACTGTCATCAACTTCTGTCTCAGGTTCTGCATTCTCCTGAATAGAGAAATTTGATAGTCCCTAGGAATAAATTTTGCCTTCATCTTTGCAATCATCTTGTCCCAGCTCTTAATTTTCTGCTTTACTTGGCAACGCCTATCAACTTGTAGTTCATCCCACCACAAGGCTACATGTCCTTTTAATCTCGTGGCGGCATGCATGACTTTCTTGTCCTCTTCGATATATTCATAGTCAAAATAGGTGTCTAGAGCTCTAATCCAGTCTAGAAGCTCTTTTACCTCCAGATTTCCCTCATAAACTGGAATGTCCATTTTTACCTTTGCACCCACTCTTGCAACAGCTTTAAGTAAGCGCTCATTTGCTACATCTTCTGCTAGGATTTCTCCTTCTCCATGTCCAGCATCATCTTCATTTTCGGACTCACTGATATCTCCTACATCAGCTGTGCGCATTTGTCTTATCTCCATGTCCACAACTCTAGCGCGTAAGTTATGCAGATCTCTTTCTACTTTTGGATTCTGCACTTCTCTACCCCTTCCTCTGGGTGTTTCCCTTTCCTCCTCTGGATCGGGTGATTGTCTATCTCTTCTTCTCAGCGGCATGGTGAATCTCCCTTTTCTCCGCTACAGAAAGCAAAGAATCTTTTCTAAGCTCTGATACCACTTGACGCAGGTGCTCTCTGCAGGGCACGTCCGCTCACAGGATCTTCTCTTTCCTTGGCCCAAAGAATGCTAACCGGTCCTACTATTTCCCTATCGGGAAATTTTCACACATAGCAACTCTCTCACGGGATCTCCCTTTCTTCTATCGGGAAATCAGACTTCGCAACTTCGTGAGTCCTGTGGTCACGCGTTTGTTTCTCGCGATTCTCCGAAATCCGATGTAAGTCAATGTTGACCTTTTACTTTGCTATCGGGGTTCCTCCTATTCGGATTTCGGCACTTGCGATGGCCAAAACAACTCGCTTTACCGACCCCCAATCCCTGATGTGCCAATACTCTGATGCACACATGGGTTGACTATTCAATGGTCCCGTCACCTTGTCGGGATTTCGGACTTCGTGGGATTGCGAATCCTAATGAAAATGTTTTGCGACTTTACTTTCCCCGAACTCCGATAACTCGTGCCACTTGTCCTCCACTAATTTTGTTGTGGCCCACGCTATCCTTTAACTGTCGGGATATTGCGTTTTGCGATTCCAAACTACAAGGGTATCCTGTCCTCAGGACCTCCGATATGCCAAACCTCGACTTCGTTAGATCTTCTGACACGCGTCCTAACTGATGGACGGTTCAGATCGAACCTCGGGTCTCACAAAATACTAAAACCCAAATTACTTACCTACATGAGTCTCGATGGTCGAAGTGTCGATGGACTTCTGATCTCATCCACGTGTCCCGACTGATGAACGGCTCAAGTTGATTCGAGGTTTCCGCTATGGAAACTCACGATCACTTGTCCTCGTGACTCCCAATTCCGCGAACCCTGACGCCTCAATATCCCGATGCTTCTCAGGGTTTCCACTCTACTCATGAGGACTTAAATCTTGTGCAACTCCTGTTGAATTGGACGGTTGATGGGTAACTACCTGATGATCCAACGGCTCACAATCCCTAGAGCTTGAACTCCGAACGTAACCATATCCTCCTCGTTGCTCTGCCGGATCTAACGGCTGGCGGGGTTTCACAAATCCTCTCCACAAGATCCTGACCGTCTGTCTTCTCCTCCTTGATACGTTCATGAAGTGAACCAAAGACTCCTTCCCAGACTTAATCAACTATGTCCCAAACCTCCGTCACCTTGAGTCACTCGATATACTCCAACTCTTTGTGCTACCTTCAATAACTTCAAAGAATTTATCCCTCCTGAGCTTTCTCATGAATCTGATTCTTAGAGAAGATTCTTGCATGCACTCCTTGTGGAAACTCTCAGACACTTCCAAGTGCTGAATACCTTCGACTCTGCACACTCCTGCAGCAGCAGTCCTTCAACACTCTGCTCAGATTCACAACTAAGACTTTCCTTAGCCTGCGCACTCCTTGCACGGCTCCTATAACCCAATTTCACTTTTGGGTGAATGAGAACAAGAGTTAAACTATCTGAGCCTTCTGTCAATGTACTCCTTGCAGACAACTTCAACTGCACTCCTTGCAGAAGTCCTTGCTTAGATAGAGAAACAATTGAAACTCATTTCTCCTACTTCCTTTCTCAGATTTCAAGCACTCAGCAAGAAATCATTCATACATAGCATGTAAAACAAATGCATAACATGAAGCAAATACTCATGAGCATAACATTCAACATACATACACAAGGAACAAACACAAAACCATGGGTTTGAATCAACTTCTTCTATTAATTCAAACTCTGTACATGGGTGTTCTTCCACAACTCTCTGCTTCTCTTCTTAATGCTCAAGATTATGTTACAATGCACAATGAGGGTGTCTAAATCCCGTTTCCCTCTTTCTTTCTAAAACTGTCTAATCTAATATTAAATTCTATCTGCCTATTTCATCTCAACATAAATGCCTCTATCTACTTCAGACAAGAGCGGGATGCTCAAGGTCTGATTACAATATGCAAGTGCGCCTCATCTTAATGGCTCATTTAAGATGGTGCATCAACTTCAAGGTGTTTTCAAAATTTGTACTGGCTTGTCCAGCTCTTTACTTGCATTCCGCGCTGGCTCGCTTGATGTGTTGGCGATGCTCCTACATCACTCAGTTGGTTTCTTCCTGCACTTCTGGACGAAGAATTTAAGCCCGAAAACAAAGGATTTTGCGGATGCACTAGTTTGGATTCGAATATACTTCCTGCCATAGGAGTTTCGTCTTTAAGAAGTACTGGAAAGCATTGAAAACACCATTGGGGTATACATGAAATCTTCAGAAGAAACCAAGCAAAGAAAGTATACCTTGTATACTCGCATTTGTGTCTACTTAAATATCTCTAAGCCCCTACCAAGTTCCATTTCCCTAGAATACCATGATGAGGACTGGTCTCAAACCATTGATTACGAGCAAATACTTTTTCATTGTAAGAAATTCCATGAGCACAAGTATCTCTTCAAAGACTGCCCCCTCAATATGGTGAGAAAAGGAGAAAACCCTGAGACAAGTAAAGAAAAGGATGGCTTCATACCCATAGCAGGTAGATGGTGCCAAGGGGCCAGGAAAACAACCTCTACTGCCACTAGAGATCCAACCTCCAACAACCCCTTCGATGCCCTACACCAAATTCTAGAGAATATGGAGGCTCCACAGGTCCCTCCTATGGTGGAGGCTCTTCATGGAAACACGAAAGGGAAACCAGTGGAAACCCCAGTCCTGGAGAAAGCTTCATCCATTCCAGCTTCTAGTGCTAAGGATTAATAACTTTTAGATCCAAAAGATGAATATGCATAAATGGACCTAAACGAGTAGGATCTAGATGGTATAGATCTGGAGCATCTAGAACAAGCCTATCGACATCAACAACTATATACCATTCCTCCCGACCAGTTACACAAAGTCCACAAAGTCTTCCTCAACTCCTTGGTGAGTTCTATTGCTAGATCCAGATCAGGTTTGGGCATGCAAGTGAATCTACTTAAAGAGAAATGCAAGACTCAGAAAGATGAAAAGAAAAGGGGCAGAAAATCCACCCAGAAGCTCATACAGGAGATTGAACACTTCATGGTTAACTCAAGTCAGATACATCTCATTTCTGACAGCTTCCCCCCCCTCCCCTCCCCATCCTCATCAAGAAGCTCATTTATTGGAATATCCGAGGACTCAATGGTCATAGTAAGAAAAGGCTACTACGAGAACATATTATAGCGAAACAACCTGATATCATGTTTCTCCAAGAAGCAAATTGTGCAATGGAAGAAATGGATTGAGTTCTCTCTTGTCGCTAGAAGCAAGGGAAAATGATTTTTACCGATGCAATATGAACGGTTGGAGGTCTAGCTATTCTCTAGAACCTGAGCTCTGTGCTCATGGAAAATTTCTTCACCACCAGGTGGTCAATCTTGGCGGAATACAGGCTTATTGGGTCCAACAAACCTGGCTTCCTCACAAATGTGTATGGACTAGTTTTTCCAAGGGACATGACATCATTCATTCATAATCCGGAAGGGCTCGTCACCCTCACTTCCAGTAGTCGATGGATACTGGGTGGAGATTTTATTATGATCTGCAATCTAGATGAGAAAAGAGGAGGAATACGTAGATTTGAGGTGGACTTGGGGCACTTTCAAGCCTTAATTGACAAGTTGGGACTCATTGACCTGGAAACACAAAATGGACTCTACACCTGGACAAATCGATGATCAGGGTCCCAACAAGTGGTGTGCTACCTCGACCGCTTCCTCATCTCGAACTCCCTCTTCATGGATTTAACAACCGTAGAGGCTAGCATCCTCGATGCTCGTGGGTCTAATCACTAACCCATTCAACTTTGGTTAGACATCCTTGCTTCTCTAGGTTGCAAGATCTTCATATTTGAGCGATTTTGGCTCAACCACCCAGACTTCCAAACTATGGTCCCCATATGGTGGAGGGAATCAACCATTCTGTATGGCTCCAAGATGTATCGTTTCTAGGAGAAACTTAAAAAATTCAAGCAACACCTCAAGCTATGGAACAAACAAACCTTCAGAAACATTTTTATGTCCCAACAACAAATGAATGATAAAATGAGAAACCTATAGATCCAAATCAGAGATCGGGGCATTAGAGAGGAACTCAGGTAGCAGGAAGCAATTATAAGTCAAATGTTGGGGGAAAGGTGAGCTCAAGAGGAGATTCTTTGGAGACAAAAATCTAGGGTGAAATGGCTAAAGGAGGGATATAGAAACACCAAATTCTTCCACAAATCCACTATTCAATGAAGAAATGTCAACCACATCTCGCACCTAGTCACGGAAGAAGGACAAACACTCCATTCTCATGATGACCTAGAAAAGGAGTTGGTCTCCTTTTATCAATATCTCTTGTCCGAACCTTCGGGTGATAGATCTTCTACCATTGCTAAAATCACTCAGCAAATCCTTTCCAAAATCATGCAGGAACACAATGAAACAATGATGAGACCTATCACAATTGAAGAAGTGGATTTGGCACTTCAAGACACTCCAGAAGGAAAATCTCCTAGGTTAGACAACGTCACATCGGATTTTTTCCACCATTATTGGCCAATGATAAGGGAGGAAGTTTGGGAAATCATTGAGGACTCCAGGGCTTCGGGTTAGGTCCTTCCAACTCTCAATGCCACCTTTCTCACCCTCATCCCCAAAGAAGAGAAAGTCACTCATGAAAAATAGTTCAGGCCAATATCTCTCTACAATGAAATCTACAAGCTTCTAACAAATGTAATCGTCGGATGCCTCAAACCTCTCCTTCCCTTCATCATTTGTCTAGAGCAGTCAGGATATGTGGAAGGAAGGAAAATCTTGGATAGTGTCATTCTAGTGCACAAATTCATCCACTCACTTCAGAAGACTGGAACTCCAAGTATGTTGTTAAAGTTAGATCTTTCCAAAGCATTTGATAAGTTAGGTTGGGCTTACATGCAATATGTTCTTTTGGCATTTGGATTTTCTCCCACATGAGTTGACTGTATTTTGAATCTAACCTCCTCTACCTTATTTTCTATCCTCAATAATGGTGTTCCCTTCTTCCCCTTCTCACCCACTCGAGGGATACATCAAGGGGACCCCTTTTCACCCTTCCTCTTCATAATCAAGGTGGAAGGCCTAAGTCAATTTATACAAGCCTTCATTGCATATATTACTTTAGTAGGGTTACCCTTGCACGGTATCGATCCTCCGGTCTCCCACAGTCAGTTTATTGATGATACCTTAATGATGGGCTCCCCCATGGTTCAAGAGGCACACAAAATCTTCCATATTATTCAAACCTTCTGTGATGCATCGGGAATGGATATAAATAAAGAAAAATCCCAGATCTTCTTTTTTAACACCTTGGTCCCTATCCATCTTCACAGAACAAAGATCTTGGGTTTCACTCAAAGCCCCCTTCCGTCCAAATATCTTGTTATTCCCCTCCTAGACAAAGCCCTCCTAAACAGCTCATGGGAAGGACTTATCACCTCCTTTTCAAAAAGACTTTCCTCTTATACTTTTGGTGCACTCAACTTCCCCAGTCTCCTTGCCCTCCTTTAGTCTGTCATGCAAGCTTTGGATATCTACACCTTCTCAGCCTTAACAACTCCTAGCTTCATCCTCAAAGAAATCAAAACCTTGGAAATAATTGTTTTTGGCAGGGGTAAAAGATGGGGGGAAAAATGGCTCTGATCAACTGGGAAAATCTTTACAAAACAAAATCACAAGGAGGTCTCGCGCTAAGGGATCCGACGACTCTGAATAAATTCTTGAGTGCCAAAATTTGGTGGAGATGGCTTAAGTGACCCCAAGATCTTTGGGCCAAGCTTTGGAGGAGGAAGTATGCGCCAAACTTTGTCAAAAAATACCTTATTAGATGGAACGAGAATACTTTGGGGTCCTTAATCTAGATTGCAGCTAAGAAAAAGCATCTTTTGGTAGTCAATCACACCTTCTAGGAAGTCTCTAATGGAAAAACAACTCCATTCTGGAATGATTCATGGCAACAATTGTCTGTTCTGGCGCATGATTCCCTAGCTGACACCTTCCCCTTCCTAGATACCCAAGCGATACTGATGATAGTAGAAGACTACTGGCAAGATAATCCCCTTAGCACCACATGGAAAAGTTGTAAATCCTCTAGAAGCGACCTCCACATTGTAGAGAACGTGGATCTCAAACCTTGGCTCAATCTAACCACTACTAGCAAAATCCTAATCCTTTAGGGAGAGGACATATTAATATGGGGACACTCCTCACAGGGCATCTTCAATATCCAAGAAGATTACATAATCAAGGCGGAATACCACCCCAACCCCCATGAAAAGATTTGGATGAAACTTTGGTCAATTAAACATTGGCCGAAAATTAGCACCTTCCTTTGGATTGTGGCTCACAGAAGTATTCTTACTTGGGATAATCTCATGAAGTGGGGTTTCAGATGACCATCTATATACCCGCTTTTCTTAGGGGAGGTGGAAACAAAAATCATCTTCTCAATATCTACTTCTATAGCTCCCAAGTCTAGGAACAATGTGCCACAATCATGCACATTTCAGATCGCAAGCGTGAGGGCCTCGGGGAAACCATTGAATAATGGAGGGATACAACCTTCCCATCTCCCATTCTTAATCGTATCTATCAACTACTACCTGGGTTTAAAATTTATCCTTTGGCAACTTTGGAAAGAGTGGAACAGATGTATCTTCCTAACAACACATCGGTACTGGAAAATTATTTGGACTCATGTTTGCATCAATATCAGAGAAACCATCAGTATGCAGATGTGGAAAGAAACAGACCTAAAATTTTCTACACATGAATAGATCATCTTGGACAGTTGGAATTTCACCCCAAATCCATTTCTCATTAAAAATCCCCAGTGTTCCCAAACCAGAGGCATCCCCTCTCTTTGGTCTCCTCCACTTGCAAGATTTATCAAGTTAAACTTCAATGGTGCCTCAAAAGGTAATCCAGGTGAAACAGGCTTTGTTGTGGTCTTCCGCAATAGATAGAGGAACATTTTTCTCATTTCATCAGGAAGTCTGGGTCATACCACTAACAACGTGGTGGATCTATGGGGTCTCACAAAAGGTCTACAGATATCTCATTATTAGGGATACCACCAATTTATTATGGAGGGGGACTCTCAAGTAATTCTCAATCTCTTCATAAAAATTATTAATGGATCGGACCCAGACAAAATATCCCCATGTTGGCATCTCTCTTCGGGGCTCAGTACCATTGCAACCTTCATTCAAACTCACCTATCTCTCATCCCTTCACATATAAGGAAGAAAGATAATCATATTGTGGATGATTTAGCCAATATTGGAGTTTCCTTAGAGGGAACAGACCTTCTCTACATGGCCTCCACCCACACAGAGCATATTATCCTCTAGAGGTTCATTGAATGGGCTCTCAATATAGATGACCCATGGATGGGTTGTTAGTAGAGAACAAATTTCCAAGTGGAGGGGACGGTGCCTTCCAGTTCAGTACCATCCAAGTGACGGGTGCATGCACCTCCCCTCCTCCCACACCATGAATTTACGCAAGCCTCACTCCAATTAGAGCATCATTAACTCTTTGATCATGCTACTCACTGTCTCCTCACCTGATCAATGGAGTCTCATTTATTGTGGTCACCTCTGCACATGTGTGTCTTCCCTCTCCATCATTATTCATACCATGGTGCTCCTAGGTTTTTCCATCAGTTCTTCCTCTTCCCAGCAGAGACACCACTTGATATGCATTCCTCCTTGGTTCTTACCTGTCACATTAGCCATCTCTCAGTGCCCTCACACCTTCTTTTTTCTTTGTCCATGCCTTGACCATGGGGGAAATACAAGCGAGTCTTAGCCTCGTACCAAATCACGCCCCACATGGACATTCGGCCTCAACCTGCCCCAACACCTTCTCACAACTCTCCCCCTTCTTCGCCCTCCACCTCTGGTCAGTCCTCTCAGAGAAAAATCCACCTCCTTCCTTTGTCCTTTCCATGGGCCTGCCAATTCGAGTGGTTTGACCTCCTAGGGAATTCACTAGGCTTCACCCCTGGCCCATTACCATACTTGTCCTCATACTTGCAAACTTCCTTGGTCATCCCAGCAAATTCACATGAGAATTCAGCTCCTGCACCACCACTAGTGCACCCACCACCAATCCAATATTCTCAGGAAGACACTTCTGTCCATCGGGAGAAGCCACCAGACCAACCACATTCCTGTTCAAAATGTGCCTCCTGTGAAAAGTTTCAAGATGACCTTGCAATTCTGCAAGTCCTAGTGTTCGAGGTATGCAAGGAGGAGGATGACTTACGGTTCCATCTGGAAATTATTGACAAGAAGGGGACACAAATTCTGCAAATGCTATCCTCTCTGCAAGGCACTCGACACTCCACAAAACAGGCACCCAGTGCACCGGCGACCTCAACGGTGGTCTTGGGTTCATCTCTCCAAACACAAGCAATGGACAACTCGGCGATGGCCTTGACTTTGGCTCTCTAGGCGCCATCAACGATCAACGTGGCATGCAACAAACAGGTTGTTTGAGCTATGACACTTGCACAGGTGTGAGATTGCATGGTATGTTTTAAGTTTTTTTTATGCTTGGACAACTGTACTAATTCAACAAATGTTACGAATGGTTGTTGTAAAAATAATAATAAAATTTATGGATTGCAAAATTTGAAATAATTATCGTTTTAATGTAATGAAATAATGAATATTACTCAATTATTTTGGATTTGTTTTTTTAAATAGAAACTACTAATGCTTTCTAAAATGAAATAAAATAGATCTTGTGAGACATTGGTCGCACCCATGTTTATTCTTATTATCAATATTCTGTAAGACATTAAAAAAGTAGGTGGGAAGGTATTTAAATGTCGATTCTCAAAAACCAAATATAATGAGAAAATAAGTGTGCAAGAAGGTGTTTTATAGCTTCATCCAAACGAAGACAATTTTCATCACTGCAATTGCAATTTAATATTAATGAGCCTTACCACTATGGATATGATCCAGGTGGATATCAGTGGCCACCCACCTATTCCAAATTCCAACTGGCTCATCTTGACAGTCTTCAGTTCAACACGTTTCTCTGTAATGTGGACATTTCTTTGTAATTGTGGAATATGCAATTACGGGGCTATCCTAAAGCCCTACATAGCATCTAGTTGGATATTGGTGGTTTCCCACCTATTCCAACTGGCTTATTTTGGAATTT
>JZKD02S1672927.1:275479-288732 GCA_000966675.3 Picea glauca | reverse complement strand
TAACCCTAATCTAGAAGATCAAAAGTATTTATATGTTTTTACTATTGTAAAGAAGAAAATAAACATTTCTAAGATAAGAACAAATTTTCACTATCTCCATAGTGAACTAGGCATTCGACAATTCCCAAAACATTATGGGATTAAATAATTTGTCAGCTTTGTGATACTAAAAGAGTTGAAGATGATAATAACTTTATCTTATAATGTCTAGCATATACCCATATCAGATCTCAATTTCAAAATATTTGTCACACTACCAACCTTCCTAACCATCTAACTCAACAAAACTATGGTGATATTGGAACATACTTTCTCTTATAATGTCCAACATATACCCATATTTGATCTCAATTTCAAAAGATTTGTCACACTACCAACCTTCTTAACCTTCTAACTCAACAAAACTATGGTTACCTTTGAACACTTCTCTTAATGTTTTTTTAGCACATAAATAAAATTATAAAGAGAGTTAAGTAGTCCCTTACCTTCTTAAGGTTCAATAGACTAGATTTGGTCTCAATAGACATTAATCATCATCATCATCATAATAGTGTGTGTGTGTGTGTGTGTGTGTGTGTGTGTGTGTGAACCTTGAAATATTTTTTTGTTATTAAGTTTTTTGATATGCCACAAACTGCGTCTTGAGCACAGAGATAATTACATATCTTCCATTAAAATGTTTTAACTATAAGAATTGTGTACTTTCAATTGCTTTGTGTGTGTGCGTGTAAAGTGGATAATGAAATAGTTTGCTTAATGTGAACATTGAAATATTATATTTATGGCCCATATTGGAATATTTTTTTGTTATTAATATTTTTATAAATGTCACATGTTAACCCCATATTAAGAATTGAAAGACTTACACATCTCCCTCATATGGGTAAGTTATTTTACTTAATGTGGACATTGAAATATTTTCTTTGTTATTAATATTTTTTTTAATGTCACATATCAACCCCATGTTGAGCATGGAAGGAATTACATCTCCTGCATACTCGGTTGTAAGTTCCTTTGAGTGCAATGCTTTCATTTTAGTTCCAATTATTATTATTAAACATACAAGGATGTAATTTTTATTATGGATATTATTACTTTAATTGTCTTCTCTTATGTTACAATAATCAATCCAATCCTCATAATCAATAGCCCAACCTCTTTTTAAACCTTTTAAACTATGGTTGTTATTGCTCATGCTCAAAGCCTCATAATATATAGTCCAACCTTTTTTTAAGCTATATCGATTATTAATCATGTTAAATAAATAGTAAATAGTCTTTCCTTGATCACTTGAAGAATTCATTTTCATATTTTATGTATATAATCATGGATTTTCATACTAGTTGAAAAACCTCAACCATAAAAGAGAATAGATAACAAAATCTCAACATAAGATATTTTAACCAAAGGTACACATATACTCTTATGTATCGATTGATTTGTATTTATATAAAAAAGGGGAGTGATAAAAATGGGCACGATATCCAAAGATAACTACTAGCATAAAATAAGAAAAGGAGAATGATAAGAGATTAACCATTCTCAACATGTAACTATTAGCTAACAATAAAGACAAGCGTTAATTTATTAGTATAATCTATGCACCTGTAATTTCACAATGTTCTTTATGCATTATATCACTCCTCCTTGTTTGAGACGAAAGTGTTCCCACTTTCTTTATAAGATGGGGAAAATGAGTGTTGAACACCTCCATAGAGTTCTAATTGCCTTGTGTGCTAATTTTATGTGTTACTCAATGAGATAGGATGTAGTGGTGACATTCTACATGGATCACATAGATATATCAAAAATTTCAAGTGAGGGTTGAAAATCTATGATATTTTAAATTGATGAGAGATCTATACACCTCTTATTTTAATTGAGGAGGCTCATACAAATTGAGTTGAATGATGTTGATGATCTAGTGGATGCTAAGCTATGAAAATAAGTCTATCTTGAAGGAATTATTACTTTCCTTTCCTAAAATGAAGTACACAACATATCAAATGGGCTTTAGTTTATGATGAATATATTTCCTAAAAATTGCTTCCGCAAATATAGAAAAAATAGATTGCCAACCTAGAATGGATAAGGAACCAAAGTGAAATATCAAGGAACTTTGTATTTATAGTGGGCACATTGAATATCTTGTTGAACCAGGTATCCATGAAAATGAGAGAAGACTTGGATAAAAGAAGCCTTAGTATGGTCATTTTGTTGCTAGGGGTATGTTGTGAGAAATCTTACCCTATGGATAGGATAAGCTCCCCTTTGGACCAAGACCCCTATCTTTGGTCCAAAGATAGAAGTGAACAATTGCTTACTACTTTCCCTTTAAATCTAACTCAATCAATCAAGAAATAGATAAGAATAATGTTGTGTACCTTATTGAGATGTTCATCCTTGTTGATCTAATACATGGGCTTGATATCCAAGCTCCTCAATGCAAATTGAGCCCTACAGAGACCATAAAATGAACTCTTTCTCCTACTCTATATTATTAGACAAAGAAGATCTATCTATGAAGACTGAAACAAAAATAAACAAGAAAATGTAGAACACATGAACTTGAAAGGAATAAGACAAGTTTATATTAATTGGAAATCCAAAAGAAGGCACTTACAAATAATGCTTTATGATGTAGTAACTTCTACAAGATATCCTCATCCATCCCTTTCATGAAAACCTTGAAATCAAAATGTTGATGATTCTCCATGGATCAAACGTTTGACATATGAATTATTCCTCCCTTCACCTTGGAAATACCTTCAATATATATGCTTGAGAGGGACAACCACCATGAGATAATGAGGGAAAATGGTTGAGGACATGGATCCTTAATTTGGTATTTGATCCTAATATAGAGCGATAGTATAGGAGTCAACCAAAAAAACCTCATCCATTCGGAGCTAACCGTTAAGAAAAGGTGGGAGATCCCATATTTCTCTATAACCAAAATTAGTGCTCGCCCTTAGTGAGAGACAAAGCACCATCGGCACCCCATTAATATGGTAGGGGAGAAGAGATCCTCCATAAGAATGGGTAGGGGAGAACTACCCTTCTAAAATTCCCAAAAATGGTTGAAATTTCCAAGAAAAAGGTGTGTTTTGATTGTCAGATGATAGGGCTTCTTCCTCCAACATGACCTAGGGATTGTGACAAATGTTTATGTGGTGTCAATGGGTTGTGAAACTTATCAAAGAGAATGTGAAACTTGGTAAGGTGCATACGCCACTTGAGACAGTGCATGCGACACTTGAGACAATGCATGCGACACTTAACAATGTGCATACATCATTTTGTGACACTTAGGGTGCGACACTCAAGTGTGACATTTTGATGTGTAATGGAGTAGGAATAAAATGATCTCATGAGGGGATGCTAGATGATACCCATAACATACTATGAAGGGGAAATGGGCCATGGAAGCATGGACAACTTAGTTATGAAAATGTTCAACGACATGAAAATAAGAGTCTCATAGTTTATTATGGTGTAATTCATGTATAGAGTATGTGTTAATGACTCACAACTTCCATTTGGCCATCCATATATGGATAGAATTCTATAGAATATTGAAACTGATAGCCAAGGAGTTTCCTTCATGCTTTCTATAAGCCACTAAGGAATCAAAAATCCCAATAAAATGTGATGGTGGTAGGTATTCCAAAATAATCCATAACCCATTCAAAGAATAGCTCGGGGCCTTTTGTGTTGCGATGGTCTTGGTGTAGGGAATCAAGATAGCAAGTTTTGAAAATCTATAGTCAATAATGAAGATACAATCATGTTTGTGAAATTTCATGGGGATCCCACTAACGAAGTCCATGGATATTTCTTCCATTGACAATAGACCCAATTTGTGGTGGGTGTATTAGCCTAACTATAGGAGGCACAACATATAATAAATCCTCCCACAAGTTTCTTCATTTATGGAAAAAAAAAATAGTTTTGGGGATGTTGCAAAGAATTGGACATCCTGAAGTGTTCATATTCGAATGAAAAATTGGCCTTCCAAATTATGAGTGGGTGATTATCAGTGGTAGGGATGTAGAATTCAATGATTTTATGCAACCGGCAACCGTTTATGGAATATTTGAGATAGGGACTCAAAATTAACTCTACAGGATGTTCTCATGCATGGAAAAATAAAGTATTAATAGAATATTGGTTTTTCTGTTTTAAGTATTCATAAGAAGGAAATAAAATGGATAAAACAAATGGCATGAACCAATGGTATACTCATTTAATGTCAAACAATATTTGTACTAAACTTGTTGTACTTGATGATGAGGTAAAACTGTTGAATATAGGATGCTCATTTAAGGTGTCATTTCTTCATGTACATTCTATGTTGATTTTATAAAAATCAATGGATGATGCTTTGTGTGTAGGATTGTCTCCATTCCCAAAATGTAGTGTTGCTAGTGCAAGGACCTTAACCAAGTTATATAATTACTTATCATAGATATTTTATTTAATATTAATATCTAAGAGAATCTTTGAATGATATACAGTGGGGTGGACCCTCCCTATATAAGGACCACACTAATGGCATATGAAATACATATCAATCTCAATTGGATGGTGTAGAACGAGAAGTCAAATAATCAAATTAGAACACAATGTTTTTTTAATCTTCTTAAAACCCTGATCTTACATGATAAACCAAGTGAATGATTTCTAGCTGGAGAGATGATGCAATGGGTGAGAAATATGTGAGAGTTGGTAAATGAATTTGTTGTAGTAGTTCATAGTGTGAATAAAGCATTTGAGATCTATACATGCAAATGGGATAGACTAGTTTAAGAGGGTATAGTTGTTGTAGGGATTCACAAGTATTCCCTAGTGATTTATAATGAAACCCAAATATTTAATGGAATTTTGTCGAAATAAATATTTTTACTACTTTACTCGGGGTTTGTAATTTTGGTGGAGATCCAAGACCATCTAGAGGTGCTAGAGATGGTTTCTCCTAGAATAGTTGAATACTAAAATATCATCAAGATATAACTAGATCATAAAATCACTAAGATATGGATGAAATATATAATTAATAAGGTGTATTAAAGTAGAAAAAATGTTGGTGAGGATGAATTTCAGGACTAGCCATTCATATAGGATAAAATTGGTCTTATCATTATATTCCAAGTGTCATGGGTTTCTATTCAAAGTTGGTGATAGTTGCCAATAATATCTATTTGAAAAAAAACAACTCACATAGACGTTGATCAAGTATGTCTTAGATATGTGGTAAATGATTGCAATCCTTAACAAGGATCTTATCAAGTATGATAATTTTTTATGAGACTACTTTATTTTTTTTCATACCCAGGAATATTAAACATCATTGATCCATAGTGATATGTGTTGGGTTTTATATTAAAATCAACTAGTATATGGTGAAGTTTTCTCTTTATTTCATTTTTCTCGATTGGAGCTAGGCGACATGACAAACCATTGGACACATATTCACTTGGCACAAGATCAATAGTGCATTAGATGGAGTGAATGTTTGAAATTATCCATGGTCACGAGATAAGAGAAGAACATCAAAATACATGAGATATTACATGGTAAAACCCTCAAAAGGGAAATATCCATGGTAAAAACTGCAAAAGTGGTTTCATGTCTATCCTCCTACGTGATTCTTATCTGATGGTACCCAGAGAACCCATCTATAAAAGAAATAAGTTTCATGACCTCCTACATTTTCCAATAATTCATCCATTAATGGTGTTGGGAATGGATCATGTAAGCATGCATCATTCAATTTCCTCTGATCCACATAGGTCCTAATTCCTCCTGTGTTCTTGTGCTACACCACCATTGGGATAATCCACTATGATTCTTCTACTAGTTCAATGATACCTGCATCCAAAATCCTGTCTATTTCAGCCTTCACCTTCTCTTTATACCTTCGATTTAACCTGTAAGGTCTCTGTTGGATTGGCTTAGCTCTAGGTTTCAGTGGAATCTTCATCTCACCTAAGTATCTAGTTATCCCCTTCATCTCTAAGAATGTTGTTGGGAATAAGTCTTGATATTCCTGTAATAAGTATGTAACCTTTTCAATTGTCTCATCACTCCAATAATCTCCTATATGTGCAAACTTAGGATTCTCTGATGTCCCAATATTTACCTTCTTCATCTTTATAGGTTGTGTGTATGCAGAAGATGCAAGCTATGGCCCTTCTACTACACGTGCTCCTTCTATCTCTCGTTTTTGTACATTCCTAGGATCCTCTTCTTCATTCTCTTCCTTCATTATGTTATAGCATTCCAATAACTTATGGACAATCATCTTATCCTTATGTGAATTGCATACTGGTACTATGTCCATCATCTCTACCTCCATGAAGATCTTTGTTTAAATCGCCTTTAGTATTGCATCTCTAGATGGAGATTCACATTCGAATGTAAATGGTATTTCAAATCTCTGAGTCAATTCCTCCCATATTGTTGTCTCCATGTGCATATCCATCTCTAAATACCAATTCTTTGGGATTGTGTCCAAGATATGTATAAATTTGTGTGTCCACTCTATTCCCAGTATTGAGCACCATAAAGCCCTACATTTTTCCACGTGACTTGTCGGGTCACTCTCTCCTATGTACTTCTGCACAATATCTTCTCCCTTGGAGACAAAATGTATCTTCATTAGTTTATTGCATTGTGACCATCCTTTTACCCCATCTTTGTGTGCTTTCCACCATCTAGATGGAGTCTCCTTTAAAATGACATCCAGTGCTAACAACCTTTGTTGTTCGGGTACCTGTAACTCAAATGAGGTTACAAACATGCTTATCTTAGTTAGTTCATCGTACCTAGGTGGGTCGCATAGATCCATTCCAATCTAGTGCAAGGATCAGTTGATACGTGCACATCATCTAGTTGAAACTTCATGAATCCTTTGCTACCAAATATCGAGACCGACTTATGAATCTGATGCACATGAACTGATACTTCTGCAAATCAACATACCATCTATTGTTGGGTCGACATAATCCTCCATGCGTGCATTCATATTATATAAGTTGTCAATGTCATTACCTCTGGATGGGTATGTGTATATCTTTCGTTTTGATGGGTCCAATGGTGTAATAAGTTTTAGATTCCCAACCTCGAATACCATATCCCTCCTTTTCAATTTAATTATTTTCCGATTATCGAAATCCCATTCCAGTCCCATGAGTGATGGATATGGTTTATTTTCATCTACGATCTCAATAAATTCAAAGTCTTCCATGTTGCGCACGTCGTCTATGTTCATAGGTACTCCTATCAATTGCCCAATCGGGACTATCTTATGTTGATTAACAAGAATTAACTGAGCAGGGGACCATACTAGCTTGGGTTATCCCATCATCTCCCATGTCTTCTTAGGTAGCACATTTACATCAGATTCTAAGTCCAAAATAACATTATCCACATCATACTCTCCAATCTGTGCAGTGAACCTAAACTCTCTATTGGTTCTCTTCCTGCGCAACACCTAGTTTACCATTATTTGTACAACATGGGTTTCTCTTACTTTTGTGAAGTGATCAAGCATGTCATATAAGGTGCTTAGCACAGTTTTATCTTTCCTTAGTTCTAAACAACTCTTTAATATTTTTGTTAGTGTTCTTACCTGCGCAATTGGCTTCTCTAGTAAAACACGATCTTCTACACGAGGCAACGATGATGTTGTCTCTCCCCCATGTTGTCCAAGTATTTCTTTTCTTTCATTATGATATGTCTCTTTCTCCTTCTATCATAGTTACCAACTTAATGAGAACTCTACAAAGTTCTCGTTTTTTGGGGGGTCCAATTTTATAACCCGTTTTTAAAAATGGTGCTACTGGTAGCACCCCCCCTCTATTTTTAGGTGGTTTTCGATATTTTAAATTTTTCGATCCACAATGTTTCCACATTATTTTTTTTAAATTCTTATTTTTCATCTACTTTCAATTTTTCTATATATATATATATTTGTTTTATTCAACGATGTATTTAGTCTTTTTTTCATGCTTCTTTCAATCTTAAAAATATTTTTTACCATTTACTTTTTTGAAGTTACGATTTTTCATATAATTTTGTCTCCTTAATTAATGAGTTGTTCCATACTTTCTAAATATAGTGAAAACGTCATTTTTAACACATTGTTTACCTTTACTTCAATAAATCGAAAAACCTTGTAGTTAAATAACACTATTTTTTAATATTTAGCAAAACAATACACATTATATAGCAATATATAATAAAAAACCTATACATTTTTGTACATAGTCCTTAAAATAACATGTCAAATAAAGCATTTTCATGGACATAATTGAACAAAAAAAGTCTAAATTTTATAAAAAATAATTATTTTCTTTCATATTTTTATACATGTGAAGTAAACAATGACAACATTTAATAAAAGTTTCCAATGTAAAGTGATTCACATAAAAAAAAAAAAAAAAAAGATTCATAAAAAAACAACAATAGATACATCTTTATTCTTATTTTAAAATATGAAAGTCAAATCATTACAGATATAACTCATCAAAAATTTGCAAAATTGTGCATTGTCTTCAAAGGCATCTTTAAAATAACCAATAATATCATATATCTCAAATTCATCATTCTGAACAGACACATTATCATCTTCTTCGACATCATTTTGTGCTTCCATTGTGTCATTTTATGCTTCCATTAGTTCTTTGATATCTGCATGTTCTCCAAAGTGATCCTTTCCAATCATTCCTCTTAATAGTACTTGAGGTTCCTTTGACAATTTTTCCACTTTTGATTCACTAAAATCGCATTTCCTCAATCCAACTTCTTGCATTTCATCCGGAGGAGATGGAATAACATTAATTCATTTTTTTGAATAAAACTGCACTTCATTGGGTCACTTTCAATGTCTATGCAACTCCTTCCTTTCTGTAGGCAACACGCTAATCTTGTACCTAATCAACAAAAACAAAATAAATAATGAAGTTAGATACTTTAAAAAGAAATAAATTAAAAACAATATAACATTGAAGTATGATTTCATAAATAATAGATCATAATTGTTACCTGAACCCGAGAACAAATCCAAAACCCAATCTCCTTCATTTGAAAATTTGTCTATAAAATTATTAATTAATGCTTGTGGTTTTTGACAAACGTTAACCATCTCTCCTTTCAAATATTTTTCCTCATATGTTAGATTTCTAACCACAACATTGTATACCAATATACTACTAGGAGTATCTCCATCATTTGCATTGGCAAGAATAGAATTATAAGAATAATGTTTTATCTAGGTTGCAAGATGTATACTCTCAAAATCACGTTTAAATGATTCTTTCTTGGAGCTTCAAATATTAGGCTTGTTCCTGTAACATAAATAAGTGAAAATTCAATAAACTTGTGAATTAATAAAATTGTTTTCTAATCTTAATTGCTAAACATACACTTTCAATGTCTTACCAAATAAACTGCATCCTTGTCTTTTCTTTCCCCTTGAAGCTTGATTGTACTAATCCTTGTTGTGTGCCTGAATGAAATACTAGAAATATCCAAAATGGTGATGTTGTAACTTTTGTAAATCCCATAACCACTTTACTGAAAACTTGGTAAGTATAAGGTTCAGTATCATATCCAATGTTTTGGATATTATAACCATGAGGGATATCCACAATAACTAGGTAGTATTCTTTTTTAGGAACAATATTTGCAAGTTTTTCACAATCACCTAATATCACTTTATATTGAAAAGTGTCGAGTCCATTCCAAATGTAGTGATCAAGGGTCTCATCAAGTTGAACATTTTGAACACGTCTCCTTCTTTCTCTTTCAAACTTGGCTTTTTGAATAAAACTTTTAAAAGTTTCAGGTACTCCATCTGCATTCTTCTTTGGCATCTTTAATGAAACAAAAAAAACATATAGTTATATATCTATAACTTTTAAAATATAAATAAATTAAATTACAAATGAATAATATGAATGTAATAAATCAGCATACCTTTTTGAATGCAACAAAAAATTGTTTCAATACTGCTGAAGAGTTTGAATCTGGATAGTTGAGTTTAACATCATCCCAACTTTCTTCAATCAAAATCTTGACCATTTCCTCTTGTATTTTCATATACACCTTGTGACTAAATAAAACAAAAATAATGTTAAACTGACATGTTAAACTAAAAAAAATGTTTTTCTTGTCCTAACATAAATTAAAATAACTCAACGGACTTACTTTTTAAATTCATCACACATTTCTTCCATTAACAATTCTCCCAACCTAACACGTGATAATATAGTTATGATAAGTTTATCATCCTTCACTCCTTGTATTTATCTCCAAGGTGTTATAGTCATATCATCAGGAAGATTTCTTATCTCAGGGCATGTCTTACTTGTGCCACATATCAATTGTTTAGCCTTCTTAACTCTCTGATTTTTTATACTAATATTTTCCCATAGGGTGAATATATCATATATCAAATCCTATACCTGTCTAGTTCTAAATCCCAATTGAAAATAGTTATCCACAACTCTAAATATATCACTTCCTTTGTGATATTTTTATTTTTTATTTTCATCAAGAAGTGGGAATCCTATTTCCATACAACATTGCTTTTGAAACTTAACATCAACATTTGATCTCTCCCCGTGGCATATTTCAGAAAATTCATTATGGATAAATCTCACCCTTTGAATGAAGATCATAGACATTATGTACTCATTTTCTATTTTATGATCCCATTCTAGTAACTTTGCTTCTAAATCTATTAAACCGACATAAATTATGCATTTGACTGTCTCAAAAAAAGAATTATTGGGATATTCTTGCATCAATTCTGTTCTAGCTTCTACATAATGATTTTCTCTAATCACATAATATTTGTATTCAAAACATTTTGATCTATCAAATTCTTCCCTCGTAGGAACTTCCATTGGGTCAACAAGAACTACTTAGTCAACCACATGTGCATATGGATTGTACCTAATCATTGCTTTCAAATTGTGAATATGCAAGTGATGCAGTTTTCTAGTTTGATATTTTTCCTATCCTTTTGTGTGTTTATAAAGTTGTTTCACATTCAACTGAAATGTGTGGCCATCATCAACTAAGTTTGTCATCCTCATTCTAGTTCGAATGGAATTTTGTGTTATTATCATAATATCATCATCTAGATTAGAACCTAGTGTTATTATTTCTCTGCTACCTTTACAACTTTCACTATAATACTCTGAGCTAATGATGGCTTCTTGAACATTATCAACATTTGTTTTCTTCCTCTTATGATTTAAATGTGTTTCATATAAATCAATTGTTTATTCATAATCAATAGGAATAGACTCATCATCAACCATCACTCTTTTGCGTTTATCTTGTTTGTTCTTTTTGAAAGAAGGAGTGATAACCTCATTGGGACCAATATCAACAACATCTTCATTTGGAGTTTCCTCATTTTCAAATGTAACCCTTTTAGAATTTCTAGAATGAGGATTTTTCTTTCTTCTTTCATGTTCTTCTCTGTCTACTCTTATAGGTTCAACCTCCATTACTTTATGTTTATTTTTCCATCCTTCTTGTGTCTTTTCAATATGAAAAGCATTGATGACATCCATGATATCATTCTCTGTAGAGTAAATCCCCACTAACATATGTGAAATTCGTTCAGCAAAATCCTGTAAAAATAAAATATAACATTTTCATGTTAAATAAAATTAAAACATTACCATGATACTAAAAAGAATAAACAACACAAAAATAGAAATAAAAAACTTGCATTGCCTTTCTCAATGTCATCAACGATGGATGCAAATAATTCTGAAAAAAACATTCATTCGTGTTATAATTTCTCAATTTGAAACAATATCTAAACTTGATATAAGTTATCCCTTGTTTGACAAATGCATAAACAATATTTGTGGCTGGCACCAAACATATATCTCGTAACAAGCCAAGTGCCTGATAATTTCCTTGCACATGCTCTAATTTGGCACAATACAAATATATATGATCTCCATTGTTTCCTTGCTTGTCTTTAACAAACCAAGAATATTCTTGTTTTTTTTCACCTTCCACATATTTCCACTCTCTAACATTCTTCATTACCTTTGATAGCTCAGGTGTTAAGCTATCATTTTGTTGCCTAACATTCATGGAGGTTCCAGTTGCATTTTTGGATTTCATTATTGTAGGTCGTGATCCATATATATTCATAGATAATTTCTTTCCTGCCATTTTCCTATATTAAGATTAAAAAAATGAATTTAGGCCTTTCACATTATAATAAACTAAAAAACACAACATTGAATATAAAAACTAATTTAAATATATATATATATATATATATATATATATATATATATATTACCCATATGTAAAAAATAATTTGACCCATAGACTTATTGGGCTTATGCTAGGACAGTGGACCATGACTTGGTCGCGAGGGTCCAGCCCTGTGGCCAAGCCGTGGGTGTGCCCACGGCTTGGCCACATGGCTGGTCAATCTAGGGAGATATCGAGCATCGCCCCATCCCCCCTACGGCTAAGGCATGAACATTTCTTACTGACCACCATGGGCCAAAACTAATAAAATTTAAGTAAAATCCATTAAAAAAGCCAAAAATAATTAAAAATTATACCTAAATTTGACTTTTTTTCCATTTGTTTTTCAAAAAATCTTAAGGATTTTGTTAAGATTTTTTGAAAAAAGTCTCATTTTTTTTTAAAACTTGGGTATTTTTTTAGAAAAAAGTAGAAAACATAAAAAAAAATTAAGGTTTTTTAATTTTCTCATGAAAAAATATTATGTGATTGAAAGATAATCTTATTCACAGTCTATTTTGGTAAATTGTAAGAATTTAAAAAAAAAAAACTAACCTTTAAAATGTTAGATTCTCCTTGGATGTCTTCTCGATGTTTCTGCCTTGTAGCTTGCTCCAAATCCTAAAACAAATATTCCCCAAGATATAACACAATATAAAAGATAAAACAAGATTGTGTATATATAACACGGATGATATAAATTACTGTTAGTATAACGAATGTGGGATAAATAAAAATTAGGTATATTGTCTACATATATACCTAAAATTATATGGATCATCAATATGTTTAATAAATGTGGGATAAATAAATAAAAATTATAAATATTGTATTTAACATGTAAATAACAAAATAAAAGAGTAAAAATTGTTTTTAATTTTTAAGGGAAAATAAGCGAAAAAAAATTGAAGCGAAATTTTGGAGGGAAAAATTTGAGGGGGAAATTTTGGAGGGAA
>JZKD02S1672927.1:255636-271390 GCA_000966675.3 Picea glauca | reverse complement strand
TGAATCTTTTGTTATGTTTTATGAATGATATGTTTTTTTATTATGGATAATATAATAAAATTTCTTAGCTCATATGTTTTGAATATGGTCAATATAACAACACTTTTAAGAAATTATTATGTTTCATTCAATGTAACTTGTATTTACTTTTTTATTATTATAAGTAAAAATTATTAAAAAATGACATTGAATTTTTAAAGAATATTGTGATATTTTCATGGAATTATGTATTACCTTGTGCTTTGCGTGATAATAAGATTTAAAAAGTAAACATTTAAGGGTTGATTTTATGATTTTTTTTACAGTAATGATGAGTTCTTTTACCACATTATAAAAATGTGTCATTTTCATATCCCAATTTTAGAATGGGTGCTACTGGAAGCAGTACTTTTCAATTTGATGGTTGATTTTGAGGTTTTGGTTTTAATGGTACCAAGTGATAAAAAAACGATTTCAAATGATCTCAAATTTTAACATTTTGAAAAGAAAAAAAATATTCAAAAACATCTTCTTTTTTTTAGGTGTTGATTTTAAGGTTTTTCTAAGCTAATGTCTAAATTTTGAAGGCCATGTTTGAAAAATGTTGTAATGTTTACCCCGTTTAAAAATATGGTGCTACTGGTAGCACCATTTTTTGATTTGGGGGTTGATTTTGATGTTTTTTATGCAAAAATATTGGTTTTTTTGGCCATAGTTCTTGTTTTGAGGTCACAGTTCTCATTAAGTTGGTAACTATGTTTGTTGTGGATCGAATGTTGGTATAGGCCCTATTGATTTCCTTACCCACTACTCTATCTAGTTTCCTTTATTCACTATATCAGTTCTTTCTCTAGCTCCTCCATGCATAACAACTGCTAATTTTGGTCATTCATTGCGCCTTTCGGATGATATCATCTGCACATTTAGATTTAGATTCTAGTTTGGGTTTCCTCTAGCCTTCCACTTCACAATTAGTTGGGGGCAGTCTTTTGTCGAGTGATCCATTGCTCTGCAATATGTGCATGCCATACAAAGATTCTGACAATGGAAGACCAAGTGTCTAGGTTGATTACATTTATAACAGATAATGAATCTGCATCCTCCTATACCAAAAGTCCCTCTACCCCAACCTCTACCAAAGTTTCCTTTGTTCCCTGATTGAAACCTCTATTATTGTTCTACTTTGCACTACCCCCTTATACATTAGTATTCTCTTCTTGGATCTCATACATATTTGATGTGCACTCCCTTAGTAGATTGAACACGTGACATTCCTTTTCTTCGTGTCCTACCGACATGCAAAAATTTCAAAACAAGTTCTTTGGTGTACTTTGAATATACTTATGTAGAAATGGACACTCAATGGGGTGATGGCCCTATTTCTTACTGTTGACACAGGGGCAGAACCAGGGTTCAATGCTCAAGAGTTCACCAACAAATCCCTAACTACCGGCCCTTTCGGCAACACCTGTGAAGTAGATGAAGTCTCACCTAAGGTAGAGGCAAGGGTAGTTGCAAGACTCAGGTGTTTGCAAGCTAAGATGGGACACAGATATGTGATTATATCATTTACAAAGAACTTAGCATCAATCATTCATCAATATTTAACCCTTATTATACTTCGCATATAACACAGATCATCGCGGTGTACACTCATATCTACAGTATTTCAAAACTTAACCAAAGTAACCCAAATCAGATCCAGTAGATCAGCACTAAGCATCCTCATACACATCAGATCTAACAATCATATATATCTAAGAAGAATAGAGCATAAGTGGATATATCAAAGCACATAGCATAAACAAAAACACATTGAATCAAAGAACATAGAATAACACACAGATTTACATGGTTCACCCCCCACCCTGGGGCTATGTCCATAAGATCTTCTTCTTTATTATCGTCTTCAATCTGTTACAAGCACAAAGCCTCCAAAACCCTTCTTCGTATAGGATAGAAGATTTGCGCATCTCGCTAGATCCTTCTTCCTTGCATTACAACACTTAGCTTCCTATATCAATCTCACAGTAACTTTCACTTAGACTTGCAATCCTTACACAATTCACACAGAGCACTTATTCAACATCACATAGATGCACTACCAATTGCACTAAGAAATCACATCTACTTCTTACATTGCCTGTCCATCTATTTATACATTACAAAAGTGGGACTAAGCATGGTTAAACCCACAGGCTGACATCCCTTTCCCATTACATTAACCCAAAACCCTAAAAGGGCCCAAAAGTGGACCAAGATCACATGATCTCTACTTCGCCTGGCGTTCCATCTTTGACAGGCTGTCGAAGTCAAAAAATGGTCAAATATGACTAGGTGTTCCTCAAAACTTGGTCAAGGGCCAACAGGCCCCCAACACTCACCTGTGACTCATCCCACGTCACTCTGGTCTGATCAATTCTGCCTTGAATTCCTCGACCTTGGATCGAGCTACTTCGACCTACTGCAGTGAGACAAACTCTTTCTCAATGAACTCCTGGATCACTCCATCATTTATTGGCCCTTCCAAGAATTGTTCTACAATGATGACAACATGTTCAAGTTTGATTCCCTGTCTTTCAACTTCATTGAATAGTTGGCATGCCTTTTATTGGATTGGTTGAAATCATTGGGAGACTTCCATAAATTTACTTTACAACGTGTTTACCAGTTGTTGGGCGGTGCATTTTTCTTTAAACCTCTTCATTCATTTGACCGAGGTCAAGGCCTTCAACTGCACCTGTAGCGTATCTGCGTGCTTCTTTGCTTCTTAGAGTTGTGCCTCCAATACCTACAACTTTGTATTCTCTATGAGGTTCTCATAAGTCTGGGCACTTCTAGCGCTCAATTGCTTGCATTCTAGGGAAAAGATTTTTCATCAGCCAACTGCACTACGTGCAGTTTCCTCCCTTAGATCTCTTATTTCTTGAGGAGTCTCGGGCACGATACAAAGTTCCATATTTGCGATGAACCACTGAAGTTGCTGGATTACTTCTTCAAGTTGTGCCACCTGCTGTGGGACACGTTCTTCAATATTCACTTCTATGACCATCACAGAGCAAAGTGCTTTGTGAACTCTTTCCTGTACTTCAAGTTGCTCTGCTAGCAACTGGTCCTTGCTCTGTTGTAACTGTTCTTTTTCCTCATCCCACTTCACTTGCAGGGCAATATTTTCCCGTTCTACCTTGCTTTGTTGTTCTACAAGTGTGCTCTATACTTGTGTCAAAGCTTGGGTGGCTTGCACCATGTCTTCTTGAGCTCGTCGAAGGCGAGCTTCGACTTTATCGGTGATATGGTGTAATTGGGTGGGCTCATTGCATATTCCTGTTGTTCCAATTGTCAAGGGCATAGTAGAAACTTCTCGAATGGAATGGAGTGTCTACTAAACTTCTTAAAGTTCTCCCTTGATTCCTGAATACCTCCTCCTACTTCTCTTCTTGCTTTTCTGCGATCTCTAGTGAAGAGTCATTTAACGCAGTGATTAAGAAGTCGAAGTCGTCCAATGTGATGGTAGTCTTAAACATAGTCTGGGTGGCCTTAGTTTTATTTTTGGATGAGGGATTTAGTGGGGTAATCTTCCTTTTCTTAGAGGGATCCTCCTCCTCTCTAAGCAGAGTAACCTCGCCTTTGTTTTTCTCAACTTTTGTGCCACCTAGTTCTTCACCATCACCTCCCTGCGCAGGTGAGATCGAAGTAGTCTTCGTGGATGTGCTATGGACATATTGAACTTCATAATCCTTCTTATTCTTGCTTGGTCTAGGTGTATATGCCACATCTTCAGGGGTTTCCATGTCAAACATTTCCGTGGGGTCTGCTATAACAAGGAGTTCCACCAACCATTCCTTAGTAATCTGCTCCAAGTCTTATTCTATCAACTTGTAGTATGACCGGAGTTGTTGTTTGTGCTCATCACTATGTGCTGTGATATAGGTGAAGTGGCAGTCCACGTTAAATTTTATCAAAGGTATAAACCTATGAAGTGTGTTTGGGGTGAGGTGCGGTGTAGACTGGATTGCATTCTTCAATTTGTTGTAATAGGCGTGGAAGATGGAATTGGACTGCCACTGCTTGTTCATGTCGCTGGATTACCACAACGTACAGAACTTCGCGGCCATTGGTTTGAAGGGTTCAATCTCTAGAAAAGTGGCACCTTCTGGTATCTCCCAGGAGATGAAAGAGATTAGTATGAGCAACCAACTAAAGTGGAACTCATACCCTTGGTCTTGCACTTCTCTGCAATCAAGCTCTAGCTGGTTTAGAAGGTACTATGCCCAGTTCATTTGTAGTCCTTCGGTGCACTTCCTTGTGAGGTCAACTACAAATCCAGTCACTTGTGTTGGTCTGTTCTTACGAACTAGCTTTTATGCGATCAACTGATAGGAAAGGTGCATTGCACCACTCTGGATAGAGGCTACCTTGTAGCCTCACATGCCTTTCTAAACATCACCATAAGTTTCTTTTATCCTCTGCGCTAGTGCTTGGTCTGAGGTCTTTCCAGGGTAAAACTCCTGTGGGTCAGGGCCTTACATACTAAGGCCTGTGATTCAATTGATCAAGGTCGGATCCATAGTGATGTGGTGGTCCAACCATAAGTATCCTCCATGGTAGTAGGACAACAACAACTTGACGCATGATTTGAATTCTTGGTGTCTGTTGAAGTGCAAGATCTTCATTACATTAAGCAGTGTGGATTGTGTGAGGTTCAGGGTCCATGACTATGGAACAATCTTAGAATTATTTCCTTTGGTCCTGGTTAAGTACTTATGTGGGGCTAATATGATGTAAACTTTATGATCTCCAAGGTTAAAATCATTAAATTTCAGTGCTGCGAGCTTATCCTGGTTAGCATGAACTACGCACACACCTTTCGAAAGGTATGCGGTGATCAAAGTGTAATCGAAGTCTCTAGTTACACTGTCATAGTTGATGGAACCGCTTATATGTGGTAAGTAAGTAGGTAGAATGCGTGGGATAAGCTTGGCATTTGTGATGTCGTCCCTGTGCTTGGTCTGTTTCTCATCGGTCGACCGGGATGGACCGGCGCAAGTAGTGGAAGGGGAGGCCTGGGGCCCTCTCATTGATGATGCTTGGAATCATGTAGATAGTCCTCGCTCTGACATGAATCTCTCAGTCATTAAGTCAATCAAAACTTCTTCAACTACTTTCTTAGCAGCGTTGAGATTGTCCGACATACAAGCTTGGGTCAACTAGCTCGGGTGTGAAATGAATTTAGAGACTACAGTGAACAGTATGGGAAAAAGGAAATGATCACAGGGTGAAGTAATCTCAGGTTTCGGGCTCAAATTATCACTTAGAAAAAAGTATTCTCAGTGCATGGCGCAACGGACTAAGTAGAGAAACTTAGCAATTGCAATGGGTATGAGACTACATTAACTTATGTTCTGTCCATTATGGCATGGTCTAATGGTATAGTGGCGAGCCATAAATGCTTTCCAACCCATTCAGAGTGGCATTTGAACGGTTATATTGACTTCTAACGGCTATATTACTTTGCCTCGGCGAAGTGGCATATGTCGCTGTTTTGATATCTCAGCGAAGCTCCAATTCTGCAAAGTGTCTTGCTGCGAGGTACCCTCTGGGATCTTCTATAAATTTTCAATCTTAGCCTTCTTCTTACTTATCTTTCTAGCCTTCTTTCTAGTGAGCTTGATCTTGGTGATTCTCTTCTCATTTTGATTCTTATTTTCCTTAGACATAGTCACTTCGTGCTGGTGAGATTCTCTCCTAGGGTTTAGGTATATCACTTCTTCTTTGTTTGGGGTATAAATTTCAACCTTTTTTGTAGCTTTGGCCTCGACATCTAGGCTTCTAGTGTCAGATGACTTTGAGCGGTTCTCATGTTCTTCTATTAACTGTGTGATCCTTTTAGTCATGAAATCTTTTAACTCTTGTTTCTGCTGTTCTAAAACCTCTTCTTCTTCCTTCTTTCTGGCTTGATCTCTTTCAATCCAAGGTTTTTCAAGTATCATAGTAAATGGGGCGTTGTCCTCAATGAATTTGATAATCTCAAAGTCTTCTTTTGTCGAAGTTCCATTGAATGTCATAGGTATCTGAGTGAGTTTTCCACATAACATCATCAATTTTCCTCTGAATAGTCCTATTCCTCCCAATGAGGGAATCATGGCAAGCTTCCCTATAGCTTCCAAAGTTCTTTCTGGCATAATTTTCACTTGTGTTTCTTCATCAAGAATACAGTCAATGTCGAAGTCCCCTATTCTTGCTTCGACTTTCTCCTTTTCTTTGAAGATCTCTAGTAATTGGACATCTTTATGTTCCTTCAAGGTTTCTTTCATCTGTATTAATACTTTCTCTCATTCTTGCTGGGGTTCTTCTATAATATTAGTCTCTTGATCTCCTTCAAGGTTTTCTTGCTCCATACTCAGCTTTTCAAGTCTAGCAATCATTCTAGGGCAATCCCGTACTTCATGGTCCATAGCCTTACAACAGAGGCAACTAGGTTTTCTCCCAGGGCATTCCTTAGCAAGATGTCCCGGTCTTATGCAACTATAACAAAGAGTTAATCCTCTCTTTCTCTTCAATGATCCCCAACTCTTCTTGTACTACACGCTAGGATCATAATGGCTAGACTGCAAAAATTGCTTTCTAGGATCCTGCATCCATTTGTTAGTCCAGACATTCTTTCAATGGATAGGTATAACATATATATCATTATACTTATCAGATCTATTCATATAAAACTTTCTTTCATCTATTAATTCCCTAGTTTTTAAGCTAGTACATAATCTATCAAACATACCTAGATCCATGCTCTAGAAAAAAAAATCACTTATCTCACTTCTACAGAGCACAAATCTTCCAGATCTAATAAATTTTGACTATTCTTTCCTTTATTAGAGCACAGAGCTTACAAATCTTACCTCTTTTTTGCATATCTGACCTTTTTCTTTCATAAATTTCCACTTTTACTTTTCTTAGAGCACAGAGCATTCAGATCTCACTTCTTTTCTTCGAATTTAATATTCCTTTCTTCATATATGACCTTATTCCTAGCACAAAGCTTCACGGGTTGAGTAAAAAGTTGCATACTAGGGAAACAGATCTACGCACAGAGATTTCTTTTGCACAAAGTTTCTTCTTCCTCAGTTCCCAACAATCACAGTTTTAGGTCCCGACAACAGAACCATTTGTTGCCACAGGGGCAGACCTAGGGTTCAACGCTCAAGAGCACACCAACAAATCCCTAACTACTGGCCCTTTTGGCAACACCTGCGAAGAATATGAAGTCTCACCCAAGATAGAGGCAAGGGTGGTTGCAAGACTCAGGTGTCTGCAACCTTAGCTGGGATAGAGATCTGTGATTATATCATTTACAGAGAACTTTGCATCGATCATTCGTCAATATTTAACCTGTATTATACTTCAAAAACAACACAGAGCATCGCGATGTACACTCATATCTACAGTATTTCAACACTTAACCATAGTAACCCAGATCAGATCCAGTAGATCAACACTAAGCATCCTCATACACATCAGATCTAACAATCAGATATATCTAAGAAGCATAGAGCATAAGTGGATATATCAAAGCACATAGCATAAGAAAAAACACATTGAATCAAAGAACAGAGCATAACACATATATTTATGTGGTTCACCCCCCACCCTGGGGCTATGTCCACAAGATCTTCTTCTTTATTATCATATTCAATCTATTACAAGCACAAAGCCTCCAAAACCCTTCTTCGCATAGGAAAAAATATTTGCGTAGCTCGCTGGATCCTTCTTCCTTGTGTTACAACACTTAGCTTCCTATAGAAACCTCATAGTAACTTGCACTTAGCCTTGCAAGCTTTACATAGTTCACACAGAGCACTTATTCAACATCACATAGATGTACTACCAATTGTGCTAAGCAATAACGTATACATCACATCTACTTCTTACATTGCCTATCCTTCTATTTATACATTACAAAAGTGGGCCTAAGCATGGGTAAACCCACAGGCCGACATCCCTTTACCATTACATTAACCCAAAACCCTAAAAGGGCCCAAACGTGGACTGAGATCCAGTGATCTATGCTTGGCCTGATGCTCCATCTTTGACACATTTTCGAAGTCCAAAAATGGTCAAATATGACCAAGTGTTCCTCAAAACTTGGTCAAGGGACAACACTTACATATCTCGTAGTATCCTCCCCCCGATAGTGGATTCAACGCTCCATCTACCAAATACGACAAAAATGTTGGTCATTCATCCTTGTGATGGCCCTCCATCCTACATTTGGTACACCAAACTTGTTCATGTTTCTCCCTTCCTTTGTTAATCTCAGCCAATTGAATGGTTAATGCAACCAACTGCATCTGAACTTGCGCCATTCCTCCTATATCTCTTGTTGGGGATGCCTCTAGTTTCATTGCAATCTCCAATGCCTCGGGCTGGGACGTAACCTTCTGTTGAATCAGGGACCTTCGAATGTGTGGTAGAAGTCCTACAATGAATCAATTTTGATGTTGTTGATATAGAATTTGAAAATTCAATCTCCCCATCACATCCTTAAATCGTTGATCGAAATCCCATACAGACTCTGTTTGTACTTGCTTGATCTCTTTCAGTTATGTGATGTACTGCGACTCTGATTTTGTCTTTTTTAACTCCTTTAGTAGAGATTTCTTTATCTCTTCCAAAATCCTATCATGTCATGTAGGCATAATACTCTATAACTTCATATACCATACTAGCACACTGCCTCTAAATGTTGTTGCTAACTGTGCGATCTTCACAACATCATCATGTATGTTTTTAGCGGCCCAAACTGTTTTGTACACAAACAAGTGTTGTTATGGATCCTATGACCCTACTGCCTTGAATTCAAGAAGTATAAGATTATTATCTACTCCCACCATATTGGCTTGTGTAGTCTCTCATGTTGGTGATGTTGGTGAACTTAGATTATGAATTGACTCTGCACATTACTCCCACTATTCTCACTGCTACTACTATGTACTCCTCGACTAACTATGATGGATTTTGAAAAGTATTCAAATGTTATCTATGATTGTGGTGATGCACATGGGTTCATGGATTCAGCACAAGATCTTGTCTGAGTAGGAATTATCATCTCTTCTATTACTGGACTAGACTGAAACCCCTCTTCTTCTCCTCCTGTATATGGTATCTCCGTGATTCAGACTAGTGCGCAAGGTTCTCTTTCCTTTGGCTCATTGTGTTGCTCTTCTCTCCTAGCCCTACTCTTTTGCCTCTTATACCTCCTTCCTCCACAAAAATCTCCAAAATCTTACTCTTCCTCTGGTATAATACCTTCTTGCATCCTCAATCCCTTCCTTCCTTAATCATTGTTTACTTCTCTCAGACGATTCTCCTATCATCCTCCAGCTCCCCCTATGTGCACAAAGCCCTTTTAGCTATTTGAATTCATTATCATCACGTTTTTTTCACATAAAACCATTTTTATCCATGTATTTAATGATTTCCATAACCCCCCGCACAGATGTTTGAAAAAATCTCTTTCTACAACACTATATAATTGAAAGAAATCTACTACAAATTCTGTAATATAACCCCCTAGTACACTATCAAACCAAAAATCAACTTCTTGAGTAGTTGGGTTACTTACCGAATTCAACTTTATGATCAATTCAGGAGTCCAATTATTCAACGCTGCTGCACTAAACCTTCCCATTTTTTCTACTGACCTCTCTAGCCACTCGGTCAGAATTTTTGGAAATTCAACAAAGAAAATTTCATGTAAATCCGTGAACACATACCTTTGCATCCATTGATTTTCAATCATATTAGGCTTCATGTTCTCTTGTTGTGAAAATCCTCATTCTTTTAATTCTAACCAATCTGTTATCTCCTTCTTAGTCGACCTCCAAAACATTCCCTTAATTGCAATTTCCATGTCCCGACAATGGAACCATTTGTTGGCTTAACTGGTCTACGCACAGGTTGTAATACCCAAGGTTTGGTTTAACTATGACAAACACACCCACCAGACGTCAGCCCTTTCATTATCACTTGCTTGTGCAGATGAAGTCTCACGTGAGGTATCTATTGGGACTGGAAGAACCAAGCTTCTATAGTAGTAAGGGAAAGGGAGGCAAATACTCGAGTCATTTCTCCTTCTTCTATCCTATGTATTTTTACGATTATTATAGAGACTCGTCATATTTACATTCATAAATATTACACCACAAGTCATCCATAAACTAGTCTAGTCTACAAAGCACAACAACATAATTCATAAGCACATATAGACAAGTAAATAACACAAGACATAATATCATCTTTAAACTATCTCTTTATTCATCTTTCATCTTTCTAACTGACTATTACATTCATGACTCTTGCATAATCTTTCTCTACCTCTCTCTTATCCCCTCTAATCTCCCAACCCGTTACATATTTATACCCCAAAATCTAGGGCTAAACCCCTATTTTATCCCAAGAATAGCCCATTTACATTGCACGGCCAGCTCATTTAACTAGTTGTCCTATTTCTTTCTTCTGCCTTTCATTATTCATGAACCTTTTCTATTGTTCTTCTATTTTTGGAATGGTGTACTTTCACGCTTTATTCTCTCACTCTCTTGCTTTATTCTTCTGTTTTTGCATTGTGTTCCTCCTGCGTGATTTCTTCCTTCTGCACACTTTCTTGTGGGTTGTGTCTTAGCTATGCGCTACTTTCCTTACTCTACGCACTTCCCTAATACTTAGGTTTTTCTCCTAATATTGCATCCAAAACTGCCTATCCAACAATGAGTGTATCTACATTGGTCAGAATAATGAAAATTGAAATAAATAATATACATGAATGTAAATTGAAAAAAATGTACCATAGAAATAATTGAGTCCAGAATGATGCACATTCTTTCAAAACCAAATCTCATGCCTTATGTCAACAACTCTTCTGTTGGCACGTTTCCACACTTTGTTTCTTGCAAGTTTTAAACCCCATAATAAATCATAGAATTAGTATAAAGGATGATGGAAATTTTCTTTGGAGTGGCTAATCTCCACATTTTGTAACATGGTCAAGCATGGATTGAGGAGAGATATAACTAACACATTATTATAATATGTATTTGACTTGTCATGGAGCTAGTTAGCAAATAATAATTATTTATAAGAGAATATATTCACTCTATAAAGAAGAGTTCTCTCTCTCCATTGTAAAGGGTGGAGAATTTAGGTATTTAGGAACTCTCCTCTTGGGCTACATTGGACAACATTTTGGCAAGCTTAATGGAGAATTTGAGGTATATTTTCATTTGATGTGAGGGTTTATTGTCCACTCATATCTTATGTGTTGATTTTGTATTAAGAAACCCTTGTAACATGTTTTGAATTCCATTATATTGAACCATGCTTCATTTTGGATAAAGTAATGCAAGGTTTCAACCCTCTTATTTATATTGTGATTATGTTATCCTACATGATTCTTATTAATGGTTCCTGGAGTCTTAACTCAGATGAGAATTTAGTCTTTCATCAAATTTAGGTCCTTGAGAACCATTAATTTCACATGGATTTAGCACTTAGCAATCTTTTCGACCATAATATATTCGTTAATGAGTAACACAAGTATTTATAAACACTTTTGAAAAAATGAACTATTTTTACTTGCATAGACTTCCTTAACACCTTAAAAAATAATTAATCAAATTAAATAAATTATTACAATTCTTAGTGCAATAATACACTCCAAATATATTTGAATACTCAACCAAACTAAGAAAAAAATAGTTTATTTTCATCAAAATTTCATAAATCTATCAAAATTTTGTGAAATAGTTGCTAGAACCTAAAACAACTTTGTATAGTATTCAACAAACATCTCCTATAATAAGTAGATTTATTGAATATTGTAAAGGTAATTGTAGTTTCTATTAGTTAAATGTAAGTTATTGAATGTACCAACTCATCAAAATCTACATTGATGCATTAATTTATCCTTCTATCTTTCGATGTATGAGTTTCTCCTTCAAACTATTGAAAAACAATATTCAACTTATCATACTAAGATATCTTAAAGTGAACGTTATATGAGATTTTGAGTTTGACATTTTATCTTCTCATCATGTATTTATTATCCCAAAGCCATCCATAATCCCAAAGTGTGCATTTATTTCAACTCATGAATTATTTTGTGCATAGAGGGGCTTCCGCAGTGTAACATATTAGATATATTTTTTTGGGATTAACTGTGTAGAATAAGTCATTAATCTATGACCCATATCCATGAGTATTAGTCGCAACTGACCAATAATTCTCATGATTTGAATAATCCACTTAGCACTCATTGCATCGGGTGATACTAACAGGGGTGAAGAAGTAGGATTGAAACCAACGAAATGAATCACATAGAATCAATAATCACTTCTGAGGCTTGCACCCGGTAACTGGGACTTCCTAGGTGGTCATCCATCCCAAGACGCCTCTGGATCAAGCATGCTTAACTGTGGAGTTTTCCTCACAATCAAGCCCACTTATCTTCCTACCCCATTTGAAAAACCTTAGCAAGTATTGTGCCTTATGAACTATCTAGTTAGAGATCCCTTCACTCTTATATTTAAGCATAGAGGGGCTTCTGAAAGATATCTAATATGTTGCACTGCGAAAGCCTCTCTATGCACAACATAAATACAACAAATTTGAGATTTAAATGAGATATACCTCAATACATGATACCTGTGAAGAAGGTGACTTGTCCATCCCAATTGGACATTGCTCAACACCACATGGTCCCACAACCTGTAGAAACACAAGAACATTATAAATTTGAGGGTTCTAAAAAAAAAAAATCACTATGGTGAATTTATCAAATGTGACACATACTTGTGCATGCAGTACACTGAATGAGCATGTTGTCTCTATTGTTGCATCAGTGGTGGAGGCAGGAACTGATGCATCTATCATTGTAGAAGGTTTGTTCTATGGGTGTAACAAATGCAAAAAATAATACAATAAAATATCGAAATAAATACACAGAATACTATATAAATATATAACAATGAAGAAAATAGAGATGGTTAAGATACTAACCTCCTCCATGAAGATATGGCGTCTATTAGCCTCCATAGGTCCATAACAAGTCTTCCCACAACTCGAGCATCTGTGAGGCTCACATGAACAACTTCTCTGTCTGTGTGCCCTCTCCTGACTGCACTTTGCTTTAGGGGTTGAAGGTGTGACACCTCTGTCAATATCACCAGCAGGCACCTCCCATTCAAATAGTGAAACAAAACTACCATGATGCACTAGAATTTGAGTCAAGGATGATAGATCTACATGTACCTCATGCAAGCCCTCCACAACGAGAGGATGTTGGGTAGGGGGACTAGGCCTTCGCCTGGGGGGACGAGGACCTTACATGGGATCATGCTTAGCAATATCTCAGTCCTGTGCGGACCCTCGACCCACCCCATGGAAGTCACCAATGTCAAAGTAGTTCACATGGTGACCCAAAATAAATTCCACCCATAATTTTCTCAAGAAATATAAACACACTTCCCTATTATTACAGGGAGATTTATCAAATACCACGAACCATCTATCCATCCAGTTATCATTAAAGTGCAGGTGGACACAATGGTCCATACAAATGAATTTCTTGTTGACAAGTGGTTGTTGTCTAGTTCGAGGATCAATTAAAAGAGACATCATAGATTGTTTTGAAATATTGAAGTCTCTAACTTGGTTTCTATCTATTCCAGTGTTGTAAAACTCGAACATTCTAGCCCTATATTTAGAAATAGAAGTTAATTTTCCTTGGGCACTTGTAATGGACCTCACAATGACATCCATTGAAGTGACCCCATACTCTCTGCTAGGTTCTCTTATGCCCCTTAATTCATTTACAAGTGTTCTCAACGTGGCCAACCCCTCATCAATCTGTGTGTTTATGTTAGGTGGTTGTGGTGGGTTGGGGTTTTCCTTGCTTGGTCTGCTTGTCAGAATTTTACATTGTCTCTGGGTTCCATTTTATAATATATGCTGCAATTTAATAGGTCATGACATAGAAATTAGGTCAGTTTTTTAATTAAAATAGAAAATTACAAAAAATGTCAATACATATTATAAGAAATTAAAAAAAAACATAAAATAATCATATTTCTTATAAATTCTCTATAGTTATTTTTAAAGGGGAAATGTTAGGCAATGTAAGAGGTGAATCTCTCTAAATTTTCTACTAGATGAGATTTCTCTAGAAGATTACCAATTTCTATAACTTAGATCCTTTTAGAATATATTAAATTAATTGAATAAAAGTAAAAATTACTAGAGTGGGAGGAAAAGAATAGAAATCACACATACTTGGCTTGACTGGGACAAAGTGGCAAGATTTTGTCTTTTCTCCTCCTCTCTATTTTATCAATGAATGTTGCCCCTCGACCAAGTTTTGAGGAAATCTTGGTCAGGTATGACTACTTTTTGGACTTCGACGCAGTGATCGAGGAAGGAGCGCCCAGGTGGAACTGAGAATGCGGATCTCACTTGTTTTGGGGGCTTGTGGACCCAACAAGGAGTTATTGGGGTTTTTGTAAAGGGTTATGGGATGTCAGCCCATGGGTTCTCCCATGTTTAGGCCTAGTTGTAAAAGTATAAATAAGTGTAATATTGTAAGGTATATGTAGCAAAGCGATGTAAGAGACTTAGAGAACGAAGTCTAAGTAGCTAAGTGAAAGTAGTTCCATGTGCTTTGTGCAACAGAAAGTGTATGTAAGGCTATGTGCTTGATAGAGGAGTTGGCTCTGCACCTTGACCTAATTTTGGGAAGGAGGATCTGGTCCCCAATGCACAAATCTTTTTTCCTCTGTGAAGCTTGGCTTTGTGGCTTAGTGCACAAAAGAAGATGAATGTAGGAGATTGAAGAATAATAAAGAAGAAGAAGTAGTTTGTGGATGCAGCCTCACACTGGGGTGAACCACGTATATCTTGTGTATTTGATGTTCTTTGTGCTATGTTGTGTTTGTCATTTATCTCCTAGTGTTTTTGTTATTGTGTATGATGGATAGATCTAATGTTGCTCAGTGCTTACTTGTGCTTTATGAATGAATGCTACATATAACTCATTCCTATGTGCTAAGTGGTAGAAGTGTTTATCCTTTGTTAATACTGTGTCGATCTGTCTTAGGGTTTGTTCTGCGATGTTAATGAAAACTAATAAAGTCATGTATATATCATGGTAAGTTTTGTTAGAGTATTTTGCGAAGTGTTATAATCACAGATCTGTATCCCAGCTTGGTTACAAACACTTGAGTCCTGTAACCCCTCCTACCTCTACCTTGGGTGAGACTTTGCCTGCTTCGTAGGTGTTGACGAAAGGGCCAATATTTAGGTTTTTTTTTATGCATTGTTGAAGCATTGAACCTTGGTTCTGCCCCTGTGCCAACAAATGGTTCCATTTTCGGGAACTGAAGTAAAGAAAAGAGAATCTTGTTGGATTACTGAGAGGGGGGTGAATCAGTAATTGCATAATTATAATCCTTTTTCTCCAAATAATCCAAGTGTTATATCAATGTAGAAATATTATCCAATAATGAGCAATAAGAAATGAACAATCACACACATACACATTACACCAATGTTTTACGTGGAAACTCAAATCGAGAGAAAACCATAGAATGTTTTATCTTATATGTTTTGAAGAATTTGTTAAGCCCTAATGTTGGCTCATTACCCCTTAATTGGGGCATATTAGATTAGTAATGCTATTTTATTTATGTCAGATTTAGGCCATTAGTTGTAATTTAGATTAGTAATG
>JZKD02S1672927.1:227503-239604 GCA_000966675.3 Picea glauca | reverse complement strand
GAGGTTCAGACACTTTTCTACAGGGATATGTTGATTCAGATATGGCAGGTGATAAAGATAGCAGGAGGAGCACCACAAGGTATGTTTTTACTATAGGTGGAACAACAGTAAGTTGTATTTCAAAACTACAAAAGGTTGTTGCACTTTCAACAACAGAGGCAGAGTATGTTGTTGCTATAGAGGCTAGTAAAGAGATGATTTTGTTACAGAGGTTTATGGAGGAGTTGGGAAAGAAGAAGGAGAATAGCAGGTTGTACTATGATAGTGAGAAGGCAATTCATCTTGCAAAGAACTCAGCCTTTCATTCGAATACTAAGCATATATAGTTTAGGTACCACTTCATATGATCCGCCTTGGAAGATGGACATTTGAAGTTGGAAAAGATACACACTAGCCAGAATCCTGCAGACATGTTAATAAAGGGAGTAACCAAAGAGAAACTAAGTTCCTGCTTAGTTTCAGTTGGTCTTCAAGAATGAAGATGAAGATGAGAAATTTTCCAGGTCCAAGAAGGTTCAGAGTCCAACATACACAACAGTGGTGGAGTTGTTGAGATCAATCTCCAAGTGGGAGATTGTTGGTTGTAGAGCCTGATTATCTTTCTGATTCAGAGGTCCTTGCTTTCAGCCGTGTTTATACTGCATGAGGTATTTACACCCCATAAGTATATACACTCTTCCATGCGGGGGAGTGCAGAAGGGGGGTACCCCCTCTGCGGGGTCCGGGGGAGATATTCCCCCAGCTAGGGGGTTTGGGGGCAAGCGCCCCCCTAGGGGGGGTTCGGGGGTGAAGCCCCCGAAGGAAAAATGGTCTTGTAAATGTATATTGTAATTTCATTGTAAATCTAGACCGTTCATTATAAGGTCATAGATCTAATGGTAGAGATTATGTTAGGGTTTTTTTCCCTAGAAGGAAACCCTCTTTTATGAGGGAAATATATTGCGGCTATGGTTGATGGCGAATATTGTATTCTAAGAGAGGAGACTGTGAGAGAAAGAAGAGTAAGTTACAGTGGGTTTTGTTGTAGGTTGTATCCCTTCATTTGCTGGATAATATTAAAGGAAGGACCTAGCAATTTCTCTGGTGGACGTAGCCCACACTTGGTGAACCACATAAATCTGTGTCTCTCTTGTATTGTGTATCTTTTGTGTTTTGTTTCTGCATTTGTTTTATTTTATTGCTCAGTGGTCCTATTTTTCTAACAATAAAATGGGCGGACGTGCTCAATTTATCCACCACTACCATGATGGTGTCATTCTGTTTGGTCGATGTTGGTAATCCGGTGATGAAGTCCATGGAAATGGTTTCCCATTTCCATTCTAGGATTGGTAGAGGTTGTAATAATCCTGCTGGGTATCGGTGTTCTACTTTAACCTGTTGGCATTCTATGCATTTGGCTAAGTACTCAGCTATGTGTTTCTTCAATCCAGGCCAATAGAATTATTTCCTGGTGGCTGTGATCATCTTCTAGTATCTTCAATGACCAGTATATGGTATTTTATGTAGTTCATCCATTATGAACCTCTTCAAGTCGTCACAATCTGGAATATACAATCGATTTATGTAAGTTAGCAGACCTCCATCTATCATCTAGTAACCTTCATACTTTATCCCTGTGGGTTCTTGCTCCAGGTACGAGGTCATGGTCTGGAAGAATATGTCTGTTTCTTGTGCATTCTTGACTCTTTCTTTGACATTGGTCTCACAGGTTCTCACTGCTACTAGGTGAATCGTTTTCATACTTATGCTAAGGGCATCGGCCACTTTATTTTCCTTTCCTTTAACATGTTTGATTTCAAAATCAAATTCACTAAGGAGGGCCATCCACCTAGCTTGTTTGGAATTGATCTTTAGTTGGTCAAACATATATCACAATCCACAATGGTTTGTCATAAGTACAAATTTCCTTCCCAGGAGGTAATGCCTCCAAATTTTTAAGGCGTGCACTATGGCTACCAGCTCAAGATCATGGGTCACATAGTTGACTTCGTGCTCATTCAATTTTTAGGATTCATAGAGACTACACTTCCTCCTTGCATAAGGACTCCTCTGAGCCCTTCCTTGCAGGCATCTGTGCACAGGAGGAAGTCAACTTCGGGATCAACAATATTCAACATGGGTTTGTGGGTCAGTAGATGTTTTAGGGACTTAAACCTTTCTTCGTATTTTGGGGTCCATAGGAATTTAACTCCCTTCTTATGGAGGGAAGTGATTGGACAACCAATATTGGAGAATCCTTTTCTAATCTCCTATAGTATCCTGTTAAGCCTATAAAGGATCTAATATATGAAACGTCCTTTGGGGTAGGCCATTCCATGATAGACCTGATCTTGTCAGGGTCTACTGCTACTCCCTCTTCAGATATGACATGGCCCAAGTAATGTATTTGCTTCTGGAAAAAGTCGCACTTACTAAATTTGGCATAGAGCTGATGTTCTCTTAGCACTTGAAGCACAAGTCTAAGATGTTCCTCATGTTACTCTCTATTCTTGGAGTAAATTAATATATCATCAATAAAAACCAGTAAAAATTTGTCTAGGAATTTTCCGAGCACATTGTTCATCAAGCACATAAAAGTGGCAGGGGCATTGGTCAATCCAAATGGTACTACCACAAACTCATAGTGACCATATCTCATCCTGAAGGCAGTTTTGTATATGTCTTCACCCTTGATTCGGACTTGATGGTATCCAGATCTCAAGTCAATATTTGAGAATATGGAAGCACCTCCCAATTGATTGAACATGTCATCGATCCTGGGTAAGGGGTACTTGTTCTTTATGGTTACCTTATTGAGTTGTCTATAATCTATGCACAGTCAGAGGGTACCATATTTCTTTTTCACAAATAGGACTGGTGCTCCCCATGGAGACACGCTGGTGTGCTCATCCTTTAGGGTGTCCTAGACACTAGCACCACTCCCGGTGCAAGCTCTATCGAGAAGTGAATGTCCCTTCTCGGAGTTAAACCCGATACCTCTTCCGGAAACACATCTCTATATTCTTTTAGTGTGGGATGGTCTTCGAGGCTTGGTTTTTCATCTTCGACTGATTCCAACACTTGTATCGCATATAGTGGACATCCCTTGCTGCAACACTTTCTCATTTGAAGGGTTGATATTCGTCTCACCGAGACAGGTTTTTGAATCCCTTGAAGGGTTATCCTTCTTCCTTCTTCACTTACACATTCTAAGGTTTTATGGTAACAGTCTAGTCTAGCTTTATATGTGGCTAGTCAGTCCATACCAATTAATAGGTCATACGATCCTAGGGGTAATACGTTAAGGGTTGCTTGGGTGGGTAATTCACCCATAGTGAATTGGAAAGATGGTATGACCTCCATTACTTTTCTTTTGGTGCCGGTGGCTAACTGTACCAACCATGGCTTGGCGTGTTTATGTGGCTATAATTTACACTTATCAATAGCCTTAGAGGATATATAACTCAAATTTGAACCAGGGTCAATTAGAATAGACACTAGATGGTTGGTGATCATACCTTCCATCTCCACCACTGAAGCTTGGTGGTCAACTTGTTTATTATCCAAGGTTGCATAAATTTGTGGCATGCTCCTGGCCACATCATTGAAAATGGTAGCTTCTTGAACATTGTAAATTCTCTGACTATTCTGTTGTTAGTGCGGGCAGTCCCTCAGTAGATGTTCTTCTCCAAAACCCCAACATTTCAAGGGCTCTTTCCTTGGGTTATCAATCTTTCCTGGGGTAGATCCAAAAGGTTTATTTCCGCTCTGGGAGGGAAAATTCTGCTGGTGTACACTTTGGGTTGGAAAGCTCATCCTTGAGTCCTTTTTATAGTTTTTAAGTCTTGGGGATTTAAAATCCTTTTTCTGGAATCCTAAACTATTTTTCTACTTCCAGCCTTCACGAATTCTGTCTGATGCCCAAGCTATTCATAACAATATCTTTCCTTTCGGATAGTGTCTTCTTGGGTCTTTGGCTCGTCAAGCTCAATCATGTTTTGATAGTCCTTAAGTAGTCCACTAATGAATCGTTGCACCTTTGCCTTTTCTTCTTTTATATACGGTATATACCTCGGAAAATCGAGGAATCTGCTGACATATTCCTCTATGGTGTGTTGCCCCAGCTTGAGTTCATAGAATTCTTTAGTCTTTTCGTTGAAATACTTTTCCAACAGATACTTCTTCATGAAGCATTTCTCAAACCATTCCCAAGATAGGTCTTCTTCGTGAATCCATTTGACATTCTTAAGGTCTTCCCATCAAATGGAAGCCTTCCCATTCAAGTTGAAAGTGGCTACTCATGCCTTCAAGTTTTCCGAGAAGTCATGGACTCTGAAATACTTCGTTAGTCCAAGCAACCAGGCCTCCACTTCCTCTCCCTTCTTTATTTCACCGTTGAAAGAGGGTGGTTTGGCCTTCTTGAATTCTTCAAGATTATGATCTTTGGAATGATTTCACTTCTTCCATTTTCTTCAAGAGTAAGAAGTAGTTTTGCTACTAGAAGATCCCTCCGAGTCGCCAGTTTCCTTTCTAGAGGAATCATCTGATGCTTGTCCCTTATCTCTAGGGTGGACCTTTCTCGAGGTTCTCCTCCCAGTGTGGCCACTTAAAGGACCACATTTCCATATCCCAGGTGGGCTTCGACTTCTCTTCATCTGTCATTGGTCCACATGACTGGTGTCAGGTCCATGCTACAATTGTATTTGTATGTCGGATAAGCTCTGCAGCAATACTGCAATAATCTTTGTTTTCTTCTCTTTATCTTTTATCAACCTCTCTTTTTCATCCTTGAAGATCTATAGTTCGACCATGAGGCTCCTCACAGTCTCAACTAGATCTGGAGGGGTCTCCACTGCTCTCCTTTCATCAGAATCTTCATCTCTATTGTGGGAGCCATCCCCCACTTTGTGGCGCATCACCATTCTATGTGTCTACAGTTTCCCGCGGTTGATCGTCCACTTGTTGTGCAAGAGAAACACTTGTTGTTAGTCAACATCATATTCATTCACAATCAGCGCATAATTCATATTTTTCAAATGCATACACACAATAGGAATTTTCATTCTTAACTTTGGCTTTTGATAAAGGGGGTTAGGATAGAGAGTTGCTCCTTTTAAGAGTACTTGAAATGGAGTTTCTACGCAACTTATCCATGAGCCCAAGAAGGCCAAGTGTTGTAACCATGCTCTGATACCAATTTGTCATGCACCCACTACGGTAACTAAGATTTTCTTTTTCTTTGTGTCTTTTCTTCGAGGAACATAATCCCGAAATTTCTATGGGGCCTAGCATAGACCCTCCCTTCCTTTATCCCCCCTGCATGTGTTCATTGGCTATGACCATAGGCCTTACCAAAAAGGTGCTTTTGAATTTCGCAATTTGGGGAATCATGATGCAAGCATTCCCCTAATCTCTGTCTTTTGAAATGCCGAAACCTGAAAGGGTCTAACATATCCTTAGCTCCTCCCTTGGGTCGCTTGTCATATGATCGATCCTATGAACTAGTTCTAATCCTCTAAATGCTTTCGGGGTTTTGCGATTCAGGGAATCGCGATACAAGCATTCCTCCTTTCCCTTTCGAATCCTTGGAACTTGAAAGCCCAGTATCATCCGGATCTATGGTCCATATTGTCGACTTGATCAACAACCCATATTAAATCCTGACATTCTACCTTTCAGGATTTTGGTGGGGTCTTCATTCCTATTTCTCTGATGTCCAGAACCCTCGTGGCCTTAGACATTCACCATGCAACCCTACAAATGGGTGGTCTAGATTCTTTTGGGACTCCTCCTTCCTACCAAAAGACCCTGTCCAGTGACCTAGGGCTCATTTACAGAGCGTACCGGGGTTTCGCGTACTGGGATTTCATGACTGGTGAAGACGAGGGGTCTTGTCCTTGGGTTTCCCGGGTGTTGAAACACTGAAACTTATTCACGCTAAACTGGATCATCCTTAGAGCACGTCAGGGTTTTGGGTATCGAGATTTCACGACTTGCAAAGATGAGGGGTCTTAACCTTTGGTTTCCCGGGTGTCGAAATGCTGAAACTATTCACGCTAAATTGGCTCATCCACAAAGCGCGTTGGGGTTTCGGGTACTAGGATTTTGTGACTTGCAAAGAAGAGGGGTCTTACTCTTTTGTTTCTTGAATGCCGAAACACTGAAACCTATTCACGCTAAACCATCTCATCCACAGAGCATGTCAGGGTTTCGGGTACTGGGATTTCATGACTTGCGAAGACGAGGGGTCTTACCCTTTGGTTTCTGGGGTGCCGAAACGCTGAAAACTATTCACGTTAAGCCAACACATCCACATAGCGCATCAGGTTTTCGGGTATCGGGATTTCACGACTTGCGAAGATGAGGGGTCTTACCCTTTGGTTTCCTGGGTTCCAAAACGCCGAAACCCTGAGAGAACTACTTTCTCTTGTACCAAGTTTCCAGACTCAGATCACATGATCCTTCAGCGGGTTCTTGGGTAATTATCCCTAGGCTTGGTGACCTGACTGAAAATTCTTCCTAATTCACTGAGCTATGAACTCTCTGTCAGGGGTAAGTAAACTCGTGGGTTTACTAAAATGGTAGTCTTTTCAAGGAACTCAGTCTGGCTCTGGAATGTGAGGAAACTTCCTGGGAACAGGTGCCTTCAGGAAATCAAACTAGGACACTACGCAAGTCAAGTAGATGGAACAAATCTCAAGGGAACAGACTCATATTCTAAACTTATTCATTCTCTACATAAACCAATTATGGTCATATAAGTATAAGCATGCATCCATTATTTTGATCAAAACAACAGGCAAACACTTCTATACAAATACCATTTATGAGTGTACAAACATGAGCATGCGTCTAGGATATTCAATTCAAGATACAAGATATAAACACTTATTAGAAACACTAGGTGTGACACGACTGTTGAGAAGGGTGCTCGTTTCCACCCAAATGTAGGCTCAGTGACTCCAAATGGATTTACCACTAGCCACCCCCGAGCTAGAAGACGATGCTTGAGATTCAGTCTCCTACTTTCAGCTCAACAGAAGTCAAGGATGAAGGATACTCTCCTTCTCCTCTATTCAGAACTCCTTGTATTTCCAGTGTTCCTCCTGGTTCTCTTCCGCAATCCCTGTTGCACGTGTTCCCTCTTCTCTCCCCCTCTTACTACACTTCCCCTCTTGCCTTTTCTTTGCAATATTGTGTGTGGAGCGAATTTCCCTATTCGTGGTTAGGTTTGGGAGCTGTTACGGATGGGCGGTTGACCCCCATCCCCTCATTAACTCTTGAGGAGCCTCCCCACCTACCAATTTGATGGGAAATCCATTCCAGGGTCAGAGAGTTGCTTTGGTCTTTGAGAAAGTAAAAAACAATATGGCATTGGCTTGGTGGAAGTTAACGCAACCATTTTGGGTCCCTTCCACCACCTCTCATTAGCCTTCATGGTCTCTTTTAGCACATCCCCCTCCCAGCAGTCATGCAACACATAATCCTAACATAAATTTACATTCATCGACCTTTTATACAAAGGTCCGTCAAATCAAACATTCACATCTTTGAGTTTGCCATAGTTCTTGGCCAATATAGTTATTTTTATAGAACGGTGGAAACAGGGTGTTACACTAGTGATTTATAATGAAACCCAAATATTTAATGGAATTTTGTTGAAATAAATATTTACTTTACTCGGGGTTTGTAATTTTGGTGGAGATCCAAGACCATCTAGAGGTGCTATAGATGGTTTCTCCTAGAATAGTTAAATACTAAAATGTTATCAAGATATAACTAGATCATAAAATCACTAAGATATGGATGAAATATATAATTAATAAGGTGCATTAAAGTAGAAAAAATGTTGGTGAGGATGAATTTCAGGACTAGCCATTCATATAGGATAAAATTGGTATTATCATTATATTCTAAGTTTCATGGGAATCTATTCAAAGTTGGTGATAGTTTCTAATAATATCCATTTAAAAAAAAACAACTCACCTAGACGTTGATCAAGTATGTCTTAGATATGTGGTAAATGATTGCAATCCTTAACAAGGATCTTATCAAGTATGATAATATTTTATGAGACTCCTTTATTTTTTTTCATACCCAAGAATATTAAACATCATTGATCCATAGTGATATGTGTTGGGTTGTATAATAAAATCAACTAGAATATGGTGAAGTTTTCTCTTTATTTCATTTCTCTCGATTGGAGCTAGGTGACATGACAAACCATTGGACAAATATTCACTTGGCACAAGATCAATAGTGCATTAGATGGAGTGAATGTTTGAAATTATCCATGGTCATGAGATAAGAGAAGAACATCAAAATACATGAGATATTACATGGTAAAAACCTCAAAAGGGAAATATCCATGGAGAAACGGTAAAGCTCAACTATTTCTCAATGCAATCAACTATGTACAATGAAAACTCGTATCCTTTTTATAGAGTAGATTCTAGCAACGTAAATACTCACTTATTTGCAATTATTTTAAGACATAACTCAATTATCTATGTTTGAAATAGATGCAAACTGTAGCTTAAACTTACTTCAACTTGGCATCCATCAATGCATTGTAAGATCAAGATAATTTAACTAAAGTAAGTCAATCTTATCTTGATAACTCCAATTCTTTATTTTTTATAATTACAAAGTTATTTATTATGCACAATTTATTATTAAATTTTCAAAACTAAATATGCACTAAATGCCGCCACAATATTGATTTGGAATTTAGCTGAAGGAAGGAGATATTACATGCCATCCACCCATAAAGAGAACTTCCTTCACCCCTAGAAAGGATCAAATATGAAGGAACTTGTCTTGGTGAAATATTTTCAACTTGACCTTCTAAACAAAAAAATTGCAGGTCAAGAACATTACCATTAAAGTATTGTTGTATGTAGTGCACATGGAAATCAATGTGTTTGGTGCACTAGTTATCAACAATATTGAGTGAAATTCAAATTCCATTCTCATTATTGCACCAAATATTTGTGGATCTTGGGGAACACTAAACTCTATGAGCAATAGTTGAATCCAAAGTATTTCTTAGTTAGCATTAACAACTCCTTGGTGTTTTGCCTCTATAGAAGAAAGGGAAATAACATGTTGTTTTTCGCTAGACCAAGTGATTGGAATGGAGCCAAGGCTGAAGGTTTAACTGGAAGTAGGATTTTTGTTAAGAACCAAAGAAATGAATACAAATATTACAATAGATCCAAAGATATCTGAATACAATCACCACACAAGATATATGAAACCATATAAAAAACCACCACTTTATTATATCAAACCCTTAGGGTAGGGAAACACCATGCAATGGATCCTATTATAAAAGGGATCCTCTCCTGTTCACTTGCCTCTTCGAGGGGGCATCCTCCTATTGAGCTACAACTCACAATACAATATTTCTCTTTATATCCCATTACATTGCTTGAACCCCTTTATATAGTGCTACCATCACCTAAGAACATTCTAGAAGTAGAACCTTCTAATAATTCCTCTTACATTTATTATATATAACTACCCATTTATTATATCTAACTACCATAGTGGACCTTATTTAATATATAATGGACCCAGTCCCCATTACATTGAATGGCCTCCACTATTATCACTATGGACCTTCTGGGCCCCCAATACTACCTCTCTAGCTACCTAACATTCCATCGCCCTTATGAAAGCGTTTTCCTCAACACTTGATGTACAACCATATACCACGGTCCCATGGATAATTATGGACCATAATGCTGAAGAAGACTGAAGAACCAAGGTCCAATGTAGAAAGGAAAGCCACCCTATTGAAGTAGTCCAACCACCATTGTAAACTAGGGTCCCATGTCCAAGTTCTCATGTAAAATCCACATAGAAGATATCGGCACCCAATAACCAACTAAAAATGATGATCCAAATACTAACACCTATCATGTGGATCCAAATAAGAATATCCATCCACATAGTCAAAAATGGTCAAAGATGAATCTGGAAGGGACAATACCATTGTAGAATATGCAGGTTGGACACTGGAAATCATAAATAGATCCTGATGTGTCACATTGATGTACTCTTTAGAAGGTGGAGTAAGGAAATTGAATACAAAAGAAACACAACAGATATACAAGAACAATATGCAAACTCTTCTTTATTACTATCAAACCCTTAGGGTAGGGCAACACCATTCAATGGACCCTATTATGGAAGGGATCCTCTCCTGTTCACTTGCCTCTTTGAGGGGGCATCCTCCTATTGAGCTACCGCTCCAAATACAATATTTCTCTTCATGTCTCGTTACATTTCTTGAACCCTTTTATATAGTACTACCATCACCTAACAACATTCTAGAGGAGGAATCTTCTAGAGGTAGAACCTTCTAAGAAGTCCTCTTCCATTTATTATATCTAATTACCCATTTATTATATCTAACTACCATAGTGGGCCATATTTAATAATATAGTGGACCTAGTCCACCTTACATTGAATGATCTCCACTATTGTCACTATGGGCCCTCTAGGCCCCCCTACTACCTCTCTAGTTACTTTACATTCCACCCCCCTTATGCAAGTGTTGTCCTCAATGCTTGATGTACAACCATATACCAAGGTCCCATGGATAATTGTGGACCATAATGTTAAAGAAGACTGGAGAACCAAGGTCCCATGTAGAAAGGAAAGCCACCATGATAAAGTAGTCCAACAACCACTGTAAGCCTGGGTCCCATGTCCAAGTGCTCATGTGAAATTCCCGTGGAATATTTTGGAACCCAATAACCAACTCAAAATGATGCTCCAAAGATTGACACTTGTCATGTGGATCCAAATAAGAAGATCCATCCACATAGTGGAAAAGGGTCGTAGCAGATTATGGAAGGAATAATACCATTGTATAATATGCAGGATGGACACTGGTAATACTCATTGGCTCTCGATTTGTCATATTGATGCTCTCCACAGAAGGTGGATTAGAGTCATGAAATAAAATATGAAAGTGGTTTTCATCCCAGAAATGAAAACTATCCATATACCAATCATCAAAATCGGCCTCAAGATCATACAAAGCATATATTTCTTGATTATATTCATCTCTGATGTCCACCATAAGAAATCTCTCCTGCATGTTATCCAATGATTCTTGAATACTACGAAAACTATCATTGAGGGCATCTACAAGGTCATGCAATCTAGCATCCAATGTGTCATACAATTGAGATTTGAATGCTTCAGTAATTTGTAGAATTTCTTTGAGGATTTGAGAGGAAATATCCATATGATCACCCTATGAACAATTTGGTCCCACAACCATCATGAAAAAACCCAAAAAATAGAACAACAAGTTACGACAGAAAATCACGGTTTTTTCTAGAAAAACCCTAAAAAACTGTTGAATTTAAAATGCTCATAACTTCACTTCCCAGACTTTGTTTCAGTTGATTTGTTTTTGACATTTGGTGAAATTATGAGAGGAACTCATATCTGTAATTTGTTTGGGAAAATTTGGCCTCTAGCTACTACAAAAATAAAAAACAATCGCGTCGCCGTCCGCGGAAAAAACTCTGAAAATTTGCAGATTTTAAAACTTCAATATCTTGACTTCCCAGACTCCATTTCAGGTGATTTTTTTTTTCAACTTGGGTGTTTTTCTGAGAGGAACTCAGATATACAACCCGTTTCTGCAAATTTTGTATAGAAATATACAGAAAATTTCTGGAATGTCGCGGCCCTCTTTTTTCTTCTCCGAAAAAAAAAAATTCAAAAGTAAATAATATTTGCCCACAATGTCTGCCAAGGAAAGTGCTTTGATACCACTTGTTAAAAACCAAATATTGAACACAAAAGAACCACAATAGATATGCAAGAGAAATATGTAAAATCTTCCTTATTACTATCAAACCCTTAGGGTAGGGCAACACTATTCAATGGATCCTATTATGGAAGGGATCCTCTCCTATTCACTTGCCTCTTTGAGGGGGCATCCTCCTATTGAGATACCGCTCCAAATACAATATTTATCTTCATGTCTCATTACATTTCTTGAACCCCTTTATATAGTGCTACCATCACCTAATAACATTCTAGAGGAGGAATCTTCTAGAAGTAGAACCTTCTAAGAAGTCCTCTTACATTTA
>JZKD02S1672927.1:195586-227453 GCA_000966675.3 Picea glauca | reverse complement strand
ATAGTGGGCCTTATTTAATAATATAGTGGACCTAGTCCACCTTACATTGAATGACCTCCACTATTATCACTATGGGCCCTTTGGTCCCCCCCACTACCTCTCTAGCTACCTTACACTTTCATCTATAAATATCAAATTCCCAATCTGAATATGTAAACCCCACAAAGGAAGATAAAACACCTTTAGTATACTCAATGTCACATTGATAAGTACCTTGATGTAAAAAAGGGTATGCTTTACTACCCTTACAATGGCTCTCATGAGGATATTTCATTAAGAAAGAGAATAAACAAGAGAAAATGGGATTTTTTTTGGGTATGGGTTAAGTATAGAATACTTCCTACCAACTTTCTATACTAGGTAAGATCAATCTTTGGAGTTTAACACTTTATATAATGGTTTACACCATACTGAAAAGGAGAGGTGATAGACTTGTAGTCTTCCATGTAAAATTTGTGAAGTAGTTTAAGAGCATATAGGCTAGGAAACAAATATGACCTTTCTATATCGGTGTATTTTATGGCTAAGGATGTAATGAAGAATACCTCATTCATGCATCTCAAACTAGGTCATAAGACTAGACTTTACATTCTTGATTTAGAGGTGATTACTTCTAGTAATAAATAGGTCATTAAACTAGAGGACGATGATGATGAGATAACCATTAAATTTTTAGTGTAGGAAATAGGATAAAATTAACACCTTTCAAAACTAGAGCTAAGAAGAAAAATATCCATATTTCCATGCCAATATTAGGAAGCTTGCTTGAGACTGTCAAGTGATTTATTGAGGAAACAAAAAAAGTAGGAGTCACCTTGAGAAAAACCAAGATGTTGTTCCATGTATATTTATTCATTAAATTCCCCTTGTAGAAAGGCACCTTCTATGTTCATCTAATGAATTTCCCAACTTAGTGAAGCAACTAGTGAGAGAACAAGCCATATTGAATCCATATTTGCAATAGGTGAAATTTTTTATGAGTAATCAACACCTTCAACCTTAGATAAACCTTTGGAAATATGGTGGTATTTGAATTTTCCCATGCTTCCATTTGATAAGAAATAAGTTCTATAGGCACACTTTCAATGAACAATTTTACGACCTCTAAGGTGAGGAACACAATATCAAATGGCATTCTTCAATAAGGAATGTATTTATTTCTCCATAGCTTCTCCTCATTCAATTTCACCACTTACTTCTTTACAATTTGAGAATATTCAATGTTTATGTGTTTGGACATAAGATATTAACCAATTAGAAAAAACTAAGAGGGATTCCTACCAGAATAAATCGAATTACCAAATAAAGTACCAACAACTTCCCTTGTTCTCTAGACCCATTTGAAATGTAATTAGCTACGTGTATAGGATAATTTGATAACTTGAAGAGGAGGATAAGTTGATCATTCCTTTAAATTCTCATTGTTTGAAGAATGATAGTGATTCAAAAGAGATACAAGTCCTAGAGAAGTAGAATAAGTAGAAGAAGAAGAAGAGAAAAGTGAAAAACAAGAAGGTGCGGGAATGTAGGCCAATGAGTGTTCATAAAATTGAACATCCCTTTATATAATCTCTAAGTAATGAGGTACAAAGAGTCTATAGGATTTAACATCTTAATTATAGCCAACAAATATACCTTCCTATTACAAAGTTTCTCTAAGTCTCCTCAAGTCATCTAATGCACCCAAGTGCTTCACTGTGTTGCAACCTAGAACTTCTCCCCTTAATGATCACTTCTGCAATCAGCCTCTATGTTCACTTATGTGATCACTTCTGTGGTTATTTATGTGACAAGTCATGCACCAAATCCTGCATTCATCTACCTTGCCAAGTGGTCGGTTGACCCAACAAACTCTGCGCCTAGTATCTCTAAGGTGAGCACAATAACTTTAGCACTGACTTCCATTATGAATCAAACCAACCAAGTTTACCTCTACGACAAGTTATGTGATGAACTCTGAGATGAGTTTTTTTTATCACCCACCCTATTGAAATTTTTCCTCTCACCACAAATTATTCTCTTTGTCTCTTCAAGTTGTGTGCCCAGACCAACCTTCCACCACATCCTCAACTGAACCTTTGTCATAAGTTTGATGCAATGTTTCTGATGAACAAGTTCATTTCACTGAACAATTAACTAAGTCTGTAAACATTCCCACTGGACTACCTTTGCAACAAACAATCTTTGATACCATCTATCATCAAGATAATGGTGAAGATATCCCCAACCCTTCTCTGAAATTTGCAATGAATCCACTCTAATACCATATTTCACGTCCCCATAATGCACCTTGTTGAATCTTGTGATCATGCACATCTTGAGAGTGTAGTGTATTGAGAAAAGGTGCATTGTGTAGTGTATTTTAATTCTGAGGATTTATATAGAGGATATATGAAGTTCTATGGATATCATATGTATATATTATATGAAATGTATATCTCTATTGTAATGGAAGGACTATGGTAATAAAGATGTGATAGTTCTAAACTATTATGTGTCTATCATGCATGAGTTGAATATGTGTGTGTATTGTTTTACTTCTTGGTCCTAATAATGTTTCCAATATGAGTTGCATGGATTCCAATCCCAATAAATCTTCATATGTTTAGCCTTCATCCATGTCATAAGACCTTATGGTATTTGTGATAATCTATGTATCTCGGGTGATACCTTCCTCATCCTTGGCCAAGGATTGATATGTCTGTGCTCTAGGGTATTTGTTGGACAACTATGGATGAACCCTGGGTCTAAAATACCTAGAGTTAAGAAGGACACAGACAAAAGTGGATCAAAACACCCAACGAATGGTTTCATTTTCGGGACCTGAAAGTATTTTAGAGAGTTATGAAGGAAAGGGATGAGGTGGAATCCATATTGGGAGGAGATTCAAGATTGGTTGATTGCAAAAGAGCATAAGTTTTCCCTACGAAAAACTCAGGGACTGAGGGTGAATGACAACCAATGGAAGAATAGGTATTTGTAAACATATATGCATGATATTTTTTTTGTTTATTGTTTGAATGGATAAAAAAGAAAACTTCTACCAATTTTCCTATGTGGTCATTGGAACCAGTGGTTTGTGATCAATCCAAGATTGAAGAATTGAAAGTGTTGGATAATAAGTGGAATTAGGATATTGACTTCTTGTTTTCTTGAGTAAAAGAAGGATACATTGTTGAATTTGTTGTGGAATACATCAACTCTTTCAGTGAGTTTGAAATAAAGTTTACAGAAGGACCAAGAAAGTGGATGCTGGAATAAATTCCACTTTGGATAGAAATGTTTGTGGAGAAAGGGATGATGTGCATGGAGCCCAATCGAATGTCTGAGTAAACTCCCTTAAAGCAGGGTGGGGGGTTTGCAAATATGGGGGAAATTCAGAGAGAATATGGATCCATTAAGGAGGATCTAGAAGTTGTTGATATGAGGTGAGCTATTGAATGGACCTAGAGGAGTAGAGGAGAACAATAGCTACGAGGTATGCAAGAAGAGTTGAGATAAGAAGAAGAGAAGAAATGAGATGTGGGAAAGAATTATCTAGGGGTGTGTGATGAGGATTCGTTTCCAAGATGAAGAGAAAATAAAGCACACCAGGTGGTAGTGTAGAAGAGTATGTTGTGTGAGAGTGGAGTATAGATGAGGATAATCTCGCAAAGAGGAGTGGCATAGAGGATATGGTGTCTAGTGGGTATACCGGTAGTGATACTAGTATGGGCCTAGGTGATGAAGTTCACACCCCTTGGTTGTTGTGGAGCAAAAAACCTTAGAGGAAGATGAAGCATAGAGAAGTGGTGCATTAATAAGAGGAGAGTATGGAAAACCAAATAGTAGTGCATTGTTAGGAGAGAAAGATAGCATGCAAAGTGGTAGTGCATAGATCAAATTGGAAGACAAAGTGAAAATTTGTAGTGCACATATTGGACCGGAAGATAGATCACACATTTGTAGTGTGCGAATAAGACAATAAGGTAGAGTGTGACATGTTGGTGTGATGGAAGAAGAGGAATATAGAGGTTCCTCTAGTGGTGGAGGAGACAAACTTGCAATATTCAATGGTCTTGCGCAGATGCAATTAGATAACTCTCTGGGTCACCTCGCAATAAGTTTTATAAGAAGATAGACTTACCCTCCTTTTGTACCAACCATATTGTGCATGTTTAATCAAGAAGAAAACACAAAAGATAATAAAGTTATTGGAGTGGAAGAGAGAGAAGAAGGTAGAAGTGAAGAGACGAGTGAAGGATAAGGTGAAGTCAACAATACTTTACCCCAAGCAATAGTGGTGTGGATGATCCAGGTGGATATTGGTGGCCACCGACCTATTCCAATTGGCTCCTCATGTCCATTTTTGTTCAACATGTTCTTCTGTACTGCTTTATTATTGTGAGTTATACACTTATGGGGTTGCCTGAAGCCCCACACATTCTCCAAGTGGATATGGGTGGCCTCTTGCCTAATCCAACTGGATTATTTTGTATGTTTTCATGTCAACACATCTTGTTGTACTTCCAGATATGTTTTGGGGCTCTAAACGTTGTTTTTTTGGCTCACCACAGTCAGAATATAGACAAAGTCAGAGTCTGATGGTGGAATGTGTAGTTCTCTGAAAGACCTTTCCAATGGGATATCACATGCCTAAAATGAAGGTCATATGAAAATGTTATGACCCTAGGAAGTTTATGTACCAAATTACACCAACTTACCCATAGGGCCCACATGACTTTTGACGTTTCACCTTCTAGGGTTAGGTTTTTCGATGTCTAGGGTTTTGAAATTCATGAGTAATATGAAAAGGTCCTATAGAGCCTCATTGTAATCCATTATTCTCAAATGAATGTGTGTATCGACCACATCTCTTCTCAGAGATAGCTACCATCATTCGAGTAAGTTTGAGTTATGCAATTTTATAGTTTCAACCTATTTAATTATTTAATAGAAGATACTGTTCACTGGATATTTGTGTTATTCTTCCTATCTCTGTGTTTATTCTATTGATTCTGCTAATTAGTTCACTTCTCTCCTAAATCTAGATCAATGGTATCAAAGCGGTCTACTCTTCATTTATTTTTCTTCGTGCATGTCACAGACAAGCTCTGGGTACAAGAAGTTGGGACTCGAACCAGTTGAGCCATTACCAGATCGGTCACGTCGAGCCCGATAAAAACCCATGGGAGATGAAAATAAGGATGATGGAGCAGAATATCATATTAAAATGTTGCTCAAGGAAGCCCTTGTGCAACAAAGGAACTACATGATGGATAAATTCACGCAGATCCTTCAACAGTTTCCCACAGGAGAAGCATATTCATCAAGCGGTCATGAAACCCCATTCAAGGTATAAGTAAACTTTGATATTCCATTATTGGAAGGACTCATAGATGCAGATGTTGTAGATAAATGGTTGAATCTGCTCGAAGGATATTTTTTGGTGCACAATTTTTCCGATAGGGAAAATATCACTTTTTCACTCCTCAAGGTCGTTTCCCATGTTAAAGATAGGTGGGATACTTACTCTGAGAAAAGGGCCATGGAGGAATTTGGAATTTTTGTGGTGGCCCCTACATGGGATTCCTTTCAGGATGCCATTAAAGAACAATACTACCCTGTTGGAAGCTACGAGAATTAGTACACTAGATGGACCACCCTATGTCAAGAAAGGGACCAGACAGTACCAGACTTCACTAATATTTTCCATACCTTATGCACAAAATTGGGTATCAAATATTTTGAGCATCAACTGGTGCTCGAATACCACAATTGTTTTCATAGATATATTCAAATAGAAATGGATTTCCTAGACATCACCTCATTAAGCACAACTTATAGATACGCTTTCAAGATCGAGCAGAAATTTAAGCAGAAACCGCGAGAGTTTGGATATGCAAACCCCTCACAGTCGAAGCAGGGCAAAGGAAACCCCAACCCACACAGCAAGGGACCAATTCAAGATGGCCACCCTCAGTACAATCTGTCCAAGATACAACACAAGAAGGGAAATGAAAAGACAAAGAAGGACATGGGAAAATGGTGTGAGTACCATAAAATTCCTTGAAACAACATCGACGAATGTCGTTCCAAGTAGCCCCTCATGATCGAGCTAAAGGCTTCCGAGTTAGAGGATGATTCTGATTCTGAGTCAAATCCTGAAAGAGGGAAGAGGATTATCGATGTTGAACCTAGTGCCATAGTCGCTACCACCAAATTCCACTCGAGCGAACCAGAAGAACCAGAGGAAGGGGAACACTTCTTTCACTCAAAGATGTGGGTCAAGGGGGCTTCGATTCATTTCATTGTAGACAACGGTAGTCAGAAGAATCTGATTTCAGCAGAGGTCGCCAAGCGTCTGGACCTACCAATGACACTGCAACCACAACCCTACACCATCGGCTGGCTTCGTTAAGGAAGAGATCTTTGTGTTAGCCAATAGTTTCCTCTACCCTATGAGATTAATCCTTTCAAAGATGAGGTATTGTGTGATATTTATCGCCTTGAAGTTTGTGATGTTCTTTTAGGACAACCATATTTTTGGAAGCATCATGTTGTGTATGAGTCTACACCTGACAGTGTTATTATTACTTTGGGTAGACAATTGTACAAGATCCCAAAGGTGGCACTGCCTACTGCTATTTCTTTAATCTCTACTAAACAATGCAGTAAGGTCATTTCACAGACTAGGAAGTTCATCTTCTTTCTGAACCGTGCTCACAATAATAAGAAGGTCGCCACCCCATTTGTGGCCTCTACAAAATACCTCTCTTTTCATCAGAAGCAAGTGGACATGATCATGGAAGAATATAGAGACATCTTCGCCTCACTTACAGGGGTAATGACAAACTGCTAATTCAAGCAAGAAATTGATCTGACCACTGATGCACCTCTACCTAATGGACCATTCTTGAGAAATTCTCACAAGAATCATCTGGTTACAAACATGACGACTGGAAATTTTTGGTGTTCTCTTCTGCGTTCTTGCTCAATTCTGCCTTGGCTGGAGTTAGGAGTAGGTGGGCTCCTTCTTGGCCATGGAAGCACAACTATTTATTTCACAGACACTGATCAGTCCATGCTTATTATCTGCCATTATGACACATAGCACTCCATGTTAGAGTGGATTCCACTATAAGTTGTAATAGCAATGTCTTCTTCTTTTGCTATATTTGGTCATATTTAGTAGATTTCTAATGCATATCAACTTTATTACTTTTTCATGGCATCTAATTTATTTTCAGATTAAACATGTTTAAAACTGCCTAAACTGCCTGACTTTTTATTTAAGACGCTTTGCTAATAAGCATTTTTGTTTATTTAAAGTTATATGCATTTTTGTTTATTTTAAGTTATATTATGAGGTTTTTTTTAAAGATATAGTCAACATAAAAATGTTATTATTCCAATTTCAAAATTAACAAAGTTTATTTAAAGCTATATTATGAGTTGTGTTTTTTTAAAAGAGACAAATGCGTTATAGTCACCATACAATGTTATTATTATAACTTTAAAATTAACAAAGTTTATTTAAAGTTATATTGGGAGTTGTTGTTTTTCTTAAACGAGGGAGATGAGTTATAGTCACCATGAAAATGTTATATTAAGAGTTGTTGTTTTTCTTAAACGAGGGAGATGAGTTATATTCATCATCAAAATGTTATAAAAATGTTATTATTTCAATTTTATAATTAAAAAGTTTATAGTTTATTTGAATAAATAAAAAGAATTATATTATATATTTTTAATAATTTCTTATTTTTATATTTAAGTATGGTATAAATGAATGTATCAATGATATTATAAATTTTGTAAATAATTTAATTTTGATTTATTTGTAAATCATGTAATATTGAAAATAATTAATTAAGAAAATGGATAAAACTGATATGATATTTTAAAATAAAATGTTGTTCATTCTCAACAATATTTTATAACAAACTTTACAATTTTCCTCATTTCATTGTGGAGTTCATCAATTAAATTAGAATTGATAAAATGGATTTTGATTAATTGGATTATGATTGAGAAATTCTTTAATCCTTTGTAGTATTTCATCTTCTTCTTATTGATGATTTCATTATAATTCCAAGTATTATTTTTAAGCTTAGAGGAATGTAAAAAAAATATTATGAATATTATTAATGTAATTGTCTTATTTTTTGTTCCAATAACTAAGCCAAGCATCATAATCTTTAGCCCAACTTCCGTTTACACTATGGTGGTTATTTCTCATGCTAAAAGCCTCATATTCTATATAGGCCAATCTCTTTTGAAACTATCATGATTATTAATCATTACTCTTGTTAAAGAAAACATGATCATTCATTGCTTAGCTAAACAATTTATGTTTATATTTTAGGTATCTAATCATGACTTTGTATACTAGCTAAAAAACCATAACCAAAAAAGAGAATAGATGACAAAAAAAAAATCAACATAAGACATTTTGGTAGAAGGGAAACATATTCTCTTATGTCTAGATTGATTTATATTTATAGAAAAGAGATAAAACAACATATTATCTTAGCATAAAACAAGAAAAAGGGATAAAAATAACTATTAGAGTGATAAAATTGAGATCGATTCTCAAATCCTAACCACCAACTAGCAATAAAAATGAGACATAATTTATTATTATAATATATGTGCCCATAAATGCACAATTCTTTATGGGCTGTATCATTCTTTCTTTTTTAAAAGCAAAGTGTTCCCACTTTCTTAACAAGACATGGAAAATGAGTGTTGAACACCTCCATTAGGAACACTTTCTTAACAAGACGGGGAAAATGAGTGTTGAACACCTCCATAGAGTCCTAATGGCCTTGTATGGTAATTTTATGTAGGTAAACTTTTATGTGGATTGTGTAGAAATATCAAAAAGTTCAAGTGAGGGTTGAAACTCTAATATTCTAGATTGGATGAAAGATCTACACCTCCTTTTCTAAGTGAGAAGCGTCATATAATTTGAGTTGAATGACATTGATGATCTAATGGATTCTAGGCTATGCAAATATGTCTAGTTTGAAGGTGTTATCATCTTCTTTTTCCAAAATGAAGTACATGCCACAAAAAATGGTTTTTAGTTCATGATGGCTCTATTCCCTAAAACATTATTTCTAAAAATATGGATAAACTTGATTTCCAATCTAGAATGGATAAGGAACCTGTTAGCACATAAACTTGTCCAAACCTTAAGGGTCTGTGGTTTCTACCTAAGCCTGTAATTTCACCTGTATCTCCTCCCTTTGCAGACCCGATGGTATATTTTTCCTCTCAGCTTGTAGCTTTCCTTCTGTTAGCCTTCATCTATTTAATAGACCTATTTTCCTCGATAAATTTCCTGAGAAGTATTGGCTCTAAGCATTTTTTGTTTTCCCCAAGGTCGATCACTTCTCTCTTTATCTCTGTCTTTAATCTTTTTTTCCTGAGCCCTCTGCCAATCATTTGAGTAATTGTTCACAGGCTGCAGTCATGAGAACCAAGTGCAACACCTGAAGCGGTCTACTATGAACTCAAATCAAGCGAGCGTGGGAATTGGGAGTTCCGGGTTCTCGTCGTAAAGGTACATCTAGGACCCGAAACCTTGAGATCCGAAAAGTCAATGACTTTAATCTGAGTCATCCAAATTAAGGGATGTGTGGCGCAGGATTGGCTTTTCTCGATTTCGCGAGTCAGGAAGGTAAGAGGGAAGAGTCTTGGAGGCTCGCGAAGTGCTAAGTCCTGAAATGATCTGGGTCGTCTGATGCAGAGAGATGCGTGTCACTCAATCCGAGCAACCATGATTTCACGACACGAAGGTTTGAGCATGGAGTATAATATGAACTCACAAAACACGAAATCACGACGCACCTGAGAGCGGTGCCCATGGTTACAGCCCAGGGTCATATGAAAGCGGGGATGAAAGAAAGGCAAGCGCCTGATTGAACGATAGATGACCGAATTTGTTCAAGGAGACGATCGTGGCCATTAGGATCAAAGGAGATCTGACCATTGATCTGGATGGGTCATTTCGTGAGATTGAGCATCGAGACATTGGGAATCGGGAGGAGTGAAAACTCTCGAAATGTGAAACCCTGAAATATCATGCGGGATAAGCATGTGGTCACGACTCGGGGTCACATTGCGCGAAAAGCTGGAGCGCCCGAGTTGGTTACATAAAAATAGTTGCATGGCCTCGAGATGATAGAATTGACTAAAAGAGATTGTGAGTTCTCCTAGAATGTTCATGGGCGTCAGGCCTCATCCTGATCCCAATAAAAGCAGTTAATGAGAATGAAGAAGGTGGTTGAAACCTCGTTTCACCATGTAAATGGAAAGCATGGGAAATTTGGTTGTGGAGGGAAGATTGTCAACCCAAAGTCCCCTTGTCAACGGATTTTCTAGCAAAACCCATACTGATCCGAGATTGGGTCTGATAGAAGAATGCATGCGCGGCTTCACAGAAGAAGACGTAGATGCCAAGCCTTGAATGCAGTGACCATAGTGTGCTTATGAAGGGAGCAAGTTGTTTGAGTATAAATATTGAGTTTTGATATTTTGTTATGGTCGATGGTTGAGCTAAGCTCCCATATTGTAAAGTTTTAATGAAGCCTCTGGTTCTCTGGTTATGTATGGCCATTTGAGACTTCTTGTTTAATGACAGTCAGCTTCCTTACTCCCTATTGTTTCCCTTTGATGCTGAAAGAGTTCATGATTGAATGATTCACTTGAATTATTGTGACTGCATTATGATGAAAGTTTGATTATAGTGTTGTTATAGCTCCTTTCAGTTTCTTCGAGATTTAAATTCAAGAAGTTCTTGTGTTTAAATTGTTCCTCCTTGGGCTGGTGAAAGGTCCGATGTCCACAACAGGCCTCTACTTTTCCTCATCAATTCTCCGCCCACTCACACTTTACTAAGACCTACTGACTGAAGTTAGATCGAGACCTCACCTACCTATGCATGCCAGCCCAGTTTTTTGATTTAAAGCAATATTATCCTGAGTTTGCATCCATTAGACCACCCTTAGTTTTATTCATTGTGACTTATAAACTGATGGGTAATGGGCTTACCTCTACCACAATCCAGAGGTGACTTCTAGTGATAACATTTATGGCACCGTCGTCAGGGACAAAATTGAAAATTTTCCCTGGGATTGAATGACAAAGCCTACTAGTTCTGAAGGTGCATCAGAACTTAGTACATCCAATATTGCAGCTATGCATATGGCGACTCCATTGATGTAAATCCACTGTTTCACTTGTGGCTTCTAGAGATAGACACACGAGGTCTACTCCACAGTTTCCTTTAGCAACACCTGAAGCTGACCCTTTGCAAATTATCAGAAAGGGAAAGGCCCCTCGAGAAGGTTCTTCTTCTGCTGAACTAGGTATTTATGATGATTTTCACTATACTCTTGTAGAAACTCCGATATCTACTTCTTGTTTTCCTATCATACCGTCTGTTGGAGTTTCCCGAAGTTTAACGTTTGGGAGTTTTCTTGTTGAGTTTTATCCTCCTACTTTTGGATTGGAAGGAGAAAGTTTTTTCACTTCTATCTCCCCTGAATTTGTACCTTGGTCTAGACCTCAGACCTCATAAGTTTTTCCCACTCCAAGTTTATTACTTCTCCCCCTATTAGAGTTGCATATTTTGAAGAGAGGGAAACCTTTGTTCCCTCTATCCCTATAACCTTTCCTCCAAACCCTCTGTTGTTTCCTTTTCCTCCTGGAATTTCAGTTCCAGTTTCCCCTATTTGAACTCCATCCTCACCTAATCCACCTCCACCTATTATCCCTATGGAAGGTGCTAATCCCCCTAGAAATAGAATGGATGCCATAGTAGCTACTAGATATGCCCCTCTTGTTGTACCTCGACCTCTTAATGCCCTACCAATAGGTGGCTACCTTATGGCAACCCTACATAATTTTTCTATTTGAACAAGAAATTGCATTTTTTGTAGCTGCCTTCCCCTCGATTTCATAAACGTTTTCGAATATTTTGAGATATTTACTGGGTTGAGAAATATTTTGATTGTTTGGATTTTCGTTTTTTTTTTTTTTATGTTGATTCATGAATCAAACATAAAAACCTAGCTTGGTGTTATAATTTGTATGGCTTAGAATGCATTCTTTTAAAAGGTCACCATTCTTATATCCAATCTAAATACAATATTTGAATGACCTATTTTTTGATGTTTTTGGTTTTGATGTAATTATTATATGGTTCGATGATTTGTATTTGAATTATGAGGAGTTTTGTTTTTATATATTTTAAACCCCTTACAAATTCAATGGCCATACTAATGGTCATGGAAATCAATGCGCACCTACTATACTCTGTCCTTACCTCACCCCCCTGGCACAATGTATTAACGAGCCATTCATTACAGGTATAGGGTTTCATTACTCTCTGTGTTTCATTATCATTACCTGGAATGGTAAAGATTTACAATTAAACCCTCGATATTCATGGCCATTATCTGTGCTATGATAACACACAGACCTTGTTGTGGTATTTTCCCCATTATCCATTCGGATTTGTTCCAATCACTCCTACTATTCAAACCTAAAACTATTTTGAGTCATCCCTGTTGTACTCTGGTTGCGTTTGCCATGGCTCTTATCATTCGCTTGGAGATGAATGGATTCCAGGTGTTATTCTCTCATGAAGATGCAATCGAAGACTTAAAAGGCCAAGGCTGGGATGTCTTCCTGAAAATATTTGAAGGCTATAACCTTCAAGTGACGTAGGCTTTCGTGTAGGCATTTGATGGGTGTATAACGAAAATTGGGAATGCACAGTTAGAGCTAACCGAGGGGTTTGTAAGTGATGCAATAGGGCTTCCATCGACAAGAGATAAATGGTTCAAAAAATCATGAATTGAAGGAGTGCCATGGAGTGTGTTTGTGACATCCCGAAAAATCAAATGTTGCGAAAAAGGTATCCCCATTTCCCTGGTTAAACCTAGGTGGCATAGCCTGTTGATGATCCTCAAAAAATTCATGACCTGTGAAGGTCGATACAGATTAATCTTCCTCTACCATATTTGTGTACTTATGCACTTCATTGGTTTTGAATTAAGCATGCCATTTTATTTGCTGAGAAGTCTCTACAAAATGTCTAAAAGATATAAGAGATAGAGTGTCGATTCAAGTCTTTTTCATCATGGATTGATTAGGATCCTTTTGATTCATCACTTGTCAACTGTGGGTGATTGCTGGGAGAAGTTTTTGGTGAGAAATGGTTTTGCCACGACTGTTTCTATAGTAAACCCTAGCCTAGACGAGCCACTGATTAAAAACCAATCTGATGTTTCAATTGATACGCCAGACTCTACCAACAAAAACCCTATAGAAGGCATGATGCTGAGTAACTCTTCGCTTATAGGATTTTCTAAGAAAGGGAGTGATAAGTGGAAGGTTAATAATCCTTGTGTTCCTGAAATTGAAGCTAGACCTATTGTTAGTATTAACCATAATGTTGAAACACCTCAGGAAGAGGTAACAAAGGAATGCACAGATATAGGGTTCAAAAACAAAAGGGCAGGTTGCCAAATTTTGAGAAAGATTAGAAATCAATCCAACACTCGTCTGAGCTCGATTGGATCGATCGAGATTGACGAGTACTCAGACCCTGAAATCGAAGAGTTCCTTGTTATTGAAGACCCATATTTGCAAAGATACGGGAAGAAAGACATTGTTTCTACCAAACCCTACGACTTTGTGATGAATCTGCCACCATGCCTCAAGGGTAAGGAGGGGTTCCCTGGTATCAGGCTTGATCATAAGCAGATAATAGATAAGGTGGATACACCCATGTTTGACCATGCTCTCCATAGACCTTCCATTCCTCCTGTACAGCGTGATGATTGTTTCCTTTGGATCGAGCAATATTACATCGATATCCCCCTTCTCCAGGCCCGAATCAAGATGCTTACCACTCATAATGAATCATTGAGACGAGAAAATATTGATCTCAAAACACATGCAGAGAAGGGGGATAAATGCATTAAGAGGTCAGGGAACATAGTGATAAAAAATGCAACCCGTGTCAAAGAGATAATTGATTTTGAACTACCCAACCCATCTTTAGTCAATTTCTAAATGGTACAATAGTTTCTGCTCTTATTTGATGCCTGTTATCTATTTTCGAAATAAGTCGATTTGGAATTTGATTTTATTACTAAACTAAGACTGGCTACAGAATCTTCGATTCTGTAGCCAAGTCTCTTTGTAAATAAAAATTAGAATTTGGTTGTGAATGATTTTCTAATCTATTAAATTTGTTTTGTCTGTTCAGGATGTTTGAAATTTTGTTGTTGATTATCTGGGGAGAAACAAACTTGATTATGCATCTAAGTGAATTAGCAGTTTCTTTTCTTTCTATTTTGCAAAAACTTTGATTAAGTTTTGAATAGAATCAACTCTGTTATGATGGGCTATTAGCCCACTATTTTTGTAATATTTTTATTTTATGAAATCCTATCCTATCCTATGAGATAGGAGGATGTGATTTCAAATCACTTTAAATACTATTCAGTTTGTAAGTAAAAGACATCTTCGCTTGGAACAAATTATGGACAAATGATCTTCAGAACTTAATGGAACAATTTATAGCATGTCAGCTTTAGACCAATGTGAATGTTGTCTCATTTATGTTTTGTCTCTCTTATTTTGGAATAGTAATGTGTTGCATAGCTTTAGTCTCAATGACATATGATGTTCTATTTTATTCATGTTTTAAATGTTGTTCATAATTTTCTATTTCACAAATTATCACTGTGACTGTGATATCAATTTTAATATCGTGATTTATGTATGATGTTTAGTTGATTGATAAAATGAATGTTTCACATTAAGATTTATGTTACTGTAATCGTTCATAATTATAAGATCATTGTGTATACATGTCTATTATTTTGTTCTCATATTCTAGCTGCCATTAAAATCCTGAAGTTTGTTTGGGAGGTATCTGTACAAACCTGTCATAGAGTTTTCTTATAGGCAAGACAACTAGAGTTTTGGATCGCGCAGAGGCACATACATGTTATAAAGCTAATTTTAGGTTAGATTTATTTCCATTTAATTTATGTTATTAGTTTGTCTACCAGTGAAACAAGAAATTTTTAGATTGGCTTTGACCATCACTCTATCCTTGTTTCATAACATATTTTATTTAAGGTAGATTTATGATTAGAAAACAGAAAATACAAAAAATGTGCTTTCTTTATCTACTTTTGCAAACAGTTACCAAACATTGATTTTGCAAGGCATCTACTAAAAAAACTTGCAATTTGTAATTACTATGTACATAATGGCATGTTCATATTTATCTTTCTGTTGAATGTATTTGTAAATAATCATATTAAAGTATATATATTATTATAGTCTTAGCATTAGTTAGTTTATTTCTTTTCTTTATTTGAGGACCCTAGATTGGCTAACAGAGTCATTAAACCTGTCAGAATAGGTTACACCAAATGTTTAAACAGCTTGGGTTACTTAGAAAACCCCAGACTAAACCTATTTTTCTAGTTGATGGCATGTCAAATTTGCCCGTCAACAAATGGCGCTAGAAGGAAGGCCTAAATTCAATTGATGTCACGTGGAGGTCGCAAGACTCCTCCCCCACACACTCTCTTCCCTATTGTAATGCGTAGTCACTCAGACAACAAAGTTACACTTGAAACAACAACTACCTCAAACGATAATCCTGAGTTTCCTGTTGAACCAGTTACACCAGATCCTCAAGGGGGCAACGTCCAATAAATTTTCCATCAGTCACTTATAAGGACACATAGTGCCTTATCCCATATCAGACAACCTAGTAGGCCTCTTAATCAACCCTTATATTTCACAAGTATCCGAGAACTACTTCAAGGTACAGGTATGCCTGAAAACCTTTTAGGTGATAATAATATGAATCTTATCCAAACACCTACTCTTGGAGTCGGAGGGTCTGGTATCCCACCTTCCCCACCTGGTTCATCTCCATCCTCGTCAGGAGGAGAGTCACCTAATGAAGGAAGTTCCTTGCCTGAATCATCTCATCCTTCAACACCACCAACACCCATGGAAAACCAAAACAATCCCGTCAGACCTTTGCTTGATCAAGATGTCATGGTTGTACCTGGACCTAAACATCAATTACCAAAAAACCCAGAGAAATGGTTGCCTAAGTTTGATACATATTCTAAACAATCTGCTAAGGATCATATAAAAAAGTTTATGTTGGCCATTAGACTCCGAAGTGTAAAGCATGAATATGTAGTATGCAGACTCTTTCCTTATACATTTGAGGTAAATGCCTCTACATGGTATTTCATCCAACAACCCCAAACCATTGTCTCTTGGGACAAGTTTGAAACCTGTTTCTTAGAGAAGTTTGGAGATAATAAATCTCATGAAGTTTTGGTTATGGATCTCTCCAGCCTAAAAATGAATCCAAAGGAGAAAGTGAAATATTTTAACTAGAGATTTCTTACATTAAAGAATCGAATTCTCGTAGATTCAATGCCTGCTTAAAGTCCAATTATCACATATTACACCAAAGATCTACATAATAACATAGAAATTTGGGTCAAAAGTTCTAAAAAGAGCACACTGCTAGAAGCCTTTGAGGAGGCAAGACGAATTGAAAAGGATATATTAAGCTTAAAAGACAATCTCAATAGTGAAGCTAAAACAACTTCATCCTCTAAAAAGAAAATAGAAGTCCTTAGTAGGCCTCCCCAAGCCAAAAGTCAACCTGAAACTTTAGACTTAGAAAGCTTGCAGAAAGATTTCCAAAAACTATCAAATCAGGTCGTGGACTTGAAGAGATCAGCCGAGGAGGCATCCTCAAGCAAAGGCAGTTTTAAACCTGCATTCAGAAAACCTTTTCCTCCCAATCGGCCAAATCTGACCACTGAAGTTCTCAATTTCGAAATCTTGCAGTATGCTTTGTAAACCATTCTAGAAGCACATGATAATACTTCTTCTGCCCCTCCTGAAAGTTCTGAAGACATAGTTGACGAAGAAGTACTAGAACAAGAAGATTCATCCCCTAATATCTTCGGTCACTTTTCTGACAGTATTTTCCAAGAAAATTTTGAAACTGTCCACCCCTACAACACAAGAAGCAAAACACAGAAGAAACCTTCTTCTGAAGTGAGTAATAATGTGCTTCCAAAACAGTCAAAGAAAGCTGAAATTAAACAAATTTTAGTAGACCCTTTTTTAGAATACGATTTAATTGAAGATCTAAAAAAACTGAGGGCTAATATTTTTGTTTTTGAGTTGCTAAAATTTCTCATTATTCTGCAGAAAATGCTGCAGAGTATCACTGAAAACAGTCAAAACAATAATCCTAGCAGTAAGAAAACAACATAAATTGGTTCAACAAAAACCCAAAAGATCCCGTCTAAAACGACATCTAAATCTCTAGATAAAACTGTTTTAACTGAAAAAACTGTAGCGAATGTAAATAAAATTGTTTTAGGGATAACAACTAAAAATCAACAGAATTTTGTTGTTAACACTAGGAAAAATGTCCCGCCTTTCTTGTTAACTTTTGAAATTTTTAATAGGAATGTACATAATTGTATGGTCGATTTCGGTGCATCGTCAAATGTCATGTCATTATCTGTTTGTTAAAAAATTAACACCAAAGTTAAACCTTCTGATCTCAAAATCATTCAGCTAAGTCAAACAAATGTAAAGGTAATCGATGAACTTCAGGATGTTATTGTTGGATTATCTTCCAATCCTAAGGTCCATCATATAATTGGCATTATTGTTGTTGATATCCCTGAAGTCTATGGTCTGTTTTTAAGCAGGGGCTGGTCTGAACAGCTGCATGGTTACTTTGCCACATATTGGTTTCATTTGTGGCTGCTGGAAAATGGACAACCCAAAAAAATTAGGATAAACTGAGAATGATATCTTAAGCACAATGTGATGGATCTAAATGATGCAAATGAACCTTTTACTGCATCTACTAATTCATTTGAAATGTAGGGAATGGATACCTTCTTTGGTAACTTCATGACCAAAGTTTCCCCTATCATTGATCCTGGGCAACAATCAGAGATTATGACCTATACTCAGACATCAGCTTTTCCAAGTGTGTGAAACACTCCTGACGAAGCTCAAATATGGTCATTGTACTTTGATGGATCCAAATCCAAAGAAGGATCCAATGTAGGATGTGTACTCATAGATCCCACAGGTAATAAGACTTTCATTTCCTGTTGATAAGAGTTTGAGTGCACTGATAACACTATCGAATATGAAGCACTTTTACAAAGGTTTCAGAAAGCTTTGGATATGAACGTATGGAATTTAATGGTATTCAATGATTCATAAATCATGGTTAGGCAGGTAAGAAATTCCATACATTTCTTATCACCACATCTGAAAAGTTACCAAACTGAGGAATGGATATTAATGAAAAAATTTTCATCATTTAACATAAATTCCATTCCTACACTAAGTAATTCAGAGGCTGATTTATCAGCTAACGTCGCTTCTAAACTATTGCACGTGAAAGGTATTTCTCCTAATGCGTTTTCTATTGAATTGTTGTTCAGGCTGTCGATCCTGGATAACATCACCAACTAGAGAGTGTTTGACGATGACCAGCATATCATCAACTTCTTGCATATGGAGGACACCTTCCAAGGTGCAGTCATTGATGAAGGAACACACGATGAAAACCTCTACAGTTTCACAATAATATCAGATCCTAGATCTCCTGAATCTATGTCTGATCTGGTAAACTCTATTCTCAGATCTGTTGTAAGACTAGAGAAGTTTTATGACTTGCATGATAAATTTAGGGGGCCAAATAATTGTAAAACAAATAGTTCTTCTTTGATTTATGAGACAGTCAATTTAGGGACAAAAGAAAACCCCCAAAATATTATTTTGGGAACGAGATGCTCTGAGCAAGAAAGACATTCTTTTATAAAATTGTTTAAAGAATTTAAAGATGTTTTTTCCTGGACATATGATGATTTGAAAAAATTTGATCCTAATATAATACAACATGTCATCCCCATGAAATCACAAACTCAGCCTTTTCAACAGAAATTGAGAAAGATGCACCCCAAATTGAAACCCACTGTCAAGAAAGAACTGAATAAATTACTAAATGCAAAGATAATTTTCCCGGTTAGACACACACAATGGGTGTCTAATCTACTTCTCGTAAGGAAGAAAAGTGGTGAAATTTGACTCTGTGTTGACTTTTGTAACTTGAACCGAGCATCTGATAAAGATAATTATCCTGTTCCTCCAATGGAAAAAATTCTTCAGCAGGTGTCTGATTCCGAAAAACTTTCTCTGCTAGATGGTTTTTCAAGATACAACCAGGTCCTCATGTCTCCCTCAGACCAGCTTAAAACCACTTTTTGTACCCCATGGGGCACTTATGCCTACAGGAAGATGCCTTTTGGGCTTATAAATGTCAGGGCCACTTTATAGAGAGAAATGTACATTGATTTTCATGGTCTCATAAATCAATCAGTTGTGGTCTATCTTGATGACATTACCATTTTCTCTAAAAACAAGATCACTTGTCTCACCTTAGGGATGTCCCAGAACAATGTTGCAAGCATGGAAAATATCTCAACCCTAATAAATCAGTCTTTGCGGTAGAGAAAAGAAAACTACTTGGGTTTATAGTGTCCAATGACAGAATGATTATCGATCCTGAAAGAACCCAAGCTATTGCTAAAATCTCCCCTCCTTCTTCCAAAAAAGCCATGCAATCATTTTTAGGCAAGATTAATTTCGTCAGAAGATTTGTCCCAAGTTTTTTGGAAATGGTGAGACCATTAAAAAAATTAATTAAAAAGGATGTTCTATACCGTTGGGGACCACAAGAAAGTCAAGCTTTTGACTCCATTAGAAAAGCAATAGTAGAATCTCCTTCCTTGATGAGAAATGATTTTTCCTAGGATTTCACACTTTACACCTTTGCTTCTGACCGATCTTACGCTGTTGTGTTAACAAAGAAAAACATTGAAAGTAATGAGATACCCATTGTATTCATAAGCTCATCTTTTAAAGGAGCAGAGATTAACTACCCAACAGTGGATCAACAAGCATATGTTGTTTTTAAAGCAATGAAACATTTTCGGTCATACCTTTTGAAATCCAGAACCAAGGTTATTGTTCCCTCCCCAGCTATAAGAAACTTGTTGGTACAAAAAGAACTGGGTGAGAAAAGGGAAAATTGGATGATCATCCTTGCAAGAGTATGGCCTCTAAATAACCCCTGCACAAATTGTTAGAGGTCAAGGCCTATGTAAACTAGTTGTTGATTCAATTAAAGAGCAAGAAAGTGAAATTAATACCTTAACTGTAAATCAACACAATGAAAATCAAATTAGCTGTGCACAAGTTGCTGCCAATTCTTGGTATGAGAACATTAAATTTTACTTGACACATGGATATGATCCTCACTATCTTGACCTTAAGAACAAAAGAGCACTAAGACTGAAATCTACATCTTTCCAGTTAATAAATAATGTATTATTTCGAAAGAATTTTTATGGTGTTCTTATGCGTTGTTTGGAAAAGGATGAAGTAGATAAAGTATTATCTAAAATTCATGCAGGTGAGGCTAGTGCTCACATTGGTGGAGACACCACTGCTCACAAAGTGTTAAGATTTGGGTACTATTGGCCCACGTTATTTAAAGATGCCCATGCGCTATGTCGTAAATGCATAAGCTACCAAAAGGCTGTTGGACGGGTGAAAAAGGCAACATTCCCTTTGCAACATGTTACTGTAGATTCACCTTTTCAGCAACGGGGTCTCGACATCATAGGAACAATTAAACCTTCTTCTTCACAACAACAAAAATATATCATTACAACAATGGATTATTTTACCAGATGGTTCGAAGTTGCACCTTTGAAAATGGTAAATACAAATCAGGTAGTATCTTTCCTCAACTCTCATATCATCACTCGGTTCAACATTCTCGAATGTTTGGTATTTGATAACACTTCCTACTTTTCATCCTTGATATGAATGTCTTTGCCTTGGAAAAAGGGATTAAATTGAAATATTTTTCCAGTTACTACCCTCAAGGAAATGGTCTAGCAGAATCGACAAATACAAATTTAATCAATATCATTAAGAGGAAAGTTTTTGAAAACCATAAGAACTGGCACACCGCACTATATAATGCACTTTGGGCTGATAGGGTAACACCAAAAACCTATGATGGTAATTTCCCTTTATTTCTCATCTACGGAAGAGAAGCAATCCTCCCTCCACAGGTTTTGCTTCCTTATCTGCAATTATCGTAGAAAGTTCAAGAGGAGGAATGTCCTCCCCTTGAAAATCGAATTAATACCTTGTTAAAACTGGAGGAAGTAAGAGCACAAGCTAAGAAAAAATTGGATCAACACCAACAAATTATAAAAAGTTGGTTTGATTCAAATTCTTCTTCTGACAGGAATTTCGATGTTGGAGATTTAGTTCTCAAGTGGGACAAAGCTCATGAAGGGAAAGGGGAACACACCAAGTTCCATAATATGTGGTTAGGGCCATTTGTAATTTTTGAAAAATTAGGTCCCAGCTCTTTCTGCCTACACAATTTTTAGGGACAACCAAAACCTTTCCCAGTGAATGGCCAAGCTCTCAAAAGATACTTCACCTGATGGTTCCAGATCCACCTCTTTGTACATATCCTTGTTTTTGTTTTTAATTTTTTTTCTTTTCATTTTTCTTGTTTGTGGTTTGCTTTTGAATAATTATATCTGTGTCGTCATTTCATTTGTGGAAGGAAAATCAGAATTTTTATCCAAGAGCAATAGTTGACTACTTTTCAAAGCACCATGCTGTAAATTGCTAAACTCATATCAGCAAAAGAAAGTTCCTACTCAAAACAATGTTGTTGGTTTCTTTTCAAAATCTCGAGAGGATAACAATTATCATTAATAAACTCTTAATGATAAAAGGAATCTAAGTGTCCTCAAAAACAATGTTGTTCCTACTCAAAACAATGTTGTTGGTTTCTTTTTAAAATGTTGAGAGGATAACAATTATCATTAATAAACTCTTAAACTCTTAATTATGTTGTCCCTATTTTTTAAGAAAACAACTCGATTATACCATCATGCCCTTGAGATGGTTTCATAAAAGGAATCTAAGTGTTCACTTCATGGCAAAGATCATTTAAAAAACAGATGAATTATATTTGATCAATTTCTATTTTCAAAATCTGAAATTTTTAGTATCACTCCACTCTTTTGAATATCATAAAAGTTTATGCAAATTTATAAATTAATTCTAGAGAGTTGAAAGCACTACAAGGTGTGGGAAGTGCTTCTAAACCCCCCAAGACACTGAACAGGTCTGCTGGTAGTGGATAAATGCATACATGATACCAAGGCAACTTCGTCGAGGTACTGAAAAGGTCTACTGGTAGTGAAGAAATGTCGGGTTCAATAAAATTATCAGGTATTCCCCTTAAAATTAATCCATGAATAAAGATGTTCATCATCATGAATGAACAAATTTTGGATAGGATTGGAGGCAGTTGCGTAAACATCGTTCCTCAGGTGATCTAGATCTGATACTAGATTACATTTTGACAGAAACACATATGATGTTGGACTATTTTTTCTGAGTTTTTATTGGAATGCTTGACTTGCTGTCGACTGTTCCTTAATTTTTCATTATTCTGATCTATTCTAACATGATTTTTTTAGTGACATAGAGATAATTTCTTTGCCGAGTACATTGCCATTTTTTGTAGCCCTACATAATTTTTCTATTTGAACAAGAAATTGCATTTTCTGTAGCTTCCTTCCCCTCGATTTTGTAAACGTTTTTGAAAATTTTGAGATATTTACTGGGTTGAGAAATATTTTGATTGTTTGCATTTTCGTTTTGTTTTATATTGATTCATGACTACCAGCATGAATCAAACATAAAAACCTATCTTGGTGTTATAATTTGTATGACTTAGAATGCATTCTTTTAAAAGGTCATCATGCTTATATCCAATCTAAATCCAATATTTGAATGACATGTTTTTCGATGTTTTGGGTTTTGATGTAATTATTATATGGTTCGATGATTTGTATTCGAATTATGAGGAGTTTTGTTTTGATATATTTTAAACCCATTACCAATTCAATGGTCATTCTAGTATTCATGGAAATCAATGCACACCTATTGTACTATGTCCTTATCTCACCCCGCTGGCATAATGTATTAACGAGCCATTCATTACAGGTATAGGGTTTCAGTACTCTCTATGTTTCGTTCTCATTACCTGGAATGGTAAATATTTACGATCAAACCCTCAATATTCATGCCCATTATTGATGCTATGATAACGCACAGACCTTGTTGTGGTCTTTTCCCCATTATCCATTCGTATTTTTTCCAATCGCTCCTACTATTCAAACCTAAAACTATTTTGAGTCATCCCTGTTGTACTTTGGTCACGTTTTTCATGGATCCTGTCATTTGCTTGGAGCCAAATGGTTGCCAGGAATTAATCTCTCACGATGATGCAATTGAAGATTTAAAAGGCCAAGGCTGGGATGTCTTCCTGAAAATATTTGAAGGCTATAACCTTCGGGTGGCACAGGATTTCACGCAGACTTTCGATGGTTGTAGAGTGAAAATTGGGGATGCACATTTAGAGCTAACTGAGGGGTTTGTAAGTGAAGTAATAGGGATTCCATCGAAAGGAGAGAATTTTTTCAAAAACTCACGAATTGAAGGAGTGCCATGGAGCCTATTTGTGACATCCCTAAACATCAAATGTTGCAAAAAAGGTATCCCCATCTCCCTGCTTAAACCTAGGTGACATAGCCTGTTGACGATCCTCAAACAATTTGTGACCTGTGAAGGTCGATACAGATTAATATTCCTCTACCATATTCGCTTACTTATGCACTTCATTGGTTTTGAATTAAGCATTCCATTTTATCTGCTGAGAAGTCTCTATAAAATGTCCTAAAGATATAAGAGACAGAGTGTCAATTCAAGTCTTTTTCATCACAGATTGATTAGGATCCTTTTGATTCATCACTTGTCAACTGTGGGTGATTACTGGGATAATGTTTTGGTGAGAAATGGTTTTCCACAACCATTCCTGCAGTAAACCCTAGCCTGGATGAGCCACTGATTAAAAACCAGTTTGATTTTTCAATTGATACGCTAGACTCTACCAGCAGAAACCCTCTAGAAGTCGGGATGTTGAGTAACTCTTCACTTACAAGATTTTTTGAGCAAGGGAGTGCTAAGTGGAAGGTTAATAATCCTTGTGTTCTTGAAATTGAAGCTATCCCAATTGTCATTATTAACGCTGATGTTGAATGACCTCGCAAATAGGTAACAAAGGAATGCACATATATAGGGCTCAAAAACAAAAGGGCAGGTCACCAAATTTCGAGAAAGATTAGGAATCGATCCAACACTCGTCTAAGCTCGATCAGCTCGATTGAGATCAATGAGTACTCAGACTCGGAAATCAAAGAGTTTCTCATTCTTGAAGACCCATATTTGCAAAGATACGGGAAGAAAGACATTGTTTCTACCCAACCCTATGACTTTGTGATGAATCTGCCACCATGCCTCAAGGGTAAGGAGGGGCTCCCTGGTATCAGGCCTGATCAAAAGAAGATAACAGATAAGGTGGATACACCCATGTTTTACCATGCTCTCCATAGACCTGCCATTCCTCTCGTACAATGTGGTGATTGTTTCCTTTGGATCGAGCGATATTACACCGATATCCCCCTTCTCCAAGCCCGAATCAAAATTCTTACTACTCATAATGAATCATTGAGATGAGAAAATATCGATCTCAAAAAACATGCAAAGAAGGGGTCTAAACGCATTAAGAGGTCAGGGAACATAGTGATAAAAAATGCAACCAATGTCAAAGCGATAATTAAGTCTGAGCTACCCGACCCATCTTTAGTCAATTTCTAAATGGTATAACAATTTCTCCTCTTATTTGATCCCTGTTATCTATTTTCGAAGTAAGTCGATTTGGAATTTGATTTTATTACTAAACTAAAACTGGCTACAAAATCATTGATTATGTAGCCAAGTCTCTTTGTAAATAAAAATTAGAAATTGGTTGTGAATGATTTTCTAATTTATTAAATTTATTTTGTCTTTTCAGGAAGTTTGAAATTCTATTGCTGATTATCTGGGGAGAAACAAACTCGATTATGCATCTAAGTGAATTAGTAGTTTCTTTTCTTTCTTTGTTGCAAAAACTTTGATTAAGTTTTGAATACAATCAACTCTGTTATGATGGGTTGTTATCCCACTATTTTTGTAATATTTAGACTTTATGAAATCCTATCCTATCCTATGAGATAGGAGGATGTGATTTCAAATCACTTTAAATATTGTTTAGTTTGTAAGTAAAAGACATCTTTGCTTGGAACAAATTATGGACCAATGATCTTCAGAACTTAATGGAACAACTTATAGCATGTCGGCTTTAGAACGATGTGAATGTTGTCTCATTTATGTTTTGTCTCTCTTATTTTGGAATAGTAATGTGTTGTATAGCTTTAGTCTCAATGACATATGATGCTCCATTTTATTCATGTTTTAAATGTTGTTCATAATTTGATGTTTCACAAATGATCACTATGATCATGATATCGATTTTAATATCATGATTTACACATGATGTTTAGTTGATTGATAAAATGAATGTTTTACATTAATATTTATGTTGCTGTAATTGTTCATAATTATAAGATCATTGTGTATACCTGTCTATTATTTTGTTCTCATATTCTGGGTGCCAATAAAATCCTGGAGTTTGTTTGGGAGGTATCTGTACAAACCTATCATAGATTTTTATTACAGGTAGGACAATTGGAGTTTTGGATCACGCAGAGGCACAAGCATGTTATAAAACTAATTTCAAGTTAGATTTATTTCCATTTAATTTATGTTATTAGTTTGTCTATCAGTGAAACAAGAAATTTTTAGATTGGCTTTGACCATCAATCTATCCTTGTTTCATAACATATTTTATTTAAGTTCTTAGATTTATGATTAGAAAACAAAATATACAAAAAATGTTCTTTCTTTATCTACTTTTGCAAACAGTTACCAAACATTGATTTTGCAAGGCACCTACTTAAAAAACTTGCAATTTGTAATTACTATGTACATAATGGCATGTTCATATTTATCTTTCTATTGAATGTATTTGTAAATAATTAGATTAAAGTATATATATTATTATAGTCTAAGCATTAGTTAGTTTATTTCTTTTCTTTATTTTAGGACCCTATATTGGCTAACAGAGGCATTAAACCCGTCAGAATAGGTTACACCAAATGACTTGGGTTATTTAGACAACCCCGGACTGGACCTATTTTTCCAGTTGATGGCCGTTCAAATTTTCCCATCAACACTACCTTAAGAAGCTGCCTAAATTTATGGGGGAGGGAGATATAACTGCAGAAGATCACCTTGCAGCTTTCTACAGTTATGTTGATAACTATGTCATAGTAGACGAAGATGTATGGATGAGGATTTTTTTCCATAGTATCGATGGAGAAGCCAGAAAGTGGTTCAGGGCCCTGACCCCTGTATCCATTGATGGTATTGAATCTCTAGATGATGTCTTCTTGAGACAATGGGGGGATAAAAAAGACTTCATGTATTATATTACAGAGTTCGGGTCCCTAAAAATAAAGGAGGGAGAGTCTGCCTCTGACTTCTCCAAAAGGTTCAACAAGATGTACAATAAAATCCTTGCTGAGATAAAGCCTACAGAGGCCTCTGCCAAAATTACCTATGCCAGTGCTTTTGACCCTAACTTCTGCCTCATGTTAAGAGAGAGAAGAGCTACTTCGTTGGATCACATGCAAGATGCATCCCTAGAAGTAGAGTCTAACATATTGGTAGTTGAACGACTTAAGAATAAGATTGATAGAGATAGAGGAAGGGAAAGATATGAAGAATCAACCTCCAACTCCTCTGCCCCCCCAAATGGATGAAGTAACCAAGTTGCTAAAATCACTTTCAACTAGGATGGAAAGGTTGGAATTGGAGGGAAAGAAAACATACAGAAATCCTCAAAATGTTGATAACAGAGGAAACTTCAGGAGGCCGAATAACCATGCTCCTTAGATTATGCAAAGAGAGCCTAGGAACAGAGATAGGGATGATCAAAAAATCCAAACCCCTCTTCAGAACAACCTTGTTGCAGAGGATGGTGGAGAGGAAGAGGACCTTGACCCATAAATTCACAGTCTCGAAGACACATCTCCTTTTCCTCACTTATCTCAATCAACATACGAGGAGTCTAGCATGGACATTCAATTAAACAAGCTGAGAAAGGGGAATAAGGCCAGGGACAACTCAAATAGATACAGGCTCAGGTCTAAGATAAAATATTGGAAGTCCAAAGTCCCTGATCAGCCTCCCAGAGCAGACAAACCCGCCAAGGAAGCGGCAAGCAGTAGCAAGGAAAAGAGAACACAAAATCCCCCACCAGTAGTCAAAGGTCCTATCCTAGAGGTAAAAAAAATCATGAAGCTCCCCTCATATTTTAACTTTGAGCATGAAATTCAGAAGATTATAAGTCCTGTCTCCCTTTCATAGCTGGTCAAGCATGAAGACTTTAAGATATCCCTATCTAAACTATTGTTGATCGAACCTTTGAATCATCCCTTTGACTCAATCAATATGAAAGACGAGAAGCCATCAATCTTCCTAGGTCCCATGGTAGAATATAGATACAATTCATCCCCTCCCTTATACACATCACTAAACATACATGACAAGGGTGTACATAATTTTCTAATTGATTCAAGGGCCTCTCATAACCTCATGCCCAAAACTATCATGGAATAATTAGGTCTAGAAATCAAAAAAGCATACCATGACTTGTATTCCTTTGACTCCAGGAAAGCGCAATGTCTCATGGTCATCAAAGATATGGTCGTGACCTTGTTTTAGCTACCCACAAAAAGTGTGGTCATGGATATCATGGTGGCTGATGTTCCTCCCAAGTTTGGCATACTATTGTCAAGATCTTGGATAAAAAGAATTGGCGAAACATTTCATATGGACCTCACATATGCTACCATTCCTGTGTTTGGGGGGGAGAACAGAAGACTATACAGAGAAGCTTAGTTGGCCTACATTATCAGTGATGAAGTTGATCCCACCATTCATCCTATATTTTACCTTGATACTCACTTGGGATCCAACTTGTTGCAGCTCACCGACACTCTTAAAGCTCCTCTTCAAATCAGAAAGCAACCCATTTATTTTCATGAAATACCTCCCCCAACTACTTTCTTGTGAAAGATGTTCTTTGATGGAGCCTCTTCTAGGGAAGGTGTTGGTTCTGGACTAGTTTTTGTGTCGCCTTGTCAAGAAATGATATCTCTGTCATACAAATTAGAATTTGAAACTACCAATAATGTGGAAGAATATGAATCTCTTTTTATGGGCTTAAGGGATGCAAAGGACATGGAAATTGAAGAGATGACAGTGTTCAGGGATGTTGAGTTGATTGTCCAGTAGATCAGAAATGTATACCTTGGCTCCAAAGTTACAGAAATAAAGTTTGGGATCTAATTGACTGTTTCTTCCTAGCTTTTAACATTTCATTTGTTCCCAGAGAAGAAAATGTCATGGTCGATTCTCTGGTTGTCTCAGCAAGCCAGTTCAGTATCCCACTGCCACCTAATCTCAGGTATGATGTTGAGATTAGATACATGCCCTCTGTACTTGATGATATCAAGCATTGGAAGGTGTTCGAGGATGATCTATAAATCAGAAGATTTATCGATTCGGTTGATGAGTTATCTGCATTACACATCGATCAAGATCATGATTCCGAGGGTGACCCTCCCCCTGAAGTATTTTTGAATAAAATTGCTAATCACCATATTGTTCATCTTCCTAGAAATCATATTCCAAAGGGACTGGTTCCTATGGAAATATTGTTCGATGGGAACGATGTGGCAGTAAATCTTAAAGGCCCAACGGAGGATGTTGTTGTGGCTGAGTGTAATATTGGCATGGAGGGGAATCCAAAGTTTGTCAAGCTGTCAAGCAGCTTGTCAAGGGAGCAGAAGGTCGAGTATGTTAAGTTATTAAAATAATTTGCTGATGTTTTTTCCTAGACTTATCAATACCTCAGAACTTATGACACTAGTGTTATCGAGCTTAATATTCCACTGAAGGAGGAGGCCAAACCATTTAGGCATAAATTAAGACAAATTAATCCTATACTACTGCCTATTATGGAAAGGGAGGTAAAGAAGTTGTTGGATGCCAAAATCATTGTTCCCCTAAGATATTTTGAATGGGTAGCCAACCTGGTCCCAGTGAGAAAGAAGAGTGGGGAAATCAGACTCTGTGTTGATTTCTAAAATTTGAACAGGAGCTCTGAAAGGAAAATTACCCACTGCCAAAGATGGAACACATATTGCAAAGGGTAATAGGTGCATCTAGGATCTCCATGATTGATGGATTTTCTAGCTACAATCATATCTCTGTCATGCCTAAAGAAAGATAAAATACAGTCTTGACCACTCCTTAGGGTACATTCATAAATGTCAAAATTCCCTTTGGATTGATGAATGTGGGAGTAACCTTCCAGTGAGCCATGGACATCGCCTTCATTGGAGAAAGAGATAAATTCATGGTCATTTATCTGGATGACATAACAGTCTTCTCAAAATCTAATAAAGAACATTGTCAACATTTGAGGAAGGTCTTCTTGAAATGAAGAAGGTTTGGTCTCTCCCTAAATCCCAAGAAGTCGTTATTTGCCATGCAAGAGGGAAAATTGTTGGGACACATAGTGTCAGTTGAGGGGGTCAATAATTATTCGAGCAGGGTAGAAGATATTCAAGCCTTATCACTCCCCAGATATAAGAAATAAGTCCAGTCCTTCCTGGGCAAAATCAATTTTCTGAGAAGGTTTGTTTCAAATTTTTTCGAATTGGTGAAACATATCACAACCATGCTCAGGAAGAGGAACAAAGTAAGATGGACTCTTGATTCCATAGAATCCTTCAAAAAAATCAAGAAGGCACTGGCTGAAGCATCGGTGCTTATCAGTCCATATTATTCCAAGGATTTTCTAATATTTTCTTTTGCTTCAATTGACAAAGTGGCAACTGTTTTACTACAAAAGAATGATGCAGGGCCGGAGTAGCCTATTTCTTTTTTCAGTAGAACATTAAGAGAGGAATATATCATATATGACATTATGGAGAAGCAGTTCTATTCCCTGGTGAAAGCTCTCAAATATTTTAGAATGTATGTCCTGCATTCAAAAATCATCGCCTATGTTCCTTTCACTTCTGTGAAGGACATCCTCATTCATCCTGACATAGACAGGAGAAGGAGCAAGTGGATTGCCAAAATCCTTGAATTTGACCTAGAAATAAAACCCACCAAGATATTTAAAGGCTAAGGTTTAGCGAATTTGTTGGATGAATCTAATTGTAAAGATTTGGGGGTTAACTTCATCAACACTTGCTCAGAAAATCAGTAGGCTAAAGTATTTGGTAAAGGCCCTCAGGACAACCCTCCATTAGCAGAATGCGCTGGTATAAGGATATTATATATTTCCTGCAGGATTTGTGGCCTCCATATGGTATGGGAAGGAGAAAGGCAAGAGCTTTAAAGATCAAAGAAATCATATATTTCCTTATTAAGCAGGTCTTGTATTGGAAAGACCCCCCTAGGAGTGCATTTGAGATGTTTGAACCCATAAGAGGCCCAAAGTATTATGTTTGATTTTCATAGCAGCCTATGTGGGGGGCATCATTTCTGGAAAACCACAGCCTACAAAATACTTAGGGCTGGGTACTACTAGCCTACTGGGCTACTGGACTACTGATGTCTATGCAAAAGTCAGGGCTTGTATCAAATATCAAAAATTCTTGGGAAAGCAACAACTCAAGTCCCTGCCACTTAATCTTGTAGTAGCTCTAGGTCCCTTTAAGTAGTGGGGCCTATATTTTATTGGAGAGATGCACCCTCCTTCAAGTGGTCAGCACAGATGGATATTAACCACAACAGATTATTTTACCAAATGGATAGAATTTATTCCCAGAAGGAGTGATTCTCAAAAAGTGATCATTGGTTTTCTTGAAGATATTATAGCAAGTTTTGGTTGCCTGAACAAAATTGTCACTGATAACGCTACATCCTTCAGGGCCAAACCACTAACCAAGTTTTGTGAGAAATTAAGGATTTCATTGGTCCACTCTACCCCTTACTATCCACAAGGCAATCGATTTGTAGATTCCTCTAACAAGAGCCTGATAAAGATCATCAAAAGGCTGTTAGAGGACAACAAAAAAGAATGAGATTCAAAGATCAAATTTTCTCTGTGGGATGATAGAGTGACAACAAAGAGGTCCCTGGGCATCTCTCCTTTCCAACTGGTATATGGGACTGAAGCAGTTTTTCCTTCTCATCTTGCCTTTCCTATAGCGAAATTCCTCCAGGACTGCCAAGAAGATCTCAATAACACGATCAGGAGAATTCATCAGCTGGTAGAAGTGCATCAGACTGGAGATCATCTTCTGGATGAAGCGCATGAATGCCAACAGAAAATCAAGCAAGATTTTGACAGAAAGATGAGAAAAGAGGATTTCCAGTTGGGAGATCTAGTACTCAAATGGGATGCACCTAAACAAAAAAAGGGAAAGCATGGTAAATTTAAATCCCTTTGGATCAACCTTTTCAAGATTTCTAAGACATTTCCGAACAATAATTATAGGTTGCATAATCTAGAGGGAGACAAAATGTTTTGGTGGCCCAGTAAATGGGCACTTACTGAAAAAGTTTTTTGTTTAAACTTGCATTCGTCTTCCCACCATTTTGAATACCGTTCATATGTCATATATATATATATATATAT
>JZKD02S1672927.1:179297-193731 GCA_000966675.3 Picea glauca | reverse complement strand
GGCCCTCAAAATGGCCCCGGAAGTTAAACCTGCTAAAAATAGTAAATTGCCAAAATGGCCAGAAAACTGTTTTGAGCCATTTGGAAAAGGTGGGTGGCCCCCGATATCCACCTGGTTCAAAATAACCCAAGCCATTTGGATTGATTCAAACCGACGGGTTTAGCGCCTCCGTTGGTCGATCTAAGTCCTAAGAGAGTGAAAAAATAAAACTAAAGAAACTAACTAGATGAAAACAACTACTGAAATGCATATACAAATCTAAAATATATTTACAATTTTACTAACTAACAGAATAATAGTTCTACTTATTAAATATACAGTGTACCGATATATTTATATTTCTATTATATGTACAGTATTCACAAAATGCAAATTTTAATCGAAATCTGCAAAATCGTAGACAAATTGACTTATGACAGCGAAGCTGGTGTTTTTTTATTTTTTTATAGCTTTTATAACAGGAAATAAAATGGCAGCTATCTAGCTGAGAAATAAAAATAACAATCTATACTGTGTATCTAAACTACAGAAAATTCCTATATTAATTAAACTAATAGAATGCTATTATCAAACTAACCTGTAATCGCACATCCATATGTGTCCTGTGCGTAACATCTATGTTTGTTGTTTGATGAGGCCAACCCACACCAGATTTTCCCAATGCTTCTCGTAAATGCGAAGCAGTAACTCTTCGAGTGCTACTGACAGAACAAGTAGGATATGTAGCGACAACAATTTATAATTCAACAAATACTCACATTAGATAAATCTAGCTGTAAACATTTGTATGTAAATTTTCATTGAATAAAGAAGATCAACCTTCTAATCATCAAATGTGAACGGATTAATTGTTGTATATAAAATGGGAAACATAAAACATGGACGCTATATAAATCATATCACATCAACCTGTAACAAATTATGATATCTAAACTAGTCAAAATTTGATTACGAATCGAAATGAGCAAAACTTGAACAAAAATATGATATATTGAAGCTAAAGCTGTGCAAATATCCACTTTCATTCAAGTCTGTGTATCACAAATCCATAGTTTCTACTCCCAGGCAGTGATGGTCTTTGTTTAAAAAATAATACATTTATAAAGGCCATAGGATCAAAATATTCCTTATGGAAATTATCAAAGTTGTTCCAAAAATCGTGGGAAATACAATCTCCCAAATTCCCATTTCTATGTAAAACTAACAGCCTAATCTAAAACCATGTAAAGAAATGGCATATTCAGAGATGCTACTATCAATCCAATTTCCTTTAGAATTTGAATGTACCTGCAAACGCACAAAAATACATGATTTCATATTGCATTTTAATTGTAAAATAAAAAAATTCAAATTTTAGTAACTAGCTACAGAATCTCACGATTCTGTAGCTAGTTATTATTTACAAACATAATCATGTATTATAAATTCAATCAAGATAGAAATAGATGCAATTTTATCAAACAAATCTTGAATGCTAATTCAAAATGAAAACAAAATCATTTTAAAATCTCTTTTAAAATAACAGACCTCGGATTCAGGGATTTTAATCAAGCTATTTTTGAATTGACAATGGCAGTGGCCGCCTCCACATTTTTAAAAGCAACAGAGCTTGTAGTCTTCTGTCTTTTATAATTATCTTGCAATTGGCCATTTTCCTTAATTAGCACAATCACTCGGTCCTCCAAGGATTTGATCTGAGATTGGAGCAAAGGGACGTCTATATAATATCGGTTGAGCCATGACTTACATTCATTGCACTGTGGTTGAATAGGCTGTATGTTTACAGGTGAGGAACTTCTTAATTGACCAGTAGGTTCTCTGTTGAGTTTAATACCAGGGAAGTTAGGGTTGTCTCTAAGGCACGGTGGGAGATTCGTCACATAGTCATAGGGCTTAGCTGAGCAAAGTTCGTGTGAGCATGGGTACTGTTCGGTCATAAATTGTTCGATTTCGGAATCAGAGTCTTCGCTCAACAAAATTGGTTTTTGGTCTTAGTTTTCTTTAGGTTTGTTACGAGCACACCACAAAACCCAGCACGCAGCCTTTTTACCCTTGCAATTGATATCATTGTAGCTTTTACCCTTTTTCTTTGTAGACCTTTTAACAGGCTTACCACCATCTTTTGGACATGAGTCAGGCAGGGTGTCGGGTTGGGTAGCGTTCAGGTAGGTTGAGGGTTCAACAGAGGGCAAGAGCGTAGGAGGGGGAATGACAAGCCCAAAAAGGGTTTTTGTAACAACAGATTTGTCAACTTGTTCTATTTCAGGACTGGAAAAACCGTTCCTCAACAAGAAAGCATCCCAACAGTCGCCATTCAAATTAAACTGATGAATCATAATAATCTTAATTAAACAGTGGTGGAAGAGGATGGAGTTTTCTTTCTCCCTTTTGAAGTGCTTAGCCATTTTATATAAACTCCGAAGGAGGAAATGTGGCACATTTAAGTTTGAATCTATGAAACTCATGAGCAGTCGTAGGTGGTATAGGAAAACTAGACCGTATCTGCCCTCACATGTAACGAACTTCTTAATAATATCCAACAAGTCATGCCATCTAGAATTCAGAGCTGTAACAGGCATAACTTTGTCGCAGTTGTTAATCTTCCTTGAGGTAAACAACAGTGGCTAGGGTACTTCATCAACCTTCAAATTTTTAAACCATTTTTTCCCCTTGGCTGGCAGACCAGTGGCTGAGCTAATGAAATTCTCGTTCAACTTGAGTTGGATGTCCCCAACTTTGGCCCTGCACCCATAGAATGTTAGCTCGAATTGTTGAGCAACTGCCAGGTTGAAACCCTCAAACTTCTCAATAAAAACCCACCAACCATTCCTTTCTAGGTCCTCTCAGGCATTATTAAACAATAACAGAGTTTGGACAACACGGGATTCAATTCGCACTGCAGGGGCCATGGCTAGCAGCACAAAACTGATAGGGTATTCGGCGATAAGGTTTAACAGGATGGACACAGAACCATTGTCCCAAAAATTCCCCAACACAATGCAAAGGCAACTCGAAGTGCAAGGGCAGAGGGGTAATGCTATGCGTGCGAGGATAGTGGTGTAATCGAGGCCATGCTAGAAAATCATATCGGGTTGTACTTGAAATGGCGCCTTGGTGTAATGGCACATTCAAATCATAACAGTGCATATCCAAAAGAATTTTAATCAACATGTCACATGAACCATTACATAACCATGATTTGACCCAAAAAGAAATGAATCAATCAAACCATTGTGTCAAAGATTTTGTAAATCAACACCATATTAACAATAGTCAAATGCATAAATGTTTGGTTTTTCGATAAATATGTGACAAGTGGTATATTTGATACATATGAAATCAAGGCATATTTGAGACCAAGGAGTGGTAACTAGTTTCAAGTAGGTTCATGATAAACCAAATGATCATTAATCCTTTGAAGTAATCAACATGAATCATAACTGTGGGTTTTCATGATTACAGTCGTGAAAACGAAAACGAAAAGCAGGCATGCAAAAAGTGGAGAATAATGTTATCATTTAAATAGTTGCGATGATTAATGAGGGTTTAAAAACCTCGTGTGGGCAGCTTGTAGAAAAGATAGAGATTAAAATGGCTGCCAACAATGGCGATACACTGGTAAAAGCGGTTATCTCTGCCAAATGATCATGTCCAAATTAGGATAATGAGAAAAGATCCAACTCGAAAACAACCAAGAAACTGTTTAAACATCATTGTCAACCATAAAAATTCCAGTTTCATATTGCTCGTTATTCTCAAAGACAAAAATTGATGGCAATCTCGACAAAAGAGAATCATAATCTTAAAGTAAAAAATCTTCAATACTGTTGATAGAGCCACTGCTTCCAGCAGGCATCCATAGCCTTGACAGGGATGTCAATTAACCCACTCTGATATCTATATCCTGCCAAGAAGTTACAGGTCAGAATGAAGGACATTTAAGGTCAAAAAATTTCATATCCGAGAATTTTCATGTACCTGACATTGCTTTGTTGCCAGCGGGCCTATTCAGTACCCCAACGAAGTTATCTTGGCATCATGCATGAATTTACCTGCTACCAGCAGACCTGTTCAGTATCCCGGCAGGTTTACAAGCACTTCCCACAGCTCTCTGAAGATTTATTTAGTTTTTTGGAAATATTTAATCGAGCGGGGTGACGCTGAAAATCCTGGTATTTTGAACATATTCTAATAGATAACAAACCTTGAGAGAATTTTATTTTTAACTATCCTCCATTAAGATCTGGAGATAGTTTGTTTTATAAACCGATCTTCGAAGGCAGGGAGACATCTCTGAGTCGTTCTCTTAAGGAACAGGGACAGCGTAAGAATAAATTTTTATGGATGATCGTGAAAAGCTTCAGTTACATATTTCAATCAAGAAACATTTTTCAAACAACAGGGTTTCTTTAACATGGCTGCAAAATTCAGAAAAATATCATAATTGATGTTTTAACAATCTCCAGTAGTCATTTCAGAGGAGAATTTCTTCTGTTCTCTTTGTCTAAAACAGTTTATGATGCAGGTATGTATGTTTTAGGATGAAAACTGGTAAGCAAAAGGGAAAAATCAAAGCCAAAACAACAAAGAAAAATGAAAAGCAAGCAAAACAAAAATATTTACACAGTGTACACGGGATTGTCATCAGGTGAAATACCTCTTTAGAGCTTGGCCATTCATCAGATAGGTGTCTGGCTGTCCCTCTAAACTCTGAAGTCGGAATGAGCTAGGACCCAATTTCTCAGCAATAAAAAATGGTCCTAGCCATAAGTTCTAAAACTTTGTATTCTCCCCCTTTCCCTCATGTGGTTTGTCCCATTTTAAGACAAGGTCACCTACCTCAAAATTTATGTCAGAGGAAGAATTGGAATCAAACTAGCTTTTGACTATGAGTTGATGCTGATCCAATTTCCGTTTCTCTTGAGCCCTCACTTCTTCTAACTTTAACAATGTGTTAATTCGATTCTCCAAAGGGGGACAGTCCTCTTCTTGTATTTTCTACGATAGCTGCAGAGAGGGAAGGAGAATATGAGGTGGCAGAATTGCCTCCCTGCCATAAATGAGAAAGAAGGGTGAGTTACCCACAGTGGTCTTTGGAGTCACTCTGTCAGCCCAGATTGCATTTAACAGTGCATTATGCCAATTCTTGTGGTTTTCAGATACCCTTCTCTTGATTATTTTGATCAGGTTTTTATTTGTTGATTCTGCCAATCCATTACCCTGAGGGTAGTAGCTGGCAGAATATTTTAGTTTAATTCCTTTTTCTAGAGAGAAATTACTCATCTCAAGAGATGAAAAATAGGAAGCGTTATCAAATACTAGACAGTCAGGTATACCAAAACGAGTAATAATATTTGAATTCAAAAAGGCAATTACCTGACTCGTATTTACAACTTTTAATGGGGAAGCTTCAGATCACCTGGTGAAGTAATCCGTGGTTGTTATGATAAACTTATGCTGCTGTGAGGATGGAGGGTTGATTGGGCCTATAATATCTAGACCCCACTGCTGAAAAGGGGAGTCTACTGAAACGGGTTGTAGAGGGAAAGCTGGTTTCTGTAATCGTCCATATGCTTTTTGGCAAGTTACACATTTGTGACACAAAGCATGAGCATATTTAAAAAGCGTGGGCCAGTAGTAACCTTCTCTTAACATTTTATGGTCGGTAGTATCTCCACCAAAATGCCCACTAGCTTCTCCTGCGTGCAATTCCAATAAGGCCTTTTCTTCTTCATCTTTCTCAAGACAGCGCATTAGTACTCCATCAAAATTTTGGCGAAATAGAATACAATTAATCAAATGAAAGGAAGTAGATTTTAGTCTTAGCACCCTTCTTTTTGTGGGATCTAGGTGACAGGGAGCTGACCCATGTTCAAGATAGAACTTTATATCATCATACCACGGACTGATAAGGTTTTGTGCACAACAGATTGAATTTTGGTAGTGTTGTCCTACAACTGACATATCATTTTCTTCTTGTTGTCCCGCAGCTGAGTCAATGAGTAACTTGCATAACCCTTGACCTCTCACTATTTGTGCTGGAGTTATTTCTATGTCATACTCTTGCAAGGATGTGACCCAGTTTGCCCTCTTTTCACCTAGTTCTTTCTGTACTAACAGGTTTCTGACTGCTGGGTAAGGGACGATAATCTTCATTCGAGATTTCAGTAGGTAAGATCGGAAGAGTTTTACTGCTTTAAAAACAACATAAGCTTGCTAATCTACTACTGGGTAATTGAGTTCTTCCCCTTTGAAAGCTGATCTCATAAAGGCAATTGGAACTTCATTGTTTTCAGCGTTCTTTTGAGGTAGAACAAAAACGTATGAATGATCAGAGGCAAACGTGTAGAGGGTGAAGTCTTTGGAAAAGTCGGGGTTCATTAGAGAAGGAGCATCAATTATGGCCTTTTTTATCCAATCAAAAGCCTGGCTTTCTAAGGATCCCCAGTGATATTGTACATCCTTTTTTATGAGGTTTTGTAGTGGCCTTACCATTTCTGAAAAGTTGGGAACGAATCTCCTAACAAAATTTATCTGACCTAAGAAAGATTGCATGGACTTTTTCGACGAGGGAGGGGGAAGCTTTGCAATGACTTGCGTTCTTTTAGGGTCGATAATCATTCCTTCGTTTGATACAATAAATCCTAAGAGCTTACCTTGTTCTACTGCAAAAATGGTTTTTTTTGGATTTAAAGAAATGTTGTACTTACGACATTGCTGCAGAATAGTTTGTAAATGAGCTAGATGATCTTATTTATTTTTTGAGAAGACAGTAATGTCATCGAGGTAAACTACAACAAATTGATTGATTAAGCCTCGAAAAATGATGTCCATTGCTCTCTACAAGGTGGCACCGACATTTATGAGTCCAAAGGGAATCTTTCTATAAACGTAGTTTCACCATGGAGTGCAGAAGGTGGTTTTGAGTTGGTTTGGGGGGGACATCAGGACTTGGTTATACCCTGAAAAACCATCCAATAAGGATAATCTTTCAGAACCAGATACCTGCTAAAGGATCTGTTCCATAGGTGGGATAGGGTAGTTGTCTTTATCAGATGCTCAATTAACATTTTGGAAATCGACACATAGTCAGATTTCACCACTCTTCTTCTGGACAGGGACAAGATTAGAGACCCATTGCATGTGCCTAACTGGGAAGATTATCTTAGCATTCAGGAGTTTATTTAATTCCTTTTTGATGATTGGTTCAAGTTTTGGGTTCATTTTCCTTAACTTTTGTTGAAAAGGTTGGGTTTGGGGTTTGGTGGGAATAACATGTTGTATAATGTTAGGATCAAAGGTTTTTAAGTCATCGTATGTCCAAGAAAAAACATCTTTGAATTCCTTAAACAATTTAATAAACACTACTTTTTCTTGTTGAGAGCATCCTACCCCTAGATTAATGCACTGTGGGTTGTTGGCAGTTCCCAAGTTTACTTTTTCATGTTTCAAAGAGGAACTATTCGTTTTACAGTTCACTGATCGTCTAAACTTGTCGTGAAGATCATCAAATTTTTCTAATCTAACTACAGATTTAGGGATAGAGTTTACCATTTCTGATGAAGATTCTGGAGATCTTGGATCAGGTATTACTGTGAAGTCACAAAGATTTTCATCATGGGTTCCTTCGTCGATCACCGTGCCCTGGAAGGTTTCTTCCATATGCAAAAAACTAATGATCTGTTGATCGCCATCGAATACTCTCTAGTTTGTAATGTTGTCGGGGATAGATGGTCTGAACAACAATTCAACAGAGAATGCTAGCAAATCAACTTCCGAATTATTCAATCTAGGAAACTAATTTATGTTAAATGCAACAAATTTATTCATAAGATTCCATACCTCAGATTGGTAGATTTTAAGGTGCGGGGACAAACAATGGATATAATTTTTCACCTGTCTAACCATGATTTTAGAGTCACCAAAGACAGTCAAATTCTAAATGTTCATATCTAATGATTTTCTGAGACCTTGCAAGAGTGCCTCATATTTGGCCGTGTTGTTCGTACATTCAAATTCTAACCGGAAAACAATTAGAGTCTTATTACCTTCTGAATCAATGAGTACGCAACCTGCACCAGTTCCTTCCTTAGATTTTGACCAATCAAAATACAGAGACCATATTTGATTTTCATCACTTGCATGTGACCACTGGACGGAAGTTGTTGGCTGCGTATACGTCAAAATTTCAGACTGTTGTTCTGGGTTGGTGATAGTGGAAGTTTTGGCCACGAAGTTGTCGAAAAAGGTGTTCATCCCTTGTATCTCGGGTGAATCAGCTGAAGGAGTGAATGGTTCATTGGGATCATTTAAATCAGTCACTGTTAACTTCAAATAACGTTCGCGATTTACCTTAATCCTGTTGGGCTTACCGTTTTCGGGAAACCACAAGTGAGACCAATCCGTCGCAAAATAGCCATGTAATTGTTCTGACCAATCTCTTCTTAAAAAAAAACCATAAACTTTTGGGATATCTACAACAATAATATCAATTACTTGATGAACTTTAGGATTAGATGATAACCTGATGAGCACATATTTCAATTCACCTATTACTTTAACATTAGTTCGATCAAGTTGAATAATTTTCAAGGTGGATGGTTGAACTTCAGCATTAATTTTTTGACAAATGGACCAAGGCATCATGTTAGATGATGCTCCTGAATATACCATACAGTTATGTACATTTCTGTTGAAAATTTCAAAAGTTAAGAGGAAGGGAGGGACATTTTTGCGAGTATTAACAGTAGAAATTAGTTGTTTTTTAATCGCAGCCCCTGAAACTAATTTGTTTACATTTGATACACTTTTTACAGGAAGGTCTCTTTTATCTTGGGGCTCGGATGTGGTTTTGGAAGAGACCTTTTGAGGTGTTTTGGTGTTGTTTTCAACAATTTTATGACTGTTCAGATTTCTATTCTTGCTGTTTTCTGCAATATTCTGCAACATTTTTTGCAATAAAAAAGGAAATTTTAAGAATTCAAAAACAGAAATGTTAGCCCTAAGCTTCTTTAGATCTTCAATCAGATCATATTCTAAATTTGGGGCTGGTGCATTCTATTTAGTTTCAACAGATTTGGACTGTTTTGGAGGAACAGTAATTGCAGTTTCAAAAGAAGGCTTGTTTGTTGTTTTACTTCTAGTGCCATAAGGGTGTACTGTTTCAAAATTAGCCTGAAAAATGCTATCTAAAAAATGTCCAAAAATATTTGGAGAGGGATCCTCTTCTTCTACAGTTTCTTATTCATCTATTTCTTCAGGAATTTTGGAAGGCACTAAATTATCATGCGCCTCTAGGATCGTTTGAATAGAAAACTGTAAGCTCTCTAAGTTTAAACCTTCAGAAGTTGGGTTTGGTCGGTTTGTGGGAAAAGGCTTCCTAAAAGGGGGCTTATAGGGGCCGTTACTTGAAGAGGCTTCTTCGGTTGATCTTTTTAAATCTATGACTTGATTGGATAACTTCTGAATGACTTTCTGCAAGTTTTCTAGACCCAAATTTTCTAATTGAGCTTTGTTTGGGGAAGGTCTTTGAAGGATTTCAATCTTTTTCTTGGAACATGAACTAGTCTCTGTTTCATTGCTAGTAGTGTCTTTTAAACTGAGGATGCCTTTCTCGATATGACTAGCCTCTTCGAAGGCTTCTAACAACATGGATTACTTAGATCTCTTTACCCAAATGGCTATTTTTTTATGCAAGGCTTTTGTATAATAAGTGATAATAAGATTCTTGGCGAGCATGGAATCTGTAGGGATTCTATTTTTTAATGTCAAGAACCTTTGATTAAATTCTTTAATCTTTTCTTTGGGGTTCATTTTTAAGCTACAAAGCTCCATGACTAGAACCTCAGGAGACTTATCGTCTCCAAACTTCTCGAGGAAACAAGATTCAAATTTCTCCCATGATACGATGGTGTGTGGCTGCTGGGCAAAGTACCATGTAGAGGCATTTCCCTCGAAGGTGTAGGGAAACAATCTATAGACTAAGTCCTTGTTATCAACACTACAGAGTCGAATGGCTAACATAAAATTTTTAATGTGATCTTCGGCTAACTGTTTGGAGTCCGGGTTAAACTTAGGAAGCCACTTCTCCAGGTGTTTGGGTAAGGGATGTTGAGGCCCAGTTATGGCCACTGCATCTTGGTCAAACCATGGTCTGGCAGGATTGTTTGGGTTTGCCATTGGTGTTGGCGGTGTCGAAGGCTGAGATGAGAAACTGCCTTGGTCAGAGGAATCTTCTCCAGAAGAAGAAGGGGATGAAGGAGGTGGTGAGGGTGGTATACCAAATCCTCCTGCTGCAGGAGTGAGGATTGGATCTGTAGGATTTAAAGTGAGGTTAGTGCCTCCAAGTTGTTCTCTGATATTAGAGAAATCTAATGTTTGATCCAAAGGTCAATTTGGTTGCCTTAAACAGGCGAAGGAACTATGTGTTCTTATGAGAGATTGGTGAACAATCTCTTGTACGTCACCACCTGTAGGATTTGGAGTTGCTAGTTCAACTGTGATCCATAGATTGTCATTTGATGTGGTTTCTATTTGAGGGACAAAGTTGTCATTTGACTGACTTCTAGTCACTATAGGTGAACGGGTGTGTGTAGGAGGAGTCTTGCGACCTCCATGTGCCATTAATAGTTTTCAGGCCCTCCTTCTAGCGCCATTTGTTGACGGGCGAAATTGACCGCTCGTCAACTGGAGTGAATCTAGTCTGGGGTTGTCTAAATAACCCAAGCCGTTTGGATTGATTCACCCCAATGGGTTTAGCGGCTCCGTTGGCCGATCTAAGTCCTAAGAAAGTGAAAAAATAAAACTAAAGAAACTAACTAGATGAAAAACAACTACTAAAATGCATATACAAATCTAAAATATATTTACAATTTTACTAAATAATAGAATAATAGTTCTACTTATTAAATATTCAGTGTACCGATATATTTATATTTCTATTATATGTACAGTATTCACAAAATGCAAGTTTTAATCGAAATCTGCAAAATCGTATACAAATTGACTTATGACAGCGAAGCTGGTGTTTTTTTATTTTTTTATAACTTTTATAACAGGAAATAAAATGGCAGCTATCTAGATGAGAAATAAAAATAACAATCTATACCGTGTATCTAAACTACAGGAAATTCCTGTATTAATTAAACTAATAGAATGCTATTATCAAACTAACCTGTAATTGCACATCCATATGTGTCCTGTGCGTAGCATCTACGTTTGTTGTTTGATGATGCCAACCCACACCATATTTTCCCAATGCTTCTCATAAACATGAAGCAGTAACGCTTCGAATGCTACTGACAGAACAAGTAGGATATGTAGCGACAACAATTTATAATTCAACAAATACTCACATTAGATAAATCTAGCTGTAAACATTTGTATGTAATTGTTCATTGAATAAAGAAGATCAACCTTCTAATCATCAAATGTGAACAAATTAATTGTTGTATATAAAATGAAAAACATAAAACATGGATGCTATATAAATCATATCACATCAACCTGTAACAAATTATGATATCTAAAGTAGTCAAAATTTGATTACGAATCGAAATGAGCAAAACTTGAACAAAAATATGATATATTGAAGCTAAAGCTGTGCAAATATCCACTTTCATTCAAGTCTGTGTATCACAAATCCATAGTTTCTGCGCCCAGGCAGTGATGGTCTTTGTTTACAAAATAATACATTTATAAAGGCCATAGGATCAAAATATTCCTTGTGGAAATTATCAAAGTTGTTCCAAAAATCGTGGGAAATACAATCTCCCAAATTCCCATTTCTATGTAAAACTAACAGCCTAATCTAAAACCATGTAAAGAAATAGCATATTCAGAGATGCTACTATCGATCCAATTTCATTTACAATTCGAATGTACCTAAAAATGCACAAACATACATGATTTTAGATTGCATTTTAATTGTAAAATCAAAAAATTCAAATTTTAGTAACTAGCTACAGAATCTCACGATTCTGTAGCTAGTTATTATTTACAAACAAAATCGTGTATTATCAATTCAATTAGGACAGAAATAGATGCAATTTGATAAAACAAATCTTGAATGCTAATTCAAAATGAAAACAAAATCATTTTAAAATCTCTTTTAAAATAACATACCTCGGATTCAGGGATTTTAATCAAGCTATTTTTGAATTGACAATGGTAGTGGCCACCTCCACATTTTTAAAAACAACAGAACCTGTAGTCTTCTATCTTTTATCATTAGCTTGCAATCAGTCATTTTCCTTAATTAGAACAATCACTCGGTCCTCCAAGGATTTGATCTGAGATTGGAGCAAAGGGACGTCTGTATAATATCGGTTGAGCCACGACTTACATTCATTGCACTGTGGTTGAACATACTGTATGTTTATAGGTGAGGAACTTCTTAATTGACCAATAGGTTCTCTATTAAGTTTAATCCCAAGGAAGTTAGGGTCATATCTAAGGCACAGTGGGAGATTCGTCACATAGTCATAGGGCTTAGCTGAGAAAAGTCCGTGTGAGTATGGGTACTCTTCGGTCAGAAATCCTTCGATTTCGGAATCAGAGTCTTCATTCAACAAAATTGGTTTTTGGTCTGAGTTTTCTTTAGGTTTGTTATGAGCACACCACGAAACCCAACGTGCAACCTTTTTACCCTTGCAATTGATATCACTGTAGCTTTTACCCTTTTTCTTTGTAGACCCTTTAACAGGCTTACCACCATCTTTTGGACATGAGTCAGGCAGGGTGTCGGGTTGGGTAGCATTTGGGTAGGTTGAGGGTTCAACAGAGGGCAAGAGCGTAGGAGGGGGAATGATAGGCCCAACAAGGGTTTCTGTAACAATGGATTTGTCAACTTGTCCTATTTCAAGACTAGCAAAACCATTCCTCAACAATAAAGTGTCCCAATAGTCGCCATTCAACTTCAACTGATGAATCATAATAATCTTAATTAAACAGTGGTGGAAGAGGTTGGAGTCGGATTTCTCCCTTTTGAAGCACTTAGCCATTTTATATAAACTTCGAAGGAGGAAATGTGGTATATTTAAGGGAGAATCTATGAAAGTCATGAGCAGCCGTAGGTGGTATAGGAAAACTAGACCGTATCTACCCTCACATGTAACGAACTGCTTAATAATAGCCAACAAGTCGTGCCATCTAGATTTCAGAGCTGTAATGGGCATACCTTTGTCGCAGATATTAATCTTCCTTAAGGTAAACAATAGTGGCTAGGGTACTTTGTCAACCTTCAAATTTTTAAACCATTTTTTCCCCTTGGTTGGCAGACCAGTGGCTGAGCTAATGAAATTCTCATTCAACTCGAGTTAGATGTCCCCAACTTTGGCCTTGCACCCATCGAACGTTATCATGAATTGTTGGGCAACTACTAGGTTGAAACCCTCGAACTTCTCAATAAAAACCTGCCAACCATTCCTTTCTAGGTCCTCTTGGGCAATATCAAACAATAACAAAGTCTGGACACCATGGGGTTCAATTCGCACTATAGGGGCCATGGCTAGCAGCACAAAACCGATAGGGTATTCGGTGATAGGGTTTGACAGGATAGACATAGAATCATTGTCCCGAAACTTCCCTAACACAATGCAAAGGCAACTCGAAGTGCAAGGGTAGAGGGTTAATTCTATGCATGCGAGGATAGTGGTGTAATCGAGGCCATGCCAGAAAATCATATTGGGTTGTACTTGAAACGGTGCCTTGGTGTAATGGCACATTCAAATCATAACAATGCATATCCAAAAGAATTTTAATCAACATGTCACATGAACCATTACATAACCATGACTTGACCCAAAAATTAACGAATCAATCAAACCATTGTGTCAAAGATTTTGTAAATCAACACCATATTAACAATAGTCAAATGCATAAATGTTTGGTGTTTCAATAAATATGTGACCAATGGTATATTTGATACATATGAAATCAAGGTATATTTGAGACCAAGGAGTGGTAACCAGTTTCAATTAGATTCATTATAAACCAAATTATCATTAATCCTTTGAAGTAATCAACATGCATCATAACTGTCGGTTTTCACGCTTACAGTCGTGAAAACGAAAACGAAAAGCAGGCATGCAAAAAGCAAAGAATAATGATATCATTTAAACAGTTGCAATGATTAATGAGGGTTTAAAAACCTCGTGTGGGTATCTTGTAGAAAAGATAGAGATTAAAATGGTTGCCAACAAGTTGTCGACTTTCAAAAGATAGGGGCCTTCCTTCTTACATTACGACATCACCAACTCCATTTCTCGAGGCATCACATTCCACAATAAAGGTTTTTTTGAAGTCTGGAGTGGTCAAGAAAAGAGCTTTACACATCACCTCTTTAAGTTGTTCAAAAGCTTTAGTTGCCTCTGGAGTCCATGAAAATGCATCCTTCTTAGTTAGTGCCGTTAAAGGTGTTGCTATTCTTCCATAG
>JZKD02S1672927.1:134509-172700 GCA_000966675.3 Picea glauca | reverse complement strand
CATTCAAGAGAAAGTTTAAGACCTATCAAATGTTGGAAGAACAAAACTCTTATTCAAGAGATGCATTCATTGTTCTTCTTCCATTCATTCATTAACATCAAATCAAATCAAAATATTGAAAGCATAAAATAACTCAAAAGCATTCAAAACTATCTTAATGCTTGAAGTCTAACTGCTCATTGAGTTCTCATTCAAGAATCCATTCACAATGATGAGTAAGTCTTGAAAAAATTAAGCATGTAACTGAAATATGAAATTCATTTACCTACAGCATGATAAAAAATCATCTACAACAAACAAGATCTAAAACATGTACTTGAAAAATAACACAAGGAAAGAGTGTACTAGTTGGCAATGGGGGCCCTCCACTGCTTCCTTGGTACACTTGGTTAACTTCAGCTACGAAAGGACTCCAATAGCATTCAAATCACCATAAGCATTCAAATGAACAAAAACACAGAGCTGATCTTCAAGAGTGCAAATTCTCAAGTTTCTTCATTCATCCAAAGGTGTCTTACTAGCTTAAACATAAGAGTATTTATAAAGATTTTTAAAAACCATAAATGCTAAAATGTCTCCTAAATATCATAAGTAGATCCAAAATATCCTAGGAGGGTCGAATGCCTCCTCTAGATCCTCAAAACATGGTCAAAATCCCACGGAATCAAAAACTGTCCTAGATTTAATGCTGAAACAGGGCAATTTCTGTTGAACTGGCCCTGTTTGACCAGCATTGACCGGGCATCTAGCAGTCTCAGATTTCGAATATGATAGCTTAATCACCATCCTTGTACATCTGGGAACACAACCCAAGTGTTGGATTTCTCCCAGGTGTCCTGCAAGTATACAAACGATGGAGCTATTACGGGATTTGGTCAAATCCTGTAATTTCTGCTAAATTTCCAATTTTAATGCAAAAATTTAGAAAATTCAATTCTGAAGTTAAAGGATGACAAATATACCTTGGATAGGCTGTTTTATGGGAAATGTGGAATAAAATGAAGGAAAAATGGGCAAATAAAGAAGCAAAATTATGGTTTATGGAAGCACAAAAATGGACTCAACAAAGAAGTCAATAAAGAACCAAAAATCCCAATCAAAGATAATGGTTGTAAGTATTCCAAAATGAGATGAAACCTGTCCAAAGAATAATGATGGGGAATTTCATTTTGCATGATGATATTGGTGTAGGGAATCAAGATAACCATTTTTTTAAATTGATAGGTGATAATGAAGATACAATCATGTTTGTGACATTCTTGGGGGATCCCACTAATGAAGTCCATGTATATTTCTTCCCAAGGGAATGAAAGCACTAGAAATAGATTACATAGGGCCAATTTGTGGTTGGGTTTCTTAGCATCGTTGTAGGAGGCACAACATATAACGAAGCCACCCACTTATTTCTTCATTGATGGATATAACAAATAGTGTTGGAGATGTTGCAAAGTCATGGGCATCCTAAAGTGGTCGTTGTAGAATGAATAATTATCCTCCCAAATTAAGAGGAGAGGAGTGTCAGTGGTATGGATGTGGACTGGGTGATTCTGTGTAACCAACAATACTTAATGGAATATTTGAGATAGTGAGTCAACATAACCTATATAAGATGTCCTCATGCATAGAAAAATAGGGACTAGTAGCATATTGATTTTCTAGTATTCATAAGAGGGAAATTGAATGGATAATATAGATGGCACAAACCAATGGTCTGCTCAATAAATATACAACAATATTTGTACTACCTTCATGTACTTGAAGGTGAGGTGGAATTGTTGAATATAGGATCCATTTTAGGTGTCATTATTCCTATACCTTGGATTATGAGTTTATTAAAATCAATGGATGATGCTCTATATGTAGGATTGTCTCCTTCCCTACAATGTAGTGTTTCCAATGCTTGAGATCCTTAACTCAGGTGTATAATTCCTTATTATAGATATTGTATTTAATATTAACATCTAAGAGAATCTCCAAATGATATGCAATGGGGTGTGTTATCAGCATAATAATTTCTATATGGTATCCGTGCTTAAATTTTTTAGTGAAGGGTTATATCACCATAGAGATATGATAAATCAAAGGGCCTGGCTATATCTAGTGACATATGGAAAAAATAGTGTAGATGTAAAGACCAAGACTTGGTGAACCGTCAATCCTGAAAATGGCCCGGATCAATGGTTGAGGCACATATTGAATATTTAACTAGCGCAAAGATTAAACAATCGAGAGAAGGCCCGAGAAAAATGTCATGGTTTCATTTTGGTACGGGTGGCGCCCGTAGAAGTACATCGGGGGAAAAATTAATCTGACTAAAACCACTTCTTCCAACCCCCGATGCCAAATTCATTGGGAAAATGTGGACCATAGATATTGAAGTAGCCCAGATCAATGACTGAAGTTTATATCGGTGATTGGAATAGCATGAGGATTAATCGATAGACGATGAGCAAGGGAAAAATGACATGGTTTAAATCATGGACGTGTGGCACCCTCAAAGGCACATCGGGGAAAAAAGAAGTCCAATTGAAACCGTTTTCTACAACCCCCGATGTCAATAGATACCTATAAAAGGAGGAACCCCTGTCATTATTCTATGATAATTTGAAGCATTCAAATGTTCAAAAATTTGGCGCAAAACTTCTAGTCAAATTTCAAAGATCAGAACCGAACAAGACTCGTGTTTTTCGCCACTTGACCGGTATTCTTCACCATGGCTGTCAATCTTGTTGTTTTATCCATGAATGAACAAGAGATCTCCTCCAGGGAGGAAACCCTAATTGACAGATATTTTGATGTTTTCGACACAGAGATAACCGTATCACCCGTTTCCGTGTCTAGATCAAATTTGTTGGACAATGTTGGAACATGCATACCTTTCCTCGAAGTGGCTCAATCCTCCATCATCCCTTATGTTGTAGAAATGATCTTTCCTTTCCCTGAATTTGTAAGCTGGTGTGCAGAGTGATATTCTCATAGAGAAAGAGTCATTTTAAATAAATTAGGGTTAGAAGTTTGTTACACATCAAAATTACTCACTTCAATAGTGTCGCAAGTGTCGTCATTACAAGTGTCCCATTTTTCTCACAAGTGTCGCAAGTGTTAGAAAAGGAATATTGCCATAATGCCTATGTCGTGCCTATAACGACATAAAAAAGACACTTGAAACACCTCAAACATTTGATTTGGAAAAAGGGGAATGGCTAACTGGGTTTATGAACCTCTTGCCATCTAAAAGAACCATTAAAATTGAGTTTTTAGAGGAGAGTGCTCCCCTATACCACTGTTAGGAGTGTTGGATCCCCCCAATAGACTGTTAGGAAGCGTTATAATGCTTTGAATACCCTTTTGAAGGAGTGCTATCTATTTTGGGTAGCAGTTGGTTTGTTGAGAAGAATGAGGGAATGATCCCTTCAATCTTTGAAGGCAATTGGATTCTAATCCCTAGTCAAGTCATGATCTTAGGGAAGATCCCTAACTGAAGGAGGAAAATCCTCAACTTACCCCAAATATATCTCAAGTGGTTGGGCCTCTCCAAGCCTATATAAGAAGGCTTTCCTATTGTGAAAAGGGGATGGATAATGATACCAAAATTATGATCTCATAAGTGGTACTGAGAAGGATTTGGAAGCATGAAACCTATGATCTCATAGGAAACACATAGCGAAGTGGAGGAGAATAATTAGTGAAGTTGTTGTCATTCTGATTGTGGATATTTTGAGCAAGGGTTGGACAAGGAGAGCTTGGCGAAGATGTTGCACTTCATCCATGGTTGTAAGTAACACTATGATATCATTAAAATAATTTCCTTGGCCTGTTTCTTTCTAATTTGTGTTGATCTCACATGAATTTGTCTCTAGTAGATACATCTGCTTTGAACTAATCTTGATAGAGTAGGAAGTTGGTTGTGTCTTCGTTTGTCTATAGGTCTTATCAAGGAGCTCAAGATTGGAGCTCAACTCGAAACGTGAAGGGACAAACACGGGTAATAAGGTACTCCTCTTCTCCTTCCTCCTCATGCATTAGTTTGTCTAGATATAAAAGGAAGTCAGTGACCATGATAAGCACCTTCTGTCTTAAGAGTTAAGAGTCTAGCTCTCAAGAGGAGATCTACCTGTCCACAAGGAGATTTTCCTTCAACAGAAATTGGCGACTCCACTGGGGAGCGAATCAAAACTTTTCAGTTTTGGTTTCCCTCATAGAATTTGTCTTGCTCTTTGACATTCTTAGACCTTGTTCACCCCATATGTTTGATTTCATATGCTGATTTACTCCTTATCTCATCACATTCATCTTGATTGCCAAAATTTGACTGAAATTTTGGGTCTTTGGACAATTTTCTGAGTTTTTGAAGCCTGGCGCCCCTGCGCCTATGTTAGCCAAGCGCCAACACTCCTTGGAGGTCTTAGATAGAGCTTTATATCACCCTGATGTCCCTTACACCAGAGCACCAGCCTCTCATTTGCAAAAATACCATCCAAAATTGTCTCTGCTGAAGTCCAGACCTTGTTTTTTCACTTGCTGAGGTTCTTTGTGATTCAATGATTCTTCCTATTAAACTTTGACATCCTTCCTTATGAGGAATAAGAACTTTGTTGTTCATATTTTTTAGGCCTTCTTATTTATTTTGAGTTTTTCTGTTGTTGAGAGCTTGAAATCAATCCATTGCTTTTTCTCTCCTATCCAACTGAATGGGAAATTTGGTGAAGGGCATCAAAGATCTGTGAATCATCTCACTTGGTTTTTTGAGGTCATTGTTCTTGAACATCTTTCTCTTATGTGAAATTTTTTGATTTTCTTTGCTATCTTTTTTTTTTTGTTTTGCTTCTTGTTTTCAATCATAGCCAGAGGGTGTGTGTTGTTTGTGCGAAATCTACACATACTTGTCTGAATCTCCTTGATCTGAAAGGGTAGTTAGCAGGAGAAGTATTTGCATTGAATTAATCATCTTTCACATACAAACGACAAAAGATAAATTTTAGTGATTGATTTGCATATTAGAAGATGTTTTTGAAAATATTTTAGCATTGCATTGGATTCGATTGAGAACCAATTGATTGAGGACATATCATATTAGTATTTGAAAGTGAAGACGACTCTTTCTCTTTCCCTTAAATAGGCGTTCATTGAAAAGAAACGATTGCTTATCATATTTCATGCATCTTTTTGGGAATTGAGTCCTCATTCCATCAGTTTCACTTTCGCACACCCTTTGAGTAAAGAATAGTTGTAAAACGAATGCTAATTAAAAACTATCTAGAATTTTTTTTTTTTTTAGGATCTTCCACCAACAGTAGACTAGGGTTAGCACTTTGGATTAGGCTGTGAGTACAACTCTCCAAAGTTTTCAAAACAAACATTAGCATCCTGAGCTAGGGAGAGTCAAATCCAATTGTTGTATTGGTTTTCTGGGATCCCCCTCTCACAGAGGGGTTACGCACGAGGTCACATTCGGGTGAATTATGGAGATTATCCCTCCATGGTTCAACTGTTTGTAGTGGTCAGATTGTATATTGGGGGTCACTTGGAGGTATACCCACGATTATGTGTGGGAGCCTCTCGGGTTGATTTCAGACTTGTTATCCTGCCCATACGTTTCGGATCGGACTGTCGACTATACCCGCCCAGGGACTCACTGCGAATTGGTGTCTTTAGTAGCCATAATATTTAGGTACTTACACAAGGTGACGGTGAAGGGAAGTCTCACTGTGCCTGGAACAGACATTGGTCAAACTCACTCGGGATCCTTGGAGGGTAAATCCACAATTACTGTGTGGAAGCTTGCACCAAGGTGAAAGTTCGTTAAGCAGGTCACCATTTTAACTATTCCACCATATCCTAGACCCTTCTTGACTTGATCACATGATGTTGGATTTCATCACCAACTACTATGATCATCAAGAGAAGTTTTGTCTTCTTGGTTGATTCCTAGATTTTATTAGCGTATGCTGTTTCTTTTTGTTAGTTGGCCCTAGATTTTCAGTGTGTTCCGTTATTCTCCACAATTGAGCCTGTAGATGATAAAGGTCTTCGTCGATCACGTAGGATGCAAGGGCTTCCTCCAGAAGGCTATCAACCCTTACCTCCTAACCCTCTAGAAGACAACTACCATAGAGAGGTAGAAAATCAATCCAACGCTAGAAGTGCTATTTCTCCTCCATTAGATAACCTAGAAGATGCTTTGGTTACGGTTGAAAATCCCACTACATCTGTGTTGGTAACCCCTCTCGAACCACTTTTAGTTTGTTTAGACTCCCTTGGGAACGTCATAGACGAAGAGATCCCATGATTATCGGAGAGGATTTTTACTGAAACATATATGGGATCCACAGAACCAATCTTTGTGATGAGTATAGGACTCCTGTACATCCTAGCACCATCCTAGCATTGCAGTAGAAACCAATCCCACACTTTCTCATTCTGTATGGAGGAATTCATCAGGACGCGATCTCTATGAACATTTCGAATCCTTTCGACATCCGTTTCATCCTCATGACCCTCCTATTGAAACAGGACCATTCGGTCAAACCATGAATCACCCAGTCGATCAGGTTGTTAACCCTACTGTTAAACTAGCACAAGTCCATCCTAATGCTAGACTCATCACCTCTACTCATATCCAAAGCACTTCATTCTCTACCCCACTTTCTACAAGCGTTTACTCTACAGCTCCACATATTCCTCTGGGACATATTTTCACCCAAGAATGTAGACCCCTGCTGGCCAAACACAACCGGCTGGAGGGAAACCACCATCCAATGAACCTTCCCCCCCTGGAGGACTACCTTTCCATAGTGGGCCTACCCCTCCTGGGGGAAAACCACCTTTTCATGCTCCTCCTGGAGGGCAACCTCTGTTTTCCATTCATATTTCGGTCATAAATCCACCACTGGTAGGGGGGAAACCCTCGTTTGCTGGGAACCCTTCACGATCTTGGGGAGGATCTTCAAGAGGAACTTTTACTCAACCCCACATTGGGGGGACACTCATATAATAACCCACTAAGAGGAGTATCCAATCCTGTTCCTTTCGGAACATCTTATGCACAATCTTATTCAGGCAGCATCCCAAACACCACCTGGAGTTTTTTGGGACCACAGTCTTATCCTCCTAATGGGTTTAATGTGTATCCACCTCCGGGATCTACTCCTTCCCATTCTCAAGGGAAAAATGTTTATCCTCCTCATGGGTAAATAAATCACTCAGCCTATAATTCTCAAAACCCAGCGGGTTATACAAATGTTTATCATGCACCATCGAATCCTTCTTATCCTGGCCAGCAAAAACTATATGTAGGAGGACCTACTAGTTACAACTATCCACGTAACCCAGTTTATGGTCCTAATAGTGTTCCTATGCCGCACCAGTATCATTCACAAATTAACCGATGGCTACCTTTCCTTGCGACTCTGGATCTCCTAGACTTGTCTCAGTTAACTAATGATCCTATTTTTCATTCACTGGTTTGGCTAGTCATTCCAGCTAAACTTCCTTCTGATATTCCGAAATTTGACGGAAACCCTGGCGAAAATCGAAACAACCATGTGATGACTTTCCATTTGTGGTGTTCATCAAACTCCCTCATGGATGATTCTATATATTTGCATCTTTTCTAGAGAACACTTACCGGTTTGGCAGAAAAGTGGTATATTGAACTACCACGTGCTTCTTTTCATGATTTCAATTCCCTTGCCATGTTTTTGCTCACGCACTTTCAACTGCCTATTTGCTACGATACAGGTACCGAACTCTTGACCTCCCTTCGTAAAACTAACTCTGTGCATATATTTGACCATATTCATGAGTGGAGGTGACGACGAAGGATGATCAAGGCAATCATTCCTGACATACTATTGGCAGAATGGTTTACTAAATCACTACTACCCTCGATCGCTCACAATGTCGCTATGGGTGGTGTGGTCATAGAGGACCAAGCCATCGCTCGGGCTCTGTATTCAGATTTGGTTTATTCCCAGTCTGGTACTTTGTATGATTTTCTTCCGAATGCTGCTCAAGGTAATACCGATCCATCCAAACCATCATCCTTATCTCATGCGGATGGTGTTATCGGTTCCATCAAAACTCAATCTATTTCCTAATTGCTCACACTCTCCTCTACCTCCCCCCAAACTTAGATCTACTAGGTGAATGCAATTCAATCTACCCCTTCACAACAATATGGAGGTAAGAAGAAGACAAAGAATAAATCAAAAAATAACAATGAACAACTAAAAAATCAAACACCTGCTACCGAAAAGCAACCACAATGGAAACTGAAATTCCCGTGTATCATTTGTGGTGATGATCACTACACTCGAGATTGTCCACTTTGCAATGAAGTGGCCAAAATTTTCCAAGGAAAGTCACAACCCGCTGTGCTTACTCAGCCTTTTCCATAGCAACAATCCATGGTTTCTCAAACCCCCTCTCCTAGGGGCAGTTCTAGCGATCCTCATGATGAGGCCTCGTTGAGTGCACATATTTATATGTTTAATGGGATCAATTTAACCACTCACTCTAATACATACGACACACCAGGTAACCCTGACAAAGGAAAAGACACTAACGGTACTAGTAATTTACCGGATCCATCATCATCCTCCGTTAGTCTTCCATCGGTTAATCCTTCGTCTGGACCACTCCAAATTGAGAAACCCATGTTCGAATCTATCTTACGCCATCCTAAGAGAACTATACGTAAAGCTACCTTTAATCCTAGTTCACATGTTGCCCATAACTACAACATTGTTGAAGATTTGGCTCAAGCACCATGTGTTATGTCTGCGTTAGAAGTTCTACAACACTGCCCCAGTCAACGTAGAACTCTCTTGGCCGCTCTTGGCACTGTTGATCTGGAGTCGTCCAACCATATCATGTTTAACCTAGACAATTATGCGTCTTGAATCTCTCACCAACTTGCTTTTCAAGTTGATGTTGTTGTTCACAATCAACAAATCCACCGAACTATTCTGGATGAGGGAGCCTCAACTTGTGTCATGTCTTTAGCGTGTTGGAAAGGTTTAAAATCACCAGCACTCAACAAATCCCCAATGATGTTACGTGCCTTCGATGGGTGAGGTTTTCATCCCCATGGGCTTTTACAGTCCCTGCCCATCCAATTGGGTGGCAAAACTGTTACTGTTGATGTCGAGGTGGTCGATGCTCCCCTTGATTACAACTTGTTACTTGGGAGAAGTTAGTTTTATTCTATGACTGTTGTTGCCTCGTCGGTCTTTCGATGTGTACAATTTCATCATCAGGGAAAAATTATCACTGTTGATCAGTGGGATTTATGCATGACCGATGCTCGCGCTCCTGCTACCAACAATATTCCTTTCTTGGGAGACCACAAGATCATGTATGAAAGCGTTGGTGTTGGCTTACTAAAATATTCTAGCGTCATGGGTACCTTCCCTACACCACTTCCACCGACTACACATCATATTGCCACCGTCAATATGATTTCGACTGTGGCTTATCAATCTTTGGAATCATATGACCCTTGGATTATACCTCTTCCATTGGAATTCGATGCACTAGGTGACACTGTGCCACTTAGTCCAACCGAAACATCATACATTTCTACCCAATCCACTTCTCCCTCATCACATGACCAACATCTATTGGCGCCTGATGTTTCCTCGATGCAATCACAGTTGAGTTCCTTGTTGTATGCGATTGATCACATTTCCCCCATTCCAGAAATGCTTCACATTGACAAGTTACCTCTGGATAATAACCATCATCGATCCTTTTTTCTTCCCCCTCATGAAGAAATTCGGAAAGATATACACTCTATCTCCCCTCCAGATGATGATTTTTCATCATCTCCCATGCTTTTAACTTATGATGATTTGGATCCGGTAGTGGACATGGTGATTTCTTCGGTAGGTTTATTGGAGCCTGATCTCCTTACTCCTATCATGACCCTTGACATGTGTTCCTTCCCGAGTGATTATCTTCCATCCAGCAAAGATCTCCTGGAGGCCATGACGGAGTTTTGTCCCTTGACATGGTATCCTTCCAGAGTGTTATTCTCTTGGAAACCATGATCAAGAAGCAATTACAAGCATAGTTTCTCTTCTCTGTGGCAAGCTCGTTAAAAAATGAAATAGAGGCCCTGAGCATAGTTGTTTTCTTATGTCAAGCTCGTTAAAAAATGAAATAATCACCTCTCTTGAACCTTATTTACATCCACCCTTCTCCTTTTTCTCATCTACTAGAGAAATTGGTGACGACCTTAGAGCTGATGAATGAATTGAATCTTGGAGGGCATGTCTCCAGCCTTTGATGATCATTCTCGAGTTAAGCCACTAGCTTTCAAGCTGGGGGCATACTGAGCTTAGTCTTTGTTCTTTCTCGTGCTCCTAAATACATAAGAATGCATCCGGGTAAACTTTTATCTCTTTTTCATATCTATATGGATACATGAAAAAGGAACCCCTGGAGTCTCCTTTAAGCTCTTTTCAGACTCTCTACACATGAAAAGATTGCCAAGTGATCTTGCTTCCTTTCCCACTCGTTAAAATGTTTGAAAGGGTGTCTTTCAAGTGATAATTTATCTCTTTTTGGGCCTCGTGAGACTAACATTATGAAAAAGGACAACATTGGAGTCATCTTTAAGTTCTTTTCAGACTCTCTAAACATGAAAAGATTACCGAGAAACCTTGTTCTCTTCACGCTCGTTAAAGTATTTGAAGAAAACGTCTGTTGAGCGATAGTTTATCTCTTTTTTGGTCTCATCAGACTACTTTATGAAAAATGAACTAAGAGAGTTCTCTTTTGAGTGTTTTTCTAGACTCTATAATCATGAAAAACCTTTGAGTTTCCTATCTTTGGACTCGTTAAACAAAACATTGACAGGCCCATATGGGACCGAACCCTTACTTCTTCCAGTTTGTTAAACAAAGGAAGAGGGACTTACCGAAGGTGAGTTATATCGAGCATGTGTTACCCTCCTCGAGCTTGTTAAATCAAAAAGAGGTACTCATCTATCTGGATGGGGGAAAAAATTGAAAGAAGCAAGCCAAGAATTTTTTGAGAACATCACCAAGTAACTCTTATGGTCGCCCTTGAACATGGCACCTTGTCCTTAAACGCATTTTAATCCATTGAACCTATGCATTGAGCCAATCCTTTGATTTTCCTATATTCCTTTGGGTCACCTGACGTAAGTCATAGTATCCACTGCATCATCCTATTTTGGTCCATGTCATGTTTTTGCTGTTGTGCCTCAGTGGTCAAGGGAAGAATCTGCCTCGAGAGTCAGCCATCACAAATATCTTGTCTCAATACTCATGTTAGTCCATGTTCATTTGATCTACCAATTACATCTCTGTGTCTGTTTTGTGTCGTTGATGAGGGATACATCAAGGCCCTCCTTCGATGTGTCTATTCCTATCGACTTCAACACATTATCCAGGGACTAGACTTAGAAACCAATTAGTAATTTGGGACCTGCATGCCTCAATAGTAGGCCTCCTCGTGTTCAAAAGTGGGTTTACATCATTGAACTCTAATCGGATGATTCCACGGATGTTTGACTTCAGCTCATCCATTCACATTCATTGGAATGTACTAGAGTACCTTGGGAATCATTGACATCAATGGTGATTTCCCTCGCGCTTGTTAACGGTTTACATCATTGACCTATAATCAAGTGGTTTCTGCCATGCTCGACATCAGTACATCTATTCACATGGTTATATTCGCAATACATCGGGATCAGTAAGAAGAACTTGGGTTGAGTGATCACTCTGATATGTACTTTTCCCAGTTTGCGAAGGAGTTTCTCTTGAACAATGACACATATACTGTTACATAGATCCACTTTGTATTGGTCGTGGCTATGTCTTGTCATCTCGTAGATACATTGTGTATTCTTCATGGCTATGATCATTTTAGGTCATAGGAGTATATATCCATAATGTATTTTCGGTGGCTATACCTTTTATCAATACAATTATGGATCCGCAGTGTATTTTATGGCAGCCATATCTTGCATGTCTTGATCACCCAAGCATAGGTATGCCTGCCTTGGGTTTAAAACATGTCATAATATTTGTTGGATGTTTGTGTGCAGCTTCTTTTAGGTTCTCTGCGTCTATACCCTTGCTTGAAAGTCTACAAAGCATTTCAGTTATCAGTTCTCGTCTTCTAACTTCATACGTTCGGGGGCAATCTGTTACACATCAAAATTACTCACTTCGATAGTGTCGCAAGTGTCATCATTACAAGTGTCACAAGTGTCACATTTTTCTCACAAGTTTCACAAGTGTCAGGAAAGGCATATTTCCATAATGCCTATGTCGTTCCTATAATGACATCAAAAAGACACTTGAAACAACTCAAACATTTGATTTGGAAGAAGGGGAATGGTTAACTGGGTTTATGAACCTCTTGCCATATGAAAGAACCATTAAAATTAAGTTTTTAGAAGAGAGCGCTCCCCTATACCACTGTTAGGAGTGTTGGTGCCCCCCTACAGACTGTTAGGGAGTGTTATAACTCTTTGACTACCCTTTTGAAGGAGTGCTATCTATTCTGGGTAGTAGTTGGTCTGTTGAGAAGAATGAGGGAAAGATCCCTTCAATCTTTGAAGGTAGTTGGATTTGAATCCCTAGTCAAGTCATGATCTTGGGGAAGATCCCTAACTGAAGGAGGAAAATCCTCAACTTACCCCAAATATAGCTCAAGTGGTTGGGCCTCTCCAAGCCTATATAAGCAAGCTTTCTTATGGTGAAAAGGGGATGGAGAATGATACCAAACTTATGATCTCATAAGTGGTACTGAGAAGTATTTGGAAGCATGAAACCTATGATCTCATAGGAAACACATAACGAAGTGGAGGAGAATAATCAGTGAAGTTTTTTTCATTCTGATCGTGGAGCTTTTGAGCAAGGGTTGGACAAGGAGAGTTGGCGAAGCTGCTGCACTTCATACATGGCTATAAGAAATGTTATGATCTCATTAATATAATTCACTTGGCCTGTTTCTTTCTAATTTGTGTTGATCTCACATGAATTTGTCTCTAGTAGATAGGTCTGCTTTGAACTAATCTTGATAGAGTAGGAAGTTGGTTATGTCTTCGTTTGTCTACAGGGCTTATCGAGGAGCTCAACATTGGAGCTCAACTCGGAACGTGCAGGAACAAACACCGGTAATAAGGTACTCCTCTTCTCCTTCCTCCTCATGCATTAGTTTGTCTAGATCTAAAAGGAATTCAGTGACCATGATAAGCACCTTCTGTCTTAAGAGTTAAGAGTCTAGCTCTCAAGAGGAGATCTACCTTTCCACAGAGATTTTCCTTCAACAAAGTTCTATGTAAAGTAGACAGTCCATCACTCCGATATAATCTCAATATACCAAACTCCTCCCCCACAGTGTCAGATCCCTTCGAGGAATAGAGAATGATCACAATTTATAGAGAGTGTCTTCCCGAAGGAAAAATCTTATCTCTGCAGACCGTAGTCAAGCCCGAACATTATTTAGAGAGTCTGTCATTACCTAACAGTGTAAGCGTCATGATTGTCAAAGTCCAATGGGCTTGTTCTTTGCTAAGCCAAATTTTAGGGTTAGATAATGACAAGTTTATGTTAGAAGTCATGTTAGGTTTCCTGTTGGTTTGTTTTCTGGTTGGTCAATCAGTCCATGTTATTTTTGATGAATTTATTGCAGAGAATATACATCAACAACTTGTTAACTTTAGCTTGTTGAGACATTTTAGATACTACACTCACTTGCTGAAAATGTTTCTGAAATCCAACCAAACCAAATTTCCTGAGACTGCTTTTATTTCGACCTAGTGTAAAAGAATCACCATGCTCATCTTCATCAACAAGATTATGTCCAGGGTATACAGTCTCATTTTTGGTTCAGATCTGCCGAGAGTTTTGGAAGAAATGAAAAGCTCATTGCAGCCAAATACAAACAGCATGGTGGGAGACTCGGTGTTGTTCACACAATCTACTGTTATTTGGGTATATGGATACGAGGAAGGACCTTATATTTTAATAGTTTTTCTGACGCCCAGGATCTTTGCTTTGGAGTTCATAAGACAAAGAATTATCTCAGAGACTAAACATTTTCTGAAATCACACAAGGCTTCTAATCTGAAATTTCCTTTTGCGGTAGGTCCCTTTGTGGTGAAGAATAAGTCCTAATTTCCCCAGATTCAATCCAAACTGAGTGAATTTTGTTTCACACAGTTTCAATGGAGAATATATGATCTGCATCAGATCATATCAAAGGGAATATTGGCCAGTAGACAAGGTCCCTATGAACATGAACATGTCAAAGGTTTCAATGAGTTGGCAAATCTAGAGACCTGTGCAGAGATGGAGGTCACCATGCAACATGATCAAACAAAACCAATGGAACCATCTTCTCAACATATCTTATCACGGAAACCTTTCCCTAGCTTGGTTATCAAAACTCCTAAAATGTGCATCTACAATAAGAGGAACAGTTCAAAAGTGCTAGGTCCCAGTAGCTAGCAAGACAGTCTCAAGAAAATGAAAATCACATCATCATCCCAAGTAGTTGACCTGGAAGAAGAAGAACCCAAAGAAAAAACATGCATGGAGATGGTAGAGGCTACAACAAAGAATGACAAAACCAGTACAGAAAGAAGGCCACAAAATGAAAGCAGCACAAAGGTTTCCAGTAGTAGGAAATACATATTTAGCCAGATGCCTGAGGCAATGTATCAATCCAAGAAAGATTATAAGAATTAGTATGTTGTGAAGGGAAGTATGGAAAATAGAGAAATAAGAGACCTTTTACCTGAATTAGAAAGGACTTCTCAGCATAAGGCTTCCTTACTCTCAGTCAGAGATGTGGAGAAAAATACATTTAACATTGCAGTGGCTGACGATGACAAGGTATCCGAGATCAAAATGCACTATAAAAAAATTGTTTCCCCTGACAAAGTGAAATTTAATAGGAATGTCAGTGACATGTTATATTTTGATTATCTGAGCTTGGCTCTAAAAGTTGCAAGATTAACAACATATGCATCAAAACTACATGGACAACTGAAACATGAAAAAGTGTCCAGCAAAGCCTGGATGACACAGGTGAAAAGGCTAGACATTGAAGGTCCCGAGGGGTTGAAAGATTATTTGGATGAAAAGGACAAGATGATCCAAAGTATAAAGAAAAGGCTGAAGAGGTCACCTACAGATCATCCACAGACAACAAAATTGACTGCATTGGAACAGGAGAAAGAAATATTCAGACAAGAGGCACTCGATTACAAGGCTAAACTGCTACAATTAGAGAAAGAGAAGGAGCATTGGTTACTAGCTCAGGTAGTGACATCAGACATGCAATCATTATACCTGCTAATACAGAGATAGGATCAAGCACTAAGGGGTTGGTCCAAGCTATGTCCCAAGTGAGATTAAAAATAGTTGAGATCAAGAGTCTCAAAGAGAACATGGAAAAGTTGAAGAAATATATGAAAGTGAAGGATGAAAAGATGGCTCAACTCCATAGAGAAAATCAATATTTGTAGGAGAGAGTGAGCAAGATAAAAACCATGTTAAAGGGAAAGACATTATTTTAGGGATCCAAACACGTAATATGGGATGCTATTTCTGCAAAGATTGCTAAATTTAGGGTTTATCTGAATTTTATCAACGACAAAGATAATATGGATGCTACATCTCGGAACAAATGCATTTTTGTAAATGAAACATTAGCAAAGAATCCCTCAGAGTGGGCCCAAAATGCTATTGATTTACTGAAATCTGTACCAACTGCTGAACTTCAAACCATTGGTGTGAAAGACAGGACCGTGTTGATCATTTTAGACAGGAGGATAATTGCTAAGCACAATTTACTCGGATCATTCCGGAACAAAGATACGAAAATGGAATACAACATACAGGAATTTAAAGACGGTTTTGAAAAATTGTTCACCAAAGGCCTCCCATCATTCTAGGATGGTAAAGGCTCGTTATACAATCAAGAAGACTATCACTCTCTCCTCATGCAATGCAGAATGCATAATTCTAAGTTCAAAGATATGGAAAAAATTCTGAAAGGCCTGAGTCTGGTAGAGTATTTGGCTACAGATTTCTAAATTTTAAACAAGTTTAAAATAGTGAAGGTCAGCATGCCAACCATGTCCTATGATACATGCATTGACTTGAAAATTTTGATTAAATAGATGATGGATTACGAAATCCCCTATGATCAACAATGGAAATAAATCATGCGGTTGGGTAAGACAAAGTGCAATGTCTCCAGAACCAACAGGTGATATCTAGGTGTCACTAGTTTTGCAAATCTAGTAGAAGCTCAGAGCAAGACAGATGGCGCAGAAGAAGTCGAACAGTCAGAGAAATTGTTCATGATTTTGAAAAATTTTCTTTTTGATAATTATTTTAAATCGTTTCACATACCGAAACTGTCAGTCGAAATTGTTACAAAAACTGAAATGTTTCAGTTTCAGTTGTTTTGATCAAATTGTATAAGTACTGAGAGACTTGAATTGATTAATGTTGGCAGAATTGCAAGATCACCTTTTGGTTGTATCAAAATCTATTTGTAAACTTTATGAATTTGAATTGAATATAAATGCAGAAGATTTTGAAGTCTCTATGAAAAGATTCTAACGGGTGATGATATGAGCTTTGTTTCCCTTCATCGTATGTATTTCCTGTAACCTGTCATTTCATTTACATTTTCTTCTGTTTAAATTGGAGAGTTTAAAGGCCCAAAGTTCATCTTGTGACACTCTTGGATTAAGCAATTTAAACTATGTGATTGTCTTCTTAACTTATTCATAATTCATTTCAGTAATTCTCTGATGCAGTTATTTGTTCTCTTTATCTTCCTACACCCTTTTTAAATTTAAGAATAACTCTGTTTCATCGCATCATTTATCCTTTTCCCTCTAGAGAATTCTATCAATCGATGCATTGTTTTTGTTCACTTTTAGAATTTTGACTCGATAGCCCATAGTGTTTCTCCCCTTCTTTGCCAACAACTTTATCAAAGCCCCCCAAAACAAACCAAATCTAGCCACCAATTTCCAAATAAATATCAAGTGACATGAGAGAGCCCTTTCTGAGTTGAGCAGGCTAGTTCCTCAGCTCTAAACCTAGTTGAAACAGTTACCTCTGTTGTTTGTCTATTCAGCCAGACAAATTTATAGAGTGCTAGCATTCTGGTGACATTACTGGGGACGAAATTGAAAAACTCTTCCCTGGGAAAAACGACTTAAAGATTCAGTTTGATCCCTGAGGGTGGCAGTGGATCAAATACCTCACTGGCTGGGACTATATTTACCCTGGCGATTCCATTATTCAGTGACCATTTGCACCATACTTTGTGAGATAGAAGTCCTGACTCCTAAGAAAGTTCACACCAAGAGAAATCCAGATCTAGAAGCTGCAACCCCTATGTCTGACCCTGAAAAGTGTGTACGCAGAAGAAAAGGAAGGCCTGTGACCCCATATTTTCACCCAGATCGATATCTGTCCTTGATTAGGGACAGATTGATTAACATCGAAGACCTTGTATTCGACATGAAATTTTAACAATCCCTATTCAAAACTAAGTATGAATCTTGTCTAAACGAGACTATCTTTGACGAAAAAAGGTTCCAAGACCTATTTTTAGCATCATTTGTCAAGCCTGTACTAACCCCTGCTCAGAACCAACGTCCACTCTAACCCCTCACAGCAGCTATGGAAGCCATATTTTCTCCCCTCATTCTACCCACTCATCTACATGATCTGCCTCAAGATTACAATCTAAGGATTAAACTATATGATGTCGAAGGTAACATATCAACTCAAAAACATTTAGATTGGTTTAATGATTTCATAGACTTGGAATAAGTAGACTATGAATATGTGAAGATGATACTGTTTACACAAAGCCTTGCAGGAGACATGAGGAAGTGGTTCAGAGCCCTTCCGATAGGTAGTATTGTAAATTTTGAAGCCTTTGTGACAAGCTTCCTTGCAAAGTGGGGGGACAAGAAAAATCCCCTTTAGTTGTTGACCCAATATAACAATATGAAGAGATCACCTGATGAGATGGTAAAAGAATTTTCATCTAGATTCATGAAGGTGTATAATGCTATTCATGATGAATTAAAACTACCCCCAAAGGCTTCTCAACTCAAATATGTTGATTCTTTCGAAAGTGACTTTTCTTTATTATTAAGATAACGAAGGTCCACCACATTAGACGATATGACGACTAATTCTATAGAGGTAGAAGTGAACCTAATGGCCTTAGGGAAGATAAAAACTAATGCTGGTAGATACACAAAAAAATCTCAAGACAAAGCACAACCTTCAACATCTCAAACATTAGAGGACAGATTCAAAACGATGATGAGAAACAAGGAGCGGAGGATGGAGAGAATGGATCTAGGTAATAGGCCTAACCCCAGAGACCAAGAAGATTGTCCACCTAGAAATCTGAGGAGACCAGATCTTCCATAGATTAGACAAATAAATAAAGGAAATTAATCAAATCAAGTAGATCCAACGAATCTGGGAAACCAGACAAATTTGGGAAAACAGGCCAATCAGGGAAACCAGGCAAATCACGAAAACCAAGGAAATCAAGGGGAACAACAAATCAGGCCTCCCTTCCAAAATAATTATGTAAATGAAGGTTATGATGGATATTTCAAAGATAACATGAATTTTTGTGATGATAAAGAAACAAATATATTTTTTACCAAAGAAGAACATGACCAGTTCATGGACGCGAGTGAGATCTTTCTGCAAGATGAAGAAGAAAGGGTATCAGTAGAAAGAGAATATTATGAGAGTGGATTGAAAAATGCCATCATCCAATTCCAAAGGAAATATAACCTCCAGAATCAAAAAATACCCCCAAACCCTCTAAAAGGTAATCCTCCAAAGGGGAATCCCTCAAAAGAAGCTCAGAACAATCTACCTTCTTCTAGTCAGACCAAGAAAGATTATGCTACAAAAGATTTAGCTGCGAAGGACTCCACTGTGAAAGATGTTGTTGCAAAAGACACCGTGGAAAAGGGGAAGCAGAAAGAAGAACCTCAGAAGAAAATATTGACAAGAAGAGAAATGGTCACCAAAGAAGTAGAAAAGCCCCATCATCTTTCGATTTCAAAAGTGAGATGGCTAAGATAAAAATTTCAGTACCATTTAATGAATTGATCAAGAACAATGAATATAGAAATTCGATCATAAAGATTCTTAAAATGGGATAGACCTATGATACCCTAAACATACAAGATGATCACCCAACTATCCTATTTGGGCCAATAGTGAAAGAAGGCGGTGAAAACAAAGAAGTCCCTCCCTTTTATGTCATTTTGAAAATCCATGACACGATTCTACACAATGCTATGCTGGATTCTAGAGCATCAAACAACCTGATGCCAAAGGTATTCATGGACCAATTAGGTCTCGAGGTCACAAGACCTTACAAATATATGTTCTCTTTAGATTCAAGAAAAGTAAAATTTCTTGGCATGACCAAAGACATGGTCGTTTCTTTGGCACAAATTCTAGCAAAGCATATGGTGATGGATGTAGTGGTTATTGATATCCCTCCAAAATTTCGTATGTTGTTGTCCAGATCATGGGCTGCAAACTTAAAGGGAACCCTCTAGATGGACATGTCTTATGCTACTATTCCTGTCTTTGGTCAGGATAGAAGGTAAATGAAATCAGGAAAATGAAATTGAGTGGGTCCCTGAGGCTAGAAAATCCTTTGAAGACATCAATGTAGCATTAACAAAGCGTCCTATGCTGGCTAGTCCAAATTTTGAGAAAGATTTCATACTTTTCTCTTTTTCTTCTAAGCATACAATTGCAAGAGTATCACTTCAGAAGGATGATCAGAATTTTGAGAAGCCCATAGCATACTACAGTAAGACATTGAGAGATGCTCCTCTGAAATACGACATCATGGAGAAGCAGGCATATGCTTTGGTCAAAGCATTGAAGGAATTCAAGGTTTATATTATACATTCACATACCACTGCTTATGTCCCTAGCAGCTCAGTAAAAGACATCTCGACACAACAATCCCTATTCTGAACTAAGTCTGAATCTTGTCTAAACGAGACTAACTTAGACGCATAAAGGTTCCAAGACCTATTTTTAGCCGCATTTGTCAAGCTTGTAGTGACCCCTGCTCAGAACCAACATCCACTCTCAACCCTCACAGCAGCTATGGTAGCCAGATTTTCTCCCCTCATTTTACCTGCTTAACTACATGATCTACCTCAATATTACAATCTAAGGATTAAACTATATGACATCAAAGGTAACATATTAGCTCAAAAACATTTATACTAGTTTAATGATTTCGAAGACTTCGAAGAAGTGACTATGAAGATGTGAATATGATATTGTTTACACAAAGCCTTGCAGGATACTTGAGGAAGTGGTAGAGCCCTTCCGACAAGTAGTATTGTAAATTTTGAAGCCTTTGAGACAATCTTCCTTGCAAAGTGGGGGGACAAGAAAAATCCCCTTCAGTTGTTGACCCAGTATAACAATATGAAGAGATCACCTGATGAGATGGTACTGGAATTTTCAGCTAGATTCATGAAGGTGTATAAGGCTATTCCTGATGAATTAAAACCCCCCCTAAGGGTTCTCAACTCAAATATGTTGATTCTTTTGAAAGTGACTTTGCTTTATTATTAAGAGAACGAAGGTCCACCAAATTGGACGATATGATGACTGATGCTATAGAGGTAAAAGTGAACCTAATGGCTTCAGGCAAGATAAAAACTAATGTTGGCAGAGTCACAAACAGAGCTCAAGACAAAGCACAACCTTTGACATCTCAAACATCAGAGGATAGATTCGAAGCGATGATGAGAAACATGGAGCAGATGATGGAAAGAATGGCTCTAGGTAATAGGCCTAACCCTAGAGACCAGGAAGATGGTCCACCCAGAAATCCGAGGAGACTGGCTATTCCAAAGATTAGGCAAAGAATCAAGGAAATCAAGCAAATCAAGCAGATCCAACAAATCTGGGAAGCTGGGCAAATTTGGGAAACTAGGAGAATCAGGGAAACCAGGCAAATCAGGGAAACCAAGGAAATCAAGGGGAACAACAAATCAAGCCTCCCTTCCAAATTAATTATGTAAATGAAGGTTATGATGGATATTTCAAAGATAACATGAATTTTTGTGATGATAAAGAAACAAAGATATTTTTGACCAAAGAAGAACATGACCAGTTCATGGACGCGAGTGAGATCTTTCTGCAAGATGAAGAAGAAAGGGTATTAGTAGAAAGAGAGGATTATGAGACTGGATCACAAAATTCCATCATGAAATTATAAAGGAAATATAACCTCCAAAATCAAAAAGTACTCCCAAACCCTCCCAAGGGTAATCCTCCAAAGGGGAATCCCTCCAAAGAAGATCAGAACAATATACCTTCTTCTAGTCAGATTGAGAAAGATTCTGTTGCAAAATATTTAGCTGCGGAGGAATCCACTGTGAAAGATGTTGTTGCAAAAGACACTATGGAGAAGGGGAAGAAGAAATAAAAACCTTAGAAGAAAATATTGAGAAGAAGAGAAATGATCACCAAAGAAGTAGAAAAGACCCCATCATCTTTTGATTTCGAAAGTGAGAAGGCTAAGATAAAAATTTCAGTACCATTTAATGAATTGATCAGGAACAACGAATATAGAAATCAGATCATCAAGATTCTTAAAATGGGACAAACCTCTGATACCCTAAACATACAACATGATCACCCAGATATCCTATTTGGGCCAAGAGTGGAAGAAGGCAGTGAAAATGAGGAATTCCCTCCCTTTTATGTCAGTTTTAAAATCCATGACATGATTCTACACAATGCTATGCTGGATTCTGGAGAATCACACAACCTGATGCCAAAGGTAGTCATGGACCAATTAGGTCTTGAGGTCACAAGACCTTACAAATATATGTTCTCTTTCAATTCAAGAAAAGTAAAATGACTTGGCATGATCAAAGACATGGTCGTTTCTTTGGCACAAATTCCAACAAATAATATGGTGATGGAAGTAGTGGTTCCTGATATCCCTCCAAAATTTGGTATGTTGTTGTCCAGATCATGGGCAGGCAACCCTCCAGATGGACATGTCTTATGCTATTATTCATTTCTTTGGTTAGGATAGAAGATTGTATAGGGAGGCTTTTCTTAAATATATGGTCAACAATAAATCACATCCTAGCAATCATCCTATATATTCAGTGGAGATTGAATTAGGATCTTTGAGCTTCTTCAATGACCTGTGCTTCAAAGAAGAAGAAACATAAGTTGTTTTAGCTGACAATTATGAGCTTAAGGGACGAATGGAGGAACTTTCAGAGTCGCAAGATAATGTAGAAGACTAGTTATGGAAGATGAATTTTAATGGAGCTTCCTATAGAGAAGGAGCTGGAGCAGGCATATGGATCAACCTTCCTGAAGGAGATTTGAAATTGTGTTTCTATAAAATTGTTTTTGAATGCACTAATAACATGGCTGAATATGAAGCGTTGATATTGGGATTGAAATTTTTAGAAGAGCTAGGTGCCAAAAGAATTGTTGTACATGGATATTCTTAGTTAATTATAAATCTAGTCAAGAGCATCTACCAAGAAAAATAGCCCAGACTGAGGTATTATAGGAATCTGGTGCTAGAAATCCTCAAGAAATTTGAAGAATGCAATTTATCGGCCATTCCAAGAGAGAAGAATTAGATTGTTGACACTCTAGACACTTTCACAGTAGTTTTCAGAGTCCCTATCTTCCCTGATAAAATCTACAAGGTAGAAGTAAAGTACAGTCTAGTAGTGCTAGACAATATGAAGCACTGGCAAGTCTTCGAAAATGAAAAACAAATAGAAATATTCCTTAAAATGGAGAACGGGTTCGAGAATTTCAACATTGATGATGAATATTGTGATGATGAGGTAGATGCAACCACTTTCACAAAAGGACATTTCGACAATCAGATTGTTGGTCGAGATATCACTCAGCTGAAGAGTAATATCATCCCCAAGGGTTTGGTGCCATTAGAGAAATGTTTTGATAAAAATGACGTAGCCAGAGGTCCGAATATCACAGTAAATGAGGGGGATGTCAAAGATTGCAATAACAAAACTCCATAAGATCCAAATATCGTGAAACTGTCCAAGAAGCGAAAACCTAAAGTCAGAGAAAGGTATGTAAAATTAATGAAAGAGTTCCCTGACATTTTTGCTTGGAGTTATGATGATCTAAAAGTCTATGATACAAGTATAATCCATCATGTTATCCCAATTAAAGAAGATCATAAACCATTCAAATGGAAATTAAGAAGAATAAACCCTTTGTTGTTACCATTGATAGAAAATGAAGTAAATAAACTATTTGAAGAAAAAATTATAGTGTCCCTGAGGTTTTCCAAATGGGTGGAAAATCTAGTACCAGTCCGAAAAAAGATTGGAGAAATTAGACTGTGTGTAGACTTCAAGAACCTGAATAAAGTATCCCTTAAAGACAACTATCCATTGCCTAAAATGGATCACATTTTACAGAAGGTGATAGGCTCCCAAAATATGTCAATTTTATATGGTTTCTCGGGATACAATCATATCATGGTACATACTGACGATCAAGAAAAGACAACATTCACCACACCTTGGGAACATTTATGTATGCTAAAATGCCATTTGGACTCATGAAAGCAGGGGAAACATTTCAGAGGGCTATGGATATATCTTTTACAGATGAAAAATATAATTTCATTGTTATATATCTAGATGGCATTATTGTGTATTCTTCCTCAGATAAAGAACACATCAAACATCTCAGAAGGGCATTTGAAAAGTGTAGAAAGTTTGGCATATACTTGAATCCAAAAAATTCAAATTTTTCTATGGAAGAAGGAAAAATCTTTGGGCATATCATTTCAAAGGAAGGGATAAAGGTAGACCCATAAGAGTGGAGGGGATATTGAATATTGGTATACCCATGAGAAAAAATGAAGTACAATCCATCCTAGGCAAAGTAAACTTCCTGAGGAGATTCATTCCTAATTTATCCGAAATCATACAACATATCAACAACATGTTAAAGAAAGGAAATGAAATCAAGTGGGTCCCTGAGGCTAGATAATCCTTTGAAGACATCAAGGTAGCATTGACAAATGCTTCTGTGTTGGCTAGTCCAAATTTTGAGAAATATTTCATACTATTCATTTTTTCTTCTGAGAATACAATTGCAAGAGTATTACTTCAGAAGGATGACCAAAATTTTGAGAAGCCCATAACATACTATAGTAAGACATTGAGAGATGCTCCTCTGAAATACGACATCATGGAGAAGCAGGCATATGCTTTGGTCAAAACATTGAAGGAATTTACGGTTTATATTCTACATTCACATACCACTGCTTATGTCCTTAGTAGCTCAGTAAAAGACATCTTGACACAACCCGATTCTGAAGGAAAGAGAGGAAAATGGATTGTAGTACTGCTAGAGTATGATCTTGAAATCAAACCCACTAAATTGATCAAAGGATAAGGAATTGCTAGACTGATGGTGCAAATGAACTGTGAACTCCTGGGAATAAATTTCACTAAAGGTATATCAAAGAATACAACAGATCAAGAAAAGAAGACTCCACAAATATGTCAGAAATTTCTTGACTCTACATGGTATGCAAATATTATTTTTGTGTTAAACAATCTGCAAGTTTCTCCTAATTATAGCAAAACAAAGGCCATATTCCTGAAACTGAAAGCAACAACATTTTGTATAGTAAACGAAATACTGTATTGGAAGGAACCGGGAGGGATTTTGTTGAGTCTTTTGATAGAAGAAGAAATGGAGAAAAACATCAGAGAGTTCCATAAAGGCGACTGTGGAGGTCACCATTATTGGAAGACGACTGTGCACAAAATTTTGAGAGCCATTTTTTACTGGCCAAGTATTTTCCATGATGTTTATAAAGAAGTGTCAAAGTGCCACGAATGTCAAATATTCGTTGGGAAAGGAAAATTGCAGTCTCTACCATTGAAACCCATTTTAGTAGAAGTTCCTTTTAGACAATGGGGCCTGAATTTTATAGTAGAAATACACCCGCAATCCTCAGCCCAAAAAAATAGGATCCTAACTGCAACAAATTATTTTACTAAGTGGATTGAGGTTGTTCCTACCCAACAGGCTACAGATGATGTTATCATTCGATTCATAGAAGACAATATCTTGTCTAGGTTTGGATGCCCGATCAAGATTATAACTGACAATGCAGCGACTTTCAAGTCTAAAAAGTTGGAAAAAGTTTGTAGTGATTACAACATTAAACTTGGTCATTATAGGTCATACTACCCTCAAGGGAATGGATTGGCCAAGTCTTCGAACAAAATCTTGGTCAGAATCATCAAAACATTGCTGCAAGAAAACAAAAAGTTGTGGCACAAAAATCTCATTCATGCTTCCTGGGCTAACAGGATATCCCCAAAGAGATCTATTATCACATCTCCTTTCCAAATCATTTATGGTACATAAGCTATCTTTCCTACTACATTGGGATTTCTAGTAATTAAGTTGTTACATGAGAAAGAAGTGGAAACAAACGTCAGTCAGAGAAGAGAGGATGAACTCATCACCGTACAATAGACCAGAGAAAAGGCCTTCAATAACACCTAGTTACGTCAAAACAAGATCAATGAAGCTTTTGAAAAATGCACCAAGGAGGATGACTTCAAACCTAGGGACTGGGTACTAATATGGGATGCCAGGAACGAAGATAAAGGTACACATGGGAAATTTTACCACTTGTGGCTCGGCCCGTTGAAAATTATAGCTTACCGCAGGAACAATGCCTTTTTGTTGGAAGAAAGTAATGGAAAACTCATCATAGGAGGGCCTGTGAATGGCAGGTTCCTAAAGAATTACATTGTTTGAAAAAACATCACCCCGTCATTCATTGTACATAGCCTCTTTGCATTTTTTCTCTATGTATGAAAGATGAAATAAAAATAGCATGGTTGAAGCCTAAGGTGAAGGCCCTGAGCTGTGCTGAGTAGGTTTGGAGTTTGTGAATAAACGTAAGAATATTTGGATCACACACATAACATTACAGCCCAATGGGTAGGCACTTAGTCTACAGCTCTTTGCTACCCCACAGGGAGGATATCATCCCCAGTTGGATCCAATGTTATCACCATAATAATTTCTAGATGATATTTGAGATTAAAATGTTTAGTGAAGGGTTATATCACCACAGAGATATGATAAATCAGAGGGCCCGACTATATTTGGTGACATATGGAAAAAATAGTGGAGATGTAAAGAGCAAGACTCGATGGATCGTCGATCCTGAAAGCAGCCCGGATCAATAGATGAGGCACATATCAGAGATTTAACTAGCACAAAGATTAAACAATCAAGGGTGGGAAAAGGAAAACCATTGTGATTTCATTTCGGGATGTGTGGTACCCATAGAGGTACATCGGAGGAAAAATTAATCTGACTAAAACCACTTCCTCCAAGCCCCGATGCCAAAGTCACTGGGCAAATTTGGACCGTAGATACTGAAGTAGCACGGATCAACAACTGAATTTTATATCGGTGATTGGAATAGCACGAGGATTAATTGATAGAGGGTGGGTCAGGGAAAACTGCCATGGTCTAAATCATGGATGCGTGGCACCCTCAGAGGCACATTGAGGCGAAAAGCATTTCACCTGAAACCATTTTCTCCAACCTCCGATGTAAATAGATACCTATAAAAGGAGGAACCCCTGAAATTATTCTATGATAATTTTAAGCATTCGAATGTTCAGAAATTTGGCACAAAACTTCCAGTCAAATTTCAAAGCTCAGAACCGAACCAAACTCATGTTTTTCACCGCTTGATAGGTATTCTTCACCATGGCTTCCAATCCTGTTGTTTTATCCGTGAATGAAAAAGAGATCTCCTCCAGAAGGAATCCCTAGTTGACAGAGATTTTGACGTTTTCGACACAGAGATAACGATCTCACCCGTTTCTGTGTCTAGATCAAATTTGTTGGACAGTGTTGGAACATGCATACCTTTCCTCGAAGCAGCTCAAGCCTCCATCATCCCTTACGTCGTAGAAATGGTCTTTCCTTTCCCCAAATTTGTAACCTGGTGCATAGAGCGATATTCTCAGGGAGAAAGAGTCATTTTAAATAAATTAGGGTCAGAAGTTCTATGTAAAGTAGACATTCCATCACTCTGACATACTCTCAATATACCAGACACCGCCCCCATAGTGTCAGAGCCCTTCGAGGAACAAGGAATGATCACAATTTATAGAGAGTGTCTGCCCGAAGTTAAAACCTTATTTCTGTAGACCATAGTGAAGCCCAAACATTATTCAAAGAGTATTTCGTTACCTACTAGTGTAAGCGTCATGATTGTCGAAGTCCATTGGGCTTGTTCTCTACTAAGTCAAAGTTTAGGGTTAGATAATGACACGTTTGTGGTAGAATTCATGTTAGGTTTCCTATTGGTTTGTTTTTTGTCTAGTCAGTCAGTCTGTGTCAGTTTTGACGAATTTATTGCAAAGAATATACATCAACAACTGGTTAACTTTAGCTCGTTGAGACATTTCAGATACTACACTCACTTGTTGAAAATGTTTTTGGAATCCAACCTAACCGAATTTCCTGAGACTGCTTTTATTTCGACCAAGTGTAAAAGAACCACCATGCTCATCTTCATCAACAAGATTATGTCCAGGGTATACAGTCTCATTTTTGGTTCAAATATGCCAAGAGTTCTGGAAGAAATGAAAATCTCATTACAGCCAAATACAAAGAGCATGGTGGGAGACTCGGTGTTGTTCACACAATCTACTGTGATTTGGGTATATGGATACTGGGAAGGACCTTATCTTTTACCATTTTTTCTGATGCCCAGGATATTTTGTTTGGAGTTCATAAGATAAATAATTAGCTCAGAGACTAAACATTTTCTAAAAGCACACAAGGTTTCTAATCTGAAATTTCCTTTCGCGATAGGTCCCTTTGTGGTGAAGAATAAGTCATGTTTTCCCTAGATTCAATCCATACTCAGTGAATTTGGTTTCACACACTTGCAATGGAGAATATATTATCCGCATTAGATCATATCAAAGATAATATTGGCTAGTAGACCAAGTCCCTATGAACATGAACATGTCAAAGGATTTGATGAGTTGGCAAATCTAGAGACCTGTGCAGAGATGGAGGTCACCATGAAGCATGGTCAAATAAAACCAACAAAACTAGCTTCTCAACAGATATCAGCATGGAAACCTTCCCCTAGGTTGGTTATCAAAACTCCTAAAATGAGCGTCTACAATAAGAGGAACAATTCAGAAGCGCTAGGTGCTTGTAGCCAGCAAGACAGTCTCAAGAAAATGAAAATCACATCATCATCCCAAGTAGTTTACCTGGAAGAAGAAGAACCCAAATAAAAAACATGCATGGATATGGTAGAGACTACAACCAAGAAAGACGAAACCAGTACATAAAGTAGGCCACAAAACGAAAGCAGCACAAAGGTTTTCAGTAGCAGGAAATACATATTTAGCTAGACACCTGAGGCAGTGTATCAATCTAAGGAAGATTTAATGAATTAGTATGATGTGAAGGGAAGTATGGGAAACAATGAAATAAGAGACCTTTCACCTAAAGTAGAAAAGAATTCTTAGCATAAGGCTTCCTTACTCTTATTCAGAGATGTGGATAAAAAGACATTTAACATTGCAGTGGCTAATGATGACAAGGTATCCGAGATCAAAGTGCACTATGAAAACATTGTTTCCCTTGACAAAGTGAAATTTCATAGGAATGTCAATGACATGTTATATTCTGATTATCTAAGCTTGTCTCTAAAAGTTGCAAGATTAACAACATATGCATCAAAACTAGATGGACAACTGAAACAAGAAAAAGTGTCCAACAAAGCTTGGATGGCAAAGTTCAAAAGGCTAGAGTCTGAAGGTCCCCAAGGGTTGAAAGATTCTTTGGATGAAAAGGACAAGATGATCCAAAGTCTAAAGAAAAGGTTGAATATGTCACCTACAAATCATCCACAGACAACATAATTGACTGCATTGGAACGAGAGACGGAAATATTCATACAAGAGGCACTCGATTACAAGGTTGAACTTCTGCAATTAGAGAAAGAGAAGGAGCATTGGTCACTAACGCATGCAAAGACATCAGACATGGTAGTCATTATACCTTCTAATACATAGACTGGATCAAGCATTGAGGGGTTGGTCCAAGCTATGTCCCAAGTGAGCTTAAAAATAGTTGAGATCAAGAGTCTCAAAGAGAACATGGAAAATTTGAAGCAAGAGATGAAAGTGAAGGATGAAAATATGGCTCAACTCCACAGAGAAAATCAAGATTTGCAGGAGAGAGTGAGCAAGCTAAAAACCAGGTTAAAGGGAAAGACATTATTGTAGGGATCCAAACACGTAATATGGGATGCTATTGCTACAGATATTGCTAAATTCAGGGTTTATCTGAATTTTATCAACAAGAAAGATAATATGGCTACTACAGCTTCGAAAAAATGCGCTATTGTAAATGAAATATTAGCAAAGAAGCCCTCGAAGTGGGCCCAAAATGCTATTGATTTACTGATTGTTGTACCAAATGTTGAACTTCAAACCATTGGTGTGAAATACAGGACCGTGCTAATCATTTCATCCAGGAGGATCATTGCTAAGCACAACTTACCGGATCAGTCTGAAACAAATCTATGCAAATGGAATACAACATACAGGAGTTTAAAGATGCTTTTGAAAAATTGTTCACCAAAGGCCTTCTGTCATTCTAGGATGGTAAAGGCTCATTATACAATCAAAAATACTATCACTCTCTCATCATGCAATGTAGAATGGATCATTCTAAGTTCAAAGATATGGAAGAAAGTCTGAAAGGCCCGAGTCTGGTAGAGTATTTGGCTACAGATTTTGAAATTTAAAACAAGTTTAAAACACTGAAGGTCAATGTGCCAACCATGTCCTATGCTACATGCATTGACTTGGAAATTTTGATTAAAGAGATGATGGATTACAGAATCCCCTCTGATCCACAATGGAAATAAATCGTGCAGTTGGGTAAGACAAAGTGAAGTGTCTCTGGAACCAACAGGTGATATCCAGGTGTCACCAATTTTGCAAATCCGACAGAATATCAGAGCGAGACAGATGGCGCAGAAGAATTCCAATAGTCAGAGAAATTGTTCATGATTTTGAAACGTTTTCTTTTTTCTCATTATTGTAAATCATTCTGTATACCGAAACTGTCAGTCAAAACTGTTACAGAAACTGAAATGTTTCAGTTTCAGTTGTTTTGATCAAATTGCATAACTACTGAGAGACTTGAATTGATTAATGTTGGCAGAAGTGCAACAATACCTTTTGGTTGTATCAAATTCTATTTGTAAACTTTCTGAATCTGAATTGAATATAAATGCATAAGATTTTGAAGTCTCTATGAAAATATTCTAATAGGTGGTGATATGAGCTTTGTTTCCCTTAATCGTATGTATTTCTTATAACCTATCATTTCATTTACATTTTCTTTGGTTTAAATTGGAGAGTTTAATGGCCCATAATTCGTCATGTGATGCTCTTGGCTTAAGCAATTTAAACTGTGTGATTTTCTTCTTAACTTATTCAGAATTCATTTCAATAATGCTCCGGTGCAGTTATTTGATCTCTTTATCTTCCTACACCCTTTTTAAATTTAAGAATAAATCATATTCATCACCTCATTTAGCCTTTGTCCTCTGGAGAGTTCTATCAGTCGATGCATTATTTTTGTTCACTTTCAGAATTTTGACTCCATAGCCCATAGTGTTCCTCCCCTTCTTTGCCAACAAATTTATCAAAACCCCCCAAAACAAACCAAATCTAGCGACCAATTTCCAAAGAAATATCAAGTGACAAGATAGAGTCCTCTCTGAGTTGAGCAGGCCAATGTCTCAGCTCTAAAGATGGTTGAAACAATTAACTTTGTCATTTGTCTATTCAGCCAGACAGATTTACAGAGTGCTAACAAGGTGGACCGTCCTTGTATAAGGACCACACTCATGGCCTCACAATCGTGTATGGAAATGCATTCATATCAATATCAAATAGTTAATGCACAATGAAAAGTTGAAGCACCATTTTAGAATACAATGCATTATTATTCTTCTTAAAGACTTGATCTACCATGATAGACCAAGTGAATGATTTCTAGTTGGAGAGATGATGCTATGTGCAAGAAATATGTGAGAATTGGTAAATGAATTTGATGTAGAAATTCATAGTGTTAAGAAAGCATTTGAGATCTATAGTTTTCAGTATGAGAGGCCAATTTAAGAAGGAAAATATGTTGTGGGATTTGCAAGTATTCCTTAATGATCCATAATGAAACCCAAAATGGAAGTTTGTCAAAATAAATACTTTTAATACTTTACCTAGAATTTGTAATGTTGGAGGAGAGCTAACACTATATAGAGGTGCTAGAGATGGTTTGTCCTAGGATAGTTGAATATTAACATATTTTCAAGATAGAACGAGACCAAAAAGCACCAAAGATACAGATGGAATACAACCTGAGTAGGCCTAATAATACAACCTAAGTGGTCTTAATGGTTAAGAGCATCTGTTTCCTCCTTGGAGGTCATAGGTTCAAATCTAAAGGGGGGTAGGGTATGTATACCTCCATAGACTTTAGCAGTCAAATCATTGCACAGAGGGGCTTCCTTGTCCCACAAACAAGGGGATCTCATACACCAATTTGATGTTTGGCTTGGTCATGACCTTAAAAATAGATTATTATTATTATTATTATTATTATTATTATTATAATATAATTAATAAGGTGCATGAAGGTAGCAGGAATTTTGGTGAGGTCGAATGACATGAATAATGATTTATATATGCTAAAACTAGTTTTGAATATTCCAAGTGTCACGGGGTTCCATTCAAAGTTGGAAATAGTCACTAGTAAAATCCATTTTGGCAAAAGGTAAGGCACCTACACATTGATAAAGTAGGTCCTTTATATGAAGTAAACGATTACAATTCTAGACAAGGATCTTATTGATTGTTTATAATCTGTGATGAGTCTCTCATTTTTTTTCATTCTCAAGAATATTAAACATCACTAAACCATTGTGAAATGTGTTGGTTTTTATATGACATGTTGAACCCCTATTTTTTCATCATCCAAACACCCCTTTCTCCACTTATTATTTTGTTTTTGCATCTAAACCTAGCTCTGATACCATCTATTATGTGATTTCAAGCCTACAATCCTCTTGAGAAGTATCAAGAGGTATAGTTGTTTATTTTATCATTATTCTTAAGGTCTTAATGAATTAATAGGAGTTTTCAAGAAAGTTTTACTTACGAGGAATGCTAGTGTTATTCTCGTACCACAATTGTTCTAGTACTAGGGTTTGTAAAGTTCAAATGTATGTGCGCACCTAAATTAAGATCGATCACATGGGTATTGGAGAACGAAGTGCCAACATAGATCATGGCCTGTCATTTTGTGTTCATATCGTTCCTTTCTAGCATGGAGTCCCAAAGTCAACAAGTGGGTGAATGGTCCAACATCTAGGTTGATCGTGGGTTCTACATTCATGATATGTTGGTTTCTATTCATATGCATACAATGTCATACAAATAGAAACAAGATGAAACCTTGATTTGATCTTTCCCTAGTTTGTAATATTGGTTGGAAAGGATTGAAGCCAGTTCAATTTGATGGTTATGTAAATATTGTTTCCTTCATGTTCCACGAGAACAAAAGAGGTTGATTTCAAATTTATCTTAGGGAATTTCTATAAAAACATATTTAATCTATAAATGGGGTGAATATTGTCTATGTAACTCTGTGATCAAAGGATACACAAGTGTTATTGTTGTTCAATATTATAATGTTCTTATGAATGTGATGCAAGCGTTGTAACTTATGGATCCTTTGTTCTTAATAAAACTATAGTTACAGTTTATGGTATCTTTATGTTCTTGATTTTGTGAATTTCTCTAGTTTGCTACCAGGATTTCCAAGGGTCCACCAAATCCAGGGACACAGAACTAAGTGTATTTTTAACTTATTTTAGTTTGTTGTATTTATTCCTTTCTATATTGTAAGAATTGACTCGTAGATTGAAGTTTCAGATTCTGTGAGCGTGTTTACAAAATTATCATTCATTTGTATGCTTGGTAATCTCTAGATATTGAGTCATGTTCTAGGTGAGAAACCCATTTTATTTTGATTTCATATTTAATTGTGAAATACATTCATGGTTTCCCTTGTTGTTACAAGATTAACTATGTTATGTTTATAAACAAATGCGATGCTTTACATTGTTGGTTCTTTTTATGAATGCAAAACAAAGAGTTATGGTCTAATATGAGTCATTTAGCTTATCAAGGATTGACCTATTATTGTTGAAATGGACAAATATTTTAATGTGAATGAGTGGATTATTGTAAGGTCAAATTTGGGAGTAGAATGATTACTTTAACTCTTTTATGAGATAAATGAATGTATCGAATAACATAAATGATAAAATCCATATTTGTATGAAGAAAAGAAACTTAACAAACAAGTGAAAAATTACTGAGATATATCACAACCCTGTTTCAATAAGTTTGGTTGTTATTTTATTTTAATTTTGTTCTTGTAGCATTAAACCATACCTAGTAGAGTCGATTGTCAAGGTTTTTCACTTAAGGACAGTGTCAGGACTTTTTATTTATGAATGATATAGTTTGTTGATGTGTGACCTTCAGAGATAATTAATAGTACCATTTGTATACTTGTCAGGAGACAAGTATTTCTTTTTGAATGATTTTCTATCTGGTTGAAGTCATTGTTGAGCTTTCCAGTCAATACAAGTTTCATAGTTTTGTTCATAATTAGATCACACAGTCTAGTAAAGATCAATTTAATCACTGATAAACTGACATCCAAACCTATATATGTCGTGAGCCTCCTTGCAAGAATTAATTTTGAAGGATTGTTGATTTCTTTTTAGTAGTTCTTGTTATTATCGCACAATTAATAGTAAATCATGCATGAAAGTTGAGTCAGACCTATGTGTAAGAAAATAGTTTGTGTAAAGGAAGTGTAGTGCCACCACAAGTTCATTGCATTGGGTATATTGATTGTGGGTTAAGTCTTGGTTTTTTGTTCATGATATTTAACTCTAAACTAAGGAATTCAACATATTATCATCAACATTGAATATGGATCTGACACCCTTATAGTTGACTGATTAAAGAAAGTTGTTGGAGTAGAACTTGTGACCATAGTTAAAACTTTGTTGTGTTTGTTTTGACAAATAATTGGGATTGTTATCATTAGATCTAACCTCATAAGTAGAGAATGAAAACTTAGTCTCTTAAAGTGAAATATTTCATTTGGGAAATAAATAAGGAGATTTGATGAAAAAAACTAGTTACTAGTCTCTACCTTTAAATCTTTTACCAACACTTTAATATTTTTAGTGTGTGAACCCTTGACACCTAAAAATTGTGAATTAAAACGAGAGAAAACCAATTATTATGATCATGCATAGATCAAATGTCTATGCATGACATATAAGTTATTCCAATTATGATTATATTTGATATTCATTATGTCGACGCAGTTAATGTTTTCTTGATGGTATTTTAGAGAATGATTGATTTCAAGTATGGGTTGATTGTCTCTTGAGAATCTAGAAAACTTAGAGTAGTTTAACCTTTTATCCTTTACCCACACATATTGTCTTTATAGCTCATCAGTCTACAAACCTAGTTGACAATTAAAAGGGGTTTTTGTTACAACAATTAATTGACCCAACATATTTTGGTATAATTGTCAAGGAGCTGTTAACATGTAAATGATAGAAGGAAAGTTTATTTAGTTGTTTTTTTTCTCACTAAATTGCAGATTTGGCAGAGGAAAATATGGTAAGATGCAAAGGTGCCCTTTCTTCTAAGGGTTCTATCCAACCACCCTTTCTTCTAAGGGTTCTATCCAACCACATTCACTATGGTGATTTTATCTGAACCCTCTTATGTCATGTGGATGACTAATGGTTACATATACAAATAATAGAGGTAGGCTTCTTAAATTAGCAGGTGAAATTCCAACCAATTTGTTTGGTAGCAATAAGACTCCCCAGCTAATCCAAATGAGAGATATGCAGGTAGCAATCAAACAATGGAAAGTTATACAAAAAAACTAATTTATGGGATACTACACCACAATCTAAAGTTATTGTGGAACAAGTACAAAAAAGTCAAGAAAAATCTAAAAGTAAAGAATCTGAAAATACTTAGATTAGTGGACCAATTCCAAGGGTTGATCCAGTTTTAGATTAGACAATTAATTTTGAGCATATTACAGATCTCTTTGGGCTGCTAATAAACATGGTTATATAACAAATTCAATACCCCATTATTGAAGGAACAAACAAGCAAGATATTGGAGATGATTTCAACACTTATCATAACCCAGTTGTTGATCCAACTTTATTGCTAAGGTTGGAATAATTTGGTTTGTTTATCAAAATGGTGGATGAAAAAAGGAGGAATGAATAGACTGAAGGAGAAGCAAAATTTGTATTCCCTATTCTTGACTTGACACCAAATGTGGCTATGAAAAACATCCCTCCTTCAACACTACCAAATTTTCGAGGTATGGCCATAGAATATCCAGATGATTTCCTATTTGAATTTGACATTTTATGTTGGAGTTATAACTATGGAAATTATGCTCAAAAACTAAAAAGTTTCCCATAAACATTGAAAGAATCTGCTCTAAGGTGGTTTGTGGGCCTTGAAGAATATTCCATTAGATCTTGGGATGAAATGAAAACCACCTTTATTAATAAGTACCAAGACTACTACAAGACCAGGGACTCACATAATAATATATTCAAAATGCAGCAATAGACTGAGGAGAGTCTTGAGGAATTTTTTGATAGATTTCTATATGTCATCCAAAAGACCAAGCTAGGAACACTAAGTGATGAGACAAACAAAACTATTTTTTTGAGGGAAATATTGGAAGAATATATGTATGTTCTCAATATGATGGGTTCTGCCGATATTTCGCATTTACCATTTACTAATATTTTCAATTTGTGAAAGAAATACTCAAGGAGCAGAGCCAGGTATGGTAAGGGGATAAGGAACACTTTTTCCAGGGTAACTAAATCTATTGTAGGGGGAGTAACAAGGGTGGAGTTAAGAAATTTTTGTAAGGTACTAGGTCTATTATATTAGTAGAAAAGAGAAATAATGCAGAGAATGACACTATAATAGCAAAAAAATACGGAAATACTGTAGAGATAACAGTGGAACAACAAATTATATGGAACCACAACACCATAATTATACCTTTATTGAGAGGAAACAATGTTCACTTGCCTCTTCGAGGGGGAAACCTCTAGAAAAGCATATCTCTATTACAATAATTCTTCAAGACCAAACTTCACATACCCTCTACTCCTGTTTATACTAAATATATCTATGCAAAAGAACAATCTAGAGGAATATCCTTCTAGAAGCAGAAGATTGTATTAGGTCTTCTTACATTTGACTTATTCTTCCTTATTTATAGGAATTATTAATATTGGCCTTTATTACATGGAAATATATTATTCTAGCTATGTGAGGGGTTAGGGACGTTAGGTCCCTAACATGTCTTTCCCCTTAAAAACAACCTTGTCCTCAAGGCTTGAGATGAGGAAATTGTCGGAGAATGGTAGTTGGTTCCCAAGTGGCATCTGCTCGAGTTGTATATTTCCACTGGACTAACACTTCCTTGATGGTGTGTTGACGTAGAAGATTCTTATGCTTGCCCAAAACTTCTTGTGGAAGCAACCAGATGGATCCTTCTTCATCCAACTCGGGAAGGATGGTTTGAGTTTGTGTTGGCGACAGAAGTCACTCCTGGATTGCAGCAGGAGTAGAGCTTGATGCCCATCAGTTTATGTCATGATTTGTTTCTAAATGGGATGATCAAATGGAAGTAAACTCAGAACAATATTGTTTCAACTCTGAAACTAGGCCAGGCATGCATGGGCAAGTGAGGTCTTAGATAAAATTTAGATAGTGAGCTGTAATAAGGGTGAATAGGGGGAAGAATTCTATAAGAGGAATGCAAAGGTCTGTCATAAACAACAAGTTTCTAACAGACTGTAGGAGAAAGCATCCAAACACAAGATCTTCTTACATTCAAATGCAGAAAACCATAGAATACAACAATGCAACAATAAATCCTTTATCGTAACACAATTGCAATAATTCATGTGAATCAGTCGATCATGCACTCCCTCAGTATGAGATGAAAACTTAGATGGGGTAAGAAAATTGTCTATCATAAAACAAGAAATCTTACATACAAATGCATAACCAGAGAACTAGAATGTCTGTTAAAACTTTACAGCCAGGAGCTTCTCTCTACCATCGATCCATTACAAAATGGAAAAATTGCCTACATATACTCAAAGAAAAACCACAAAGGGAAACTAAGACACTGCATTAAAAAACATTGCGTTTGCATGTCCACTGACAATCTGCACATGCAGTCTTTGAACGATCGTTCACCTATGGATGACGCAATCGAGTACTTGGCAGTCCTATGGGTGAACCGGCGTGCTTTTAATTTGTTGTTGGACTTTCCATTTATGGAAGAGACGATGTCTAACCACCACCAACTACCTTAATAATTGCTTCTTGGGATTGAGAATGACTTGGCTGACTCTGCACCTTTAGGACGTGGAGGTCATCTCGTGCTGCTACCTGGGTTGGTCGAATGGTCTGATGGATAGACATTGAGGTCGGCGCGAAGGCTGGGGCACATAACAGGAAGTGATGGATGGGCAGAGGACACATGGAGCATAGGGATCGAGTGGATAAGGAGTAGATATGACCATACAGGTGGAGATCACTGAGAGAGAAATAGAGACACATGGCAGAGGGCGAGTGGGTGATGAGATGGAGAGGGGCCATGTAGTTGGAGGGAAAAGGGTTGTGGCACCTGATGACTAGGCAAGGTGCCATGGGAATAGTGATAGGGAAACCGCAAGGTGGCAGGCCTGAGGGGAGGAGAAAAGGTGAGTTGGGAGATGAGGTGGAGAATGCCTGGTAGGAGGTGTCAGGCGGAAATGAGAAAAAGGGAAAGGGGCGTACCATGAGGGTGAGTGGAGAGGTGCC
>JZKD02S1672927.1:113986-126967 GCA_000966675.3 Picea glauca | reverse complement strand
GTGAGAGTAGATGTACAGATGTCAGTGGACAAAGGGGTGACATGATGGGAGGGGGCCCCATGTTGATTAAAGGAAAAATGACTAAGAGGGGTCGAAATTGCCTGAGCATCGTTGATCTGGGCACTCTGATCTCGGTTGTTGGGAAGGTGCACACCCAATTCCAGACCCCCCCCCTTATTAAAGGTAGAAAGGAAAGGGGGGTCTGAAATCGCTTGTGCATCATTGATCTGGGTGCTTTGATCTCGGTCGTTGGGAAGGTATGCGCCCGATTCTGGACCCCCCCCCCTCTTCGCTTAAAGGTAGAAAGGCGGGGGGGCTCCAGAATCTGATGCTGACCATAGATCTGGGTGCGTAGATCTCTACCACCCAGATCTGCTTGTTGCTTATCCACAGGTGCATTTGCACCCTGAACTTAGGGTAAGTGGGTTTTTACCCACTTCTTTGCATTTTCCTCCCCTCTTACAAGAAATGTCGCTAATGGTTTGGAACTTAGTTCCAATCACCTTCTTTAAGAAGGAGACATGGAAAAAAGGATGGAGCTTAGAATGATTGGGCAAAGATAACTGATAGGCCACATGTCCCACATGCTTGAGAACGGTATAAGGGCCATAAAATTTGGGCGTCAGTTTCTGACAATGGTCAGCCTTGAGTGAAATTTTCTTATAAGGTTGCATTTGAAAAAACACCTGGTATCCTTCAGCAAATTGACATTTAGAGTGACCTTGGTCTGTTTATTGCTTCAAGTGATTTTGGACCGTGAACAAATTCTCTTTGAGGGTGTGGAGAATAGCCTCTTAAACTATAAGCATTTGGTTAACCTCCTGAACCTTCGAGACACCTAGCAAGTATGAGAGAACTGAAGGTGGATTTTGTCCATATACTACTTCAAAAGGAGTCAAGTGGGTAGTTGTATAATAAGAAGTGGTGTACTACCATTCAGCGAGTGGTAACCATTGAGCCCACTGATTTTTCCTTTCAGATTCAAAACACCTCAAATATGTTTCCAAATACTTGTTGAAAACTTCAGTTTAACCATCAGCCCGGGGATGATAAGCTGTGCTAAGATGCGATTGGGTGCCCTGTAGCCTGAACAGTTCTTGCCAAAAATTGTTGGTGAAAGTGGGATCTCAATCAGAAAAAATAGAATGAGGCATCCCATGAAGCTTGAAGACCTGACCCATGAAACATTGAGCCACAATGGAGGCGGTAAATGGGTGTTAAAGAGAACATAAATGAGCATACTTGGAAAGAAAATAAACGACCACGATGATGACTGATTTATTTCCTGATTTAGGTAAGCCCATAATAAAATCCATAGAGATATCCCTCCAATTAGGAGGTGGAATTGGAAGCGGTTGTAGTGTGCCAGGATCTTTGACTGTTTCATCCTTGTTTCATTGAAAAACATCACATTCTTCCACAAAATTGCAAATGTCTTGTTTCATACCATCCCAGAAAAAATAACATTTCACCTGGTCATAGGTTTTGGTAATCCATGAGTGCCTAGCTATGGGTGTAGCATGAAGCTCAGAAAGTACCATGGATTTTAGTTGTGACTGTTTACTTAAATAAAAATGACCTTTTTGGTGAATCTCATCATTGTGCCAAGAGTACCCTGGGGAAACTAGAGAAATGGTCTACAATTTTTAGATTATATGAAAAATTGTGGGATCTTGTAGCCATTCCTAGTTAATATCTTAGATCCAATCTAGTACAATGAAGGAGAGGAAAAAAAGGGACCCTTCATCTTCATATTTTATTGAAAGTACATTAGCAACCGCATTGTCTTTGCCTTTCTTGTAAATGATCTCATGATCATATCCAAAGACCTTGGTCACCCATTTTTGTTGCTCTGGGGAGGAAGGGAATTGTTCCCAAAAATACTTAACTCTTTGATGATCTGTCTTATTTTGGAAGTGTTTCCCTAATAGATAAGGGTGCCAGAGATTCACTTCATGCAGAATAAACAACATTTCCTTTCCATAGATTGATTGGCCCAAATGTCACTCTAAAAAATGTTTGATGGTAAAGGCGAAGGGCCAACCATCTTGCATAAGGATTGTTCCAATTCCTCTCCTAGAAGCATCACATTCCAGGACAAAGGTATTTGTGAAATTAGGAAGGGCCAGTATTGGAGTGTTGTGCATGGTCCCCTTAAAGGCTTGAAAGGCCTGATCAGTTGTGGGATTCCAAGTGAAAGAATTATTTTTAAGGAGAGCAGTGAGAGGTGCCGCAATATTTCCATAATTCTTAACAAACTTGTGATAATAGCCTATTAAACCTAGAAATTCACACAATCGTTTGAGAGTCTTTGGGTGAGGCCAATCCTACATAGATTCAATATTCTTCGGATCTACCCTAACACATGCCTTGTCAACAATATGACCCAAGTACTTGAATTTCGAGGCTCCAAAAGAACATTGAAATTGTTTGGGGAAACGTTGGTGATGAGAGATTAAATGTAGAACTTGATCCACATGATCAGTATGGGTTGTCCAGGTTTTACTATAGATGAGGATATCATTAAAAAAAACTAAGACAAAATGAATGAGAAAAGGATGGAATACATGATTCATGAGGCTTTGGAAAGTGGAGGGAGCATTATATAAGACAAAGGTAATTGCCATAAACTCATAGGGGCCCACATGAGTTCAAAATTCATTCTTAGGATTTTATGCCTCATTCATACGTATCTGGTGGTAGCCAGAATGAAGATCAAGTTTAGTAAATAAATGGGCACCACTCAATTGATCCAAGAGGTCATCAATGATAGGAATGGGAAATTTGTCTTTGATGGTGAGTTTTTTGAGGGCGCAGAAGTCAAGATACATGTGCCCAGATCCTTCTTTCTTAAGGACCATGACCACAGGAGAATATTAGGGGCTCGTACTAGGATGGATAACACTTGCGGTGAGAAATTCTTGAACAATTTCTCAATTTCATTTTTCTAGAAAAAGGGATGACTATAGGGATGAACATTGGGAGGAAGTATGCTCGGGACAAGGGGAATGGAATGATCATGAATGCCATGGGAAGGAGAAAGTCACTGGGGAGTGGAAAAAACAACTTGATGTTTGGAGAGGATGGATTGGAGGTCCTGCGGCACAGAGGGTATCTCAGTGGTGTGAATGGCATGGAGTTTGGAAATAATTCCATAATGACCTTTTTTAAGGAGTCTTTCCATCCAATGGGAACTGATTTTATCTAGGGAACCGACGATGATTCATTGGAACTTATATTATTTTCCCTCTTGGTTGAATTGCATGGTTAATTCCTTAAAATCCATGAGAATGGGACCTACACAATGTGACAACTACCCAACACAATTTCACAACTACCCATGTCGATAGCAGACATATGAGATTTCATGTGTTACTGACCAATTTGGAGACACATTTTCACAATGCCCCCCACATTTCATGGACCCACCATTGGCAATCATGATTTGAAAATTATTGACTGCACATATATATCAATTAGTTTCTTAGGCAATGCGGCGATGAATAAAATTATGGGTGCTTCCATTGTCAACAAGGATGATGACCTTTCGATTCTTAATGTAATTAATTATCTTGAGAGTTTGGGGAGGAGAGAATCCAGTGAGAGAATTCATGGAAATGATTGGTTCAAATTTGGGAGGTTCGGAGGGTGGGGTCATGTCAGTGGGTTCAGGTGAATTAGTCAAAGAGGGGGCCTCGACATAATTTTCTAAAACATCCTTGGAGATGGCCATAAAAATATTTTTTTTATTACACTTATTCCTAGGAAAATATTTGTCATCACAATTATAACAAAGACCTTTGAGTTGGCGCTCAACCATTTCTACCCTGGTCAATTTATGGATATTTAGTGAAGTGGAAGGAGGAGTGGGAGTGATTGGTTTAGGGTGAGGAATAAGGAGGGTTTTTTGGTTTGAGAAGAGACAACATGTTGTGATTCCTTATCTCTTTTAGTAGTTTCCACCCAAATCTAAGGTCAAGCCATGAGGACATGGGCACAAATATCATCCTCGAGGACACTGATAAAAAATTCTCGAAAAAAAGCATCAGACATGCCCTCTGTATGGAAATCCAAAAGATCAAAATCATCTATAAAGTCTTCAACTATGCCAGATTGTTTCAACTTTGTCAAACGACCTAAATGCTTGGTGTCTTTGTCAAAGAATTCATAAAGTTATGCCACAAATTGTGTCCAAGCCACATACCCCTGGAAAGAATTTTTTCTCCATTGCCACCATTGCCAACGTTCTTGATCTAGATGGAGAAAACCATATCGTAATTTGGCCAACTCATGTCTAATTCATACAAAGAAAAATATTGTTCCATTTGAGTTACTCAGCTAGTGCGGTTCGACCCATCAAATTTGTTCACATCCACATGCGAAAGGGGTTGTTCATGCTGAAAGTGATGGAGCTGAAAGGTCTAGTGATGACGACACCCACAACCTCACAACTCGTAGGTCGGCAGGTCTGCATGCACACATTATCTTTCCTTTCACACAACCCGAAGAACTCCAAATGGTTCTTCTATTTCCCTATCGAGAAATCTTCACCCACAACAACTCTCACGCGATCTCCTATTTCCACTCGGGAGATCGGACTTCGCTACTTTGCGAGTCTAGTGGTCGAGCATTGGTTTCACAAATCCCTGAAACCCAACAACAGTCAATGCTAACTCTTCCTTTACCTTTCGGGACTTTCCCTATCGGGATTTCAGCACTCGCTATGTCGAACAACTTGTCTCTCCAACTCCCGAACCCCGATTTTTTGAACCTCTGACATACGCGCGAGTTCTGACTATTCAACGCCCCATCACATCTGTCGAGATTTCGGACTTCACAGTATTGCGAATCCTGATGCAATTGTTTTGAGACTTTTCACCGTGAAACCCTGAAATAGCATGTCACCTGTCCACTCACTGACTTTTATGGCCCCACACTGTTCTCTTAGGCTGTCAGGATATCACATTTCATGATTTCGTGCTTCCTGTTGCAATGTACATGGGATTTCCACCCACGAAACTCCGATATGGGATTCCACGTGTAGATCCTACAGCCCTTATGGCTCAGATCAACGGTCCTGCCTCTCCTAAGCTTTTAACCTCTTGGGAATACCTGCAGTATCTCCCCTTCTTCTTTGTAATATCTAACGACTCACGAGAATTCGTGAATTTTCCTCCAGGAATTTCGATTGTCTGTTCTTCCTTGGCGATTTCTGCGAATGACCAAGTATTCCTTCGTGAAAACTTGTCCACCTGTGGCGCAAACTTGCAATGCCTATTAAACACTCCACGGCACAAACTTCCTGTGCAACCTTTTGCAAGTTACTCGAAGGTCCTATACCTCCTGAGCTTTCTTATAATATTGAGTCTTAGAAAAGACTCTTGTGTGCACTCCTTGCGGTAACCTTCAAACACTTCCAAGTGTTGAATTTCCTTCGCCTCTGCGCACACCTGCAGCAGCAGTCCTTCAATGCTTTACTGAGGTTCATAACCCTGAGGTTTCACCTGGCCTGTGCACTCCTTACATAGCTCCTATGCCTGTCTTCACTTCTGAATGAACGAGAGCAAAAGTTACCCTATCTGAACCCCTTGTCAACGCACTCCTTGCGAACACTTTCGATTGCACTCCTTGCAGGAATTCTTGTTCAGATAGAGAAACAATTGAAACTCATTCCTACTTCCTCTCAGACTTCAAACTCAAACATGAAATCATATACACATCATATAAAGAAAATGTATAATAGCAAGAAAACATTCATGAGCATATCATTCAGCATCAATACACAAAGAACAGACATGAAACCATGAATTTGAATCAAACTCTTTCTATTAATCCAAATGTCTGTACACGGGTGTTCTTACATAGCTCTATGCATCTCTTCTATGCTCTTCTCTTCCATCTAATTACAATACACAATGAGGGTGTTTATATCCCGTTTTCCTCTTGCGCTCTAAAGTTGTCTAATCTATACATTCAATTCTACCTACTTTACATTAACTACTTTAAATGCCTTCTATCTACTAAGGACGAGAGAAAATCGCTCAAGGTCCGATTACATTTTATATGTGTGCCTTTTCTTAATGACCTCATTTAAGATTGTGCATCAACTTCAAGGTGATTTCAAAATTTGTGCTGGGCGATTGTCCAACTATCTTTTTTTTCTTCCGCGCTGGCTCGCTTGATGTTGGCGATGCTCCTGCATCATACTCTCTCGCTTGAAAATTTTCATGGGCTCCTGTCCATGAGCTCACGCACTATGTGTCCATGCTTCTGTATTTCCTCTTTTGTCTCCCAGCTGGCATCTTCAACTGGATGGTTCTTCTTGTTGCTCACTATAATTGCTTAATTGATTTCAAACAACCAAGTGAAACATAAATTATCAACTCAGGGAAGTCTTTTTATTTCAAAGATAACCATGCACTATATATGCTCAATTCCAAAAGCAACTTACAGTTGTAGTAAAAGAAGCTATACTAATCATACTTCCTGAAGTTCTGAATTAAATCACAGGAAATCAACTTCCCTATTGCAGATTCTAAAGATTAATCTAAGAATCCTGGATTACATTAAAATAATAATTGCAACAGGAAAGAACACTACTCTGCAATCAGAGGACAGGACCCTTACTCTCAAACAGAGACTTCAGTGCTAACTCTCTTTCATGAAAACAGTAATGCAGAAAAAGATAACTCTATCTAGAAGAGAACAAGACCCATTAGTCCCTTCCTTTCTAAGCAGGAACTTTAAGCCCTATTTCTGTTTAGAAAACTTGTGAAATAGAGATTACAGAGAGCAGGATGATCTGATCCCTTCCTATCTGAGTAGGGACCCTTAACCTAGTCTCTGGCTAGCACACTTGCAGGAATAAATAAATTCTACAGAGGACAGGATGTTCTGATTCCTTCCTGTCTGAGCAGGAACCCTTAACCCAGTCTCTGGCTAACAACTTGCAACAGTAAAAGAAATCTACAGAGGACAGGATGTTCTAATTCCTTCCTGTCTGAGCAGGAACCCTTAATCCAGTCTCTGGCTAACAAACTTGCAGCAATAAAAGAAATCTACAGAGAACAGGATGTTTTGATTCCTTCCTGTCTGAGCAAGAACCCTTAACCCAGTCTCTGGCTAACAAACTTGCAGCAGTAAAAGTAATCTACAGAGGACAGGATGTTTTGATTCCTTCTTGTCTGAGTAGGAACCCTTAACCTAGTCTCTGGCTAGCCTCATAAAACCATCACACAAGATTGCTAATAAAAGATTACGAATTTCATTCAATAAACTAAGACAGAGTCAGTAGTGTTTCAGCAAAGCAGAATTCATTAAAAGTAGTGTTTCAACATATGAAAATTAAACACACATAAATAGAAAACACACTCTATAACTAACGGGTGAATCTTGTGAAGAAGGTGGGCCCTCCCTTCTCACAATATTCCCCTGGAACGGGAAAGCTAGAAGGAGATAATCAAAGCAGTCTTGTATTCATCTATCAAAATATCCTGTTACAGTCTAAAAATGAAGTACATGTCCCCCTCTCTCTGAAGCTTTTCAATACATAAAACTTGGCTGCTTGAATGAATAATTCCCCTTATTTAAAGAGGGAACCTCCTCGATGCAATATATCAAAAATTACAATGTATATCTGAATCGGATATTCTTTCTAAACCAGAGAAGGATGTCATGGTCTCATGCAACAAAAATGCCATTATAGGAGCTAGATGACGTATTGTTGTTACAACTGGAGTAACAACTTCTTCTCGTAGTTGTCGATGTTGTTTCAGCATCGCAATTCACGGGTTGTTTCAGCCACATGAATTGCGCTCTTCACTGTGTCGGCCTTGACTGCTAACTGTAACGGCTTCCTTGTGTTTCAACATCGTAGGTTCTGGTGGTCTCTTCTGTGTTTCAGCATCTGCAGCTCTAGACTTTAACAGCTCTGTGTCTCAGCCTCTGCGACTTTGGACTGTATGACAGTTCTGTGTTGCAGCATCAGGGACCTCGGACTGTGTAACAGCTCTGTGTTTCAGCATCTGTGACCTGGACTGTGTTTCAGCAACAGGGACCTTGGACTGTGTAATAGCTCCATGTTTCAGCATCTGCGTTCTGGACTGTGTTTCAGCAACATGGACCTCGGACCGTGTAACAACTCCGTGTTTCAGCATCTGCGTTCTGGACTGTGTTTCAGTAATAGGGACCTCAAATGCTAGTCTGCATTCTAATCAATGGTTAAGTACAAAAGTGATGTAAAATATTATGCAAAACATATTAAACATATAGTAATGAGAAAGGACGTTGTATACCTTGGAATGATCAGATGAAGTGATAGTATGAGTCTAAATACAGGTGATCAAGGGTATAATAGTGGAAAAAAGTATAGATAAAAAGGTACATTGTGTGGTCCTAACATCCCCCCCAGCTCAAGGTGTTTCATGTCCTCAGGCAACTCACTCTGAATCAGATTCTGAATACCGACTCTGATCATGTAAGTTACTTAAGCAGTAACTTTGGGAGGTGTTGTCTGTTGGTGTTCTGAAGCCCTGGACCTGCTGCAGTCTTTGCCATGCTGCTGTCTCTGCCTTCTGAGGCAGCTTATAACTCACTTGATATCTTTCTATTGGCAACCAGAGGATGGGAAAGTAAAACTTGTACCCTATCCAGTTTTCATCACAATGTCTAACACACTGGATGTAGCTGGGTACCCTAGAAATTGCTACTTCGAGGTTGGCAGGACCAAACGGATTGTGATGTTGTCTCTTCTCTGTGGATTGCTTCCAAAACAGGTTATTGGCCTGGAGGGAAGGAATCTCTATGGCACTAATGATGTGCTGACAATCTTGGAGCACTACTGACTGTAGCTGTTGAACATGCTCAGTCACCCCTGGTTGTTTTAAGACTTGATAATATTCTGAAATAAAAGTGGCTACCCTCTGTGGCTCTGGTCTAATCCAGAGGAGACAATTATCTTCGTTGTGCTTAGCAGCCAAAAAATCATTTTGCCACCAAATTTGATTATAAAGAAATGAAGTAAATGCTCGAATTTGAACATCCCCAACAAGGGGATTTATGTTTAACAACCTATTTTCTGGAATAGCCTCATTATGGAAGTATGCCTCACATAAGAGGTGCTGATCCCTAGTAGAGGCTGCTAGAAAAGTCTTGAAAAAATCTGTTGGTTGTATTACCTCATGGGGTTTACCTTCTACAATTGATTTAATCTGGAACCATGTGAGTCTCTCCATGAGAAATAAATAATAGTTACAAGATGGTTTCCTTGTGGCCATTAGTTTCTGCATCAAATCAAATATCAGGACCAATCTACCTTTTAAGTCTTTGTTCTTCTTCTTGAGTTCACGGGCTTCCTGGCGTATCTGTTCTGATGCTTCCCAATTTGAGAAGGTGTGATTTATCCAGGTTTTCCTGTGCACTTGCAGATGTTTGGCCTGTGTTTTAGTGTACTCCTTCTTCCACTTTTGTATTTCTGCATGCTCATCCCACAGCTGAGTCTATGTTTCAGCGTTGGAAGTAGTGGGATTAGGCAGGGTTTGAGTAGATTGTTCCCTGGAAGTGGAGAGATTGATTTGACTGGGAGGTGTAACTTCCTCCATGGGCACTGTTTGTACAGCCTTGTTGACAACAGTAGGGACTTATTTCTTGAGCCTGGAAGGGCTTGCTGGTTCTTGTGTTGCAACAGGTTTAATCTTGACTTTGCTAGGGCCTGTTGGTTCTTCTGTTGCAGTAGGTTCAGTTTTGAGCTTGGTGGAACCTACTGGTTCTTGTGTTGCAGCAGGTTTAGTCTTGACTTCAAAAGGGGAAGGAGTAGGGGCTACTTCTGGTACTGGAACTTGAACCACCTTATACCCTGCCTGATAATAAATATCTCCACATTGGCAGCACATATATTCTTTGCATATGCTTTCTGTAGTTTGTTCTGCTATGGTTTCTATACGGCTTGAGGTGTATGAATTGAGTTCCTTTTCGTATGCTGCCTTTGCTCTGGCTAGTTCCAGCTTATATGCTTCCAGTTCTGATTTAAAAAATTCATTTTCCTGCAAGACAGATGCCATTGTTGCTTCTGGTTGTTGGGAAGGAGCAGCAGGAATGGTAGTTGCTTCTTGTGTTTCAGCTTCTTGGTGAAGAAACAGTAGTGTTTTAGCACCTTCAGCCTCTAATTCTTGTATATCAATTTCAATATCAGTAGGTGGTTCTTGTGTTTCAGCCACTGAATGGGTGGATGGTTTTTCAGCTGCTTTGCTTGAGGAGGGTAGTGTTGCAGCATCCTGGGCCTGTGATTCCTGTAATTCAATGTCAATATCAGTGGATGGTTCTTGTGTTTCATCCACTGAATGGGTAGCTGGTTGTGTTTTAGCTACTTTATTTGAAACAAATGATGTCTGGGCGTCCGGTTGCTGTAACTCAATTTCAGTGTCAGCGGCTGGTTTTTTTGTTTCAGCCGTAGTTGTTTCCTGTGTTTCAGCTATGGCTGGTTCTTGTGTTTCAGCCACTGAGTGGGTAGCTGGTTCTTGTGTTGCAGCTACTTTCTGTGAAATAGATGGTGTTACAGTATCAGGGGCATCTGGTTCTTGTGTTTCAGTGCCCGTGGTTGGAATAGGTAAGGATCCCAAAATTGGGGAGGTCAAAGGTGTACAGGGTGTTAGTCGAATTGGTGGGGAATCTAGAGTGGTGGCCACAAAGGGTGGCCTTGTTGAGCTTCTTGTTTTCTTTTTCATAAGGAAGGGTGGAAAGAGGGGAGTTTGCTTTCGTTTTTGGAAAGTTCGTTCTTCAATGATGGGGCAGGAGGGATTATCTGGTTCAGAGTCATCGCTTAGAATGTGAAGGGCGGCAGTGGAAGACTCTGGTGCGGTATGTGGGGGTTCTGGTATGGTAGGGGGCATGGTTGATTGTGTGGGCGGGATATGGGGTACTTCGGGGGAAACTGGGGGGTTTTGCTGTTGCTGCTCCTTGGGATTTTCAGGGACTTCGGCAGCTGGTTCAGGGTTTATGGGTGGATTGTTTAATGGGCGGTTCTGCTGGGCAAAACCCCCGTGGATGAGTAATTGAACAAGGCGATGGTGGGTAAGTGACAGGGTTGGCTCCTTGGCCTTTCTATAGTAATGTGCCATATTCTTCAAACAACCCAGCAAATAATAGGGAATATTGACCCATCTGTTATGCCTTAAATGAGAAAGTAGGAGAAAGTCATGCTGATACACTACTTGATATCGACCTTCGCAGGTTAGGTAATGCTTGATAAATCTGGTGACTTCCGGCCATGGTGGTGGCAATGAGCTCAGCTGAACACCCCTTCCTTTCAGTTCAATGCATTCCTCGGGCAGGAAGAAGTTTTGCTAAACAGTCCCAATGATGTGTTTTCTGCTGAACATACGATTGTCGTCCATGGGGAGGCCTGAGACCTCTGCTATGTCTTCCTCTATGACTGATATTCGCACTCCATCAACGACAGAATAGTCCTCCTGAAGATTTCTGGTGAACTATAGGACTTGCTGTTCGTTATATCCCTGAAGTCTGCGGAAGTAATTGAGCCACCCTGCCTGCTGGAAGATTTCATACGCTGTTGGGTAGTGTTCCAGCAGTGCCGTGGTGGCGGGCTCATTTCCTACAATAGATCCTCCCATGGCTACCGGCTTGGTAATTTACAACGTCGAGAGTTTGTGTATCAGCTTCTGCAGAGTGAGTTTTCCGAGCGACGTATGCAGGAATAGTGATTAAATGCATGAAAGGGTGGTGAATTAGGGATGAAAGCGGTGAAATCGGGTGTAATGATGGTATGTGGATTAGATGTGTACTTCCCCTCCCGTCTAATGCGGTTAGTACTAATTGCACTTGAATGGTCATAATGACGTCGAATCTTTCCCATTAACTATAGCCTAACTAAATTACATAAACTTTACATACCTTACCTTACCATTTGATTCGTTTTGCAAACAACATATCATGCCTGTCAGTGGTAGTCCTGTGGTGGCGACTTTTGAATTGTGTCGAGGATTTGCTGTCTAGAAGATCGAACTATAATCTGAGGGTGTAAAAGCTTGTTGTCGGATAATGGTGAAAGACTGGTGTTTCGACAATAGCAAAAGATGAAACAAGTGCTGTAGATGAAGAACTGTTGAGCAATAGTGTTCCAGCATCTGAAGAAAGTTAAAAGTGCGGAACGGTGGTGTTTCCGCATCGGAAGAAACAAAAAGTGTGAAACAGTGGTGTTTCAGCATCGGGAAAAATAGTGAAAAGTTGCTGGCAACGGTGTTTCAGCAACAGAAGGGGAAAGGCAAAACAATTGCTGGACGGAGTTGTTTCGTCAATGAAAATGATGATGAAATGGCAGACTGGAGTGTTTTGGGAGTGGGAAGAAATGAAAAGTTCTGAACAATGGTGTTTCAGCATCGGGAAAAATAGCGAAAAGTTGTTGGCAACGGTGTTTCAGCAACAGAAGGGGAAAGATGAAAAAATTGCTGGACGGAGTTGTTTCGTTGATGAAAATGATGATGAAATGGCAAACTGGAGTGGTTTGGGAGTGGGAAGAAATGAAAAGTGTTGAACAGTGGTGTTTCAGCATCGGGAAAAAAAATCAACAGTGCTCATCAATGGTGTTTCAGCATCGTGAAAGCTTGTCTCTTTGAAGTAAGATTGTCCTCTCCTAGTGGCTGTGCTTTGATCAGGATTCTGCAAAAATCGACTGTAGCATGGTATTCTTTGACAGGGATTATTAGTAATTAAAATTTAATCTAATCTAATCTAATACTAAAGAAAATTAACTTAAAAGAATTAATTGCTATTAGGGGTAGAAACCCCCTCAACAAAAAGAAAATGAGCATCTTCCATGCATGTGGCCTTAAAATCTTCTTTAGAAATAGGTCGCTGGTACAGACGAAGCCAATGACCATTTACAAGTAACGGAGTTCTGGAGTCATCGATTGTGAGGAGCCTTACTGTTCCATTGGGGAAAACTGTGTCTACTTCGTAAGGTCCAAG
>JZKD02S1672927.1:5769-20302 GCA_000966675.3 Picea glauca | reverse complement strand
TCTTAACAAGACATGGAAAATGAGTGTTGAACACCTCCATTAGGAACACTTTCTTAACAAGACGGGGAAAATGAGTGTTGAACACCTCCATAGAGTCCTAATGGCCTTGTATGGTGATTTTATGTAGGTAAACTTTTATGTGGATTGTGTAGAAATATCAAAAAGTTCAAGTGAGGGTTGAAACTCTAATATTCTAGATTGGATGAGAGATCTACACCTCCTTTTCTAAGTGAGAAGTGTCATATAATTTGAGTTGGATGACATTGATGATCTAATGGATTCTAGGCTATGCAAATATGTCTAGTTTGAAGGTGTTATCATCTTCTTTTTCCAAAATGAAGTACATGCCACAAAACATGGTTTTTAGTTCATGATGGCTCTATTCCTTAGAACATTATTTCTAAAAATATGGATAAACTTGATTTCTAATCTAGAATGGATAAGGAACCTGTTAGCACATAAACTTGTCCAAACCTTAAGGGTCTATGGTTTCTACCTAAGCCTGTAATTTCACCTGTATCTCCTCCCTTTGCAGACCCGGTGGTATATTTTTCCTCTCGGCTTGTAGTTTTCCTTCTGTTAGCCTTCAACTATTTAATAGACCTGTTTTCCTTGACAACTTTCCTGAGAAGTATTGGCTCTAAGCGTTTTTTGTTTTCCCCAAGGTCAATCACTCCTTTCTTTATCTATGTCTTTGATATTTTTTTCTCGAGCCCTCTGCCAGTCATCTGAGTAATTGTTCATAGGCTGCAGTCGTGAGAACCAAGTGCAACACATGAAGAGGTCTACTATGAACTCAAATCAAATGAGTGCGGGAATCGGGAGTTTGGGGTTCTCATCGTAAAGGTGCATCTATGGCCCGAAACCCTAAGACGCGAAAAGTCAATGGCTTTAATCTGAGTCATCCAAATTAAGGGACGTGTGGCACAGGATCATCTTTTCACAATTTCACGAGTCAGGAAGGTAAGAGGGAAGAGTCTTGGAGGCTCGTGAAGCACTAAGTCCCGAAATGATCTGGGTCGTCTAATCCAGAGAGACGTGTGCCACTCAATCCGAGCAGCCACGATTTCGGGACTCGGAGGTTTGAGCATGGAGTATAACATGAACTCACGAAATGCGAAATCACAATTTGCATGAGAGTGGGGCCCATGGTTACAGCCCAGGAGCCCAGGGTCATATGGAAGCGGGTCTGAATGAAAGGCAAGCACCTGATTGAACAATAGACGACCAAAGTTGTTCAAGGAGATGATCATGGCCGTTAGGATTGAAGGAGATCTAACCATTGATTTGGATGGGTCATTTTGCGGGATTGAGCATCGGGACATTGGAGATCGAGGGGAGTGAAAACTCCCAAAATGTGAAACCCTGAAATATCATGCGGGATAAGCATGAGCTCACGGCCCGCGGTCGCATGGCACGAAAGGCTGGAGCACCCAAGTTGGTTACATAAAAATAGTTGCGTGGCCTTGAGATGCTATAATTGACTGAAAGGGATTGTGAGTTTGCCTGGAACGTTCATGGGCATCAAGCCTCGTCATGATCCCAATAAAATAAGTTAATGAGAATGAAGAAGGTGGTTGAAACCTCGTTTCACCATGTAAATGAAAAGCATGGGAAATCTGGTCGTGGAGGGAAGATTGTCAACCCAAAGTCCCCCTGTCAACGGATTTTCCTGCAAAACCCATACCGATCCGAGATCACGTCTGACAGAAGAATGAAAGTGTGGCCTGACAAAAGAAGATGTAGATGCCAAGCCTTGAATGCAGTGACCATAGTGTTCTTATGAAGGGAGCAAGTTGTTTGAGTATAAATACTCAGTTTTGATATTTTGTTATGGTCGATGGTTGAGCTAAGCTCCCGTATTGTAAATTTTTAATGAAGCCTCTGGTTCTCTGGTAATGCATGGCCATTTGAGACTTCTTGTTTAATGACAATCAACTTCCTTACTCCCTCTTGTTTCCCTCTGATGTTGAAAGTGTTCATGATTGACTGATTCACTTGAATTATTGTGACTGCATTATGATGAAAGTTTGATTATAGTGTTGTTATAGTTCCTTTTAGTTTATTCGAGATTTAAATTCAAGAAGTTCTTGTGTTTAAATTTTTCCTCCTTGGGCTGTTGAAGGGCCCAATGTCCATAACAGACCTCTAGTTTTCCTCATCAGTTCTCCCCCCACTCAAACTTTACTAAAACCTACTGATTGAAGTTAGATTGAGACCTCACCTACCCGTGCATGCCAACCCAGTTTTATGAGTTAAAGCGATATTATCCTGAGTCTACGTCCATTAGACGACCCTTAGTTTTATTCATTGTGACTTATAAAGTGATGGGTAATGGGCTTAGCTTTGCCACAATCCATAGGTGACTTCTAGTGATAACATTTCTGGTGCCATTGTCGGGGACGAAATTGAATATTTTCCCTAGGATTGAATGACAAAGCTTACTAGTTTTGAAGATGCATCAGAACTTAGTACATCCAATATTGCAGCTATGCATATGGCGACTCTATTGATGCAAATCCATTGGAAACTCCATTGTTTCACTTGTGGCTTCTAGAGGCAGACACATGAGTTCTACTCCGCAGTTTCCTTTAGCAACACCTGAAGCCAACCCAGAGCAAATTATCAGAAAGGGAAAGACCCCTCGAGAAGGTTCTTCTTCTGCTGAACCAGGTATTTTTGATGATTTTCACTATCCTCTTGTAGAAACTCCAATATTTGTTTCTAGTTTTCCTATCACACCATCTGTTGGAGTTTCTCGAAGTTTAAAGTTTGGGAGTTTTCTTGTTTAGTTTTCTCCTCCTATTTTTGGATTGGAAGGAGAACGTTTTGTCACTTATATCTTCCCTGAATTGGTACCTTGGTCTAGACCTTAGACCTCAGAAGTTTTTCCCACTCCAAGATTTATTAATCCTCCCCCTGTTAGAGTTGTGGATTTTGAAGAGAGGGAAACCTTTGTTCACTCTAGCCCTGTAGCCTTTCCTCCAAACCCTCTGTTGTTTCCTTTTCCTCATGGAAGTTCAGTTCCAGTTTCCCCTATTTGAACTCCATCCCCACCTAATTCGCCTCCACCTATTATCCCTATGGCACTTGTTAATCCCCCTAGAAATATAATGGATGCCATAGTAGCTGCAAGATATGCCCCTCTTGTTATACCTCGACCTCTTAATGCCCTACCAGCAGGTGGCTACCTATTGGCAGCGCTACAGAATTTTGCTATTTGAACAAGACATTGCATTTTCTGTAGCTGCCTTCCCCTCGATTTCATAAACGTTTTCAAAAATTTTCAGATATTTACTGGATTGAGAAATATTTTGATTGTTTGGATTTTCATTTTTTTTTATGTTGATGCATGACTGCAAGCATGAATCAAACATAAAAACCTAGCTTGGTGTTATAATTTGTATGACATAGAATGCATTCTTTTAAAAGGTCATCATGCTTATACCCAATCTAAATCCAATATTTGAATGACCTGTTTTTCGATGTTTTGGGTTTTGATGTAATTATTATATGGTTCGATGATTTTATTCGAATTATGAGGAGTTTTGTTTTGACATATTTTAAACCCCTTACCAATTCAATGGTCATGTTAGTAGTCATGGAAATCAATGCGCACCTACTATACTCTATCCTTACCTCACCCCGCTGGCACAATGTATTAATGGGCCATTCATTACAGGTATAGGGTTTCAATACTCTCTGTGTTTCATTCTCATTACCTGGAATGGTAAAGCTTTACGATCAAACCCTCGATATTCATGCCCATTATCTGTGCTATGATAACAGACAGACCTTGTTGTGGTCTTTTCCCCATTATCCATTTAGATTTGTTCCAATCGCTCTTACTATTCAAACCTAAAGCTATTTTGAGTCATCCCTGTTGTACTTTGGTCACGTTTTCCATGGCTCCTATCGTTCACTTGGAGCCAAATGGTTTCCATGCGTTACTCTGTCAAGAAGATGCAATCGAAAACTTAAAAGGCCAAGGCTGGGATGTCTTCTTGAAAATATTTGAAGGCTATAACCTTCAGGTGGCGTAGTCTTTTGCGTAGAGAGAAAATTGGGGATGCACAGTTAGAGCTAACCGAGGGGTTTGTAAGTGAAGCAATAGGGCTTCCATCGACAAGAGATAAATGGTTCAAAAAATCACGAATTGAAGGAGTGCCATGGAGCTTGTTTGTGACATCCCTAAAGATCAAATGTTGCGAAAAAGGTATCCCCATCTCCCTAGTTAAACCTAGGTGGCATAGCCTGTTGATGATCCTCAAACAATTTGTGCCCTGTGAAGGTCGATACGGATTAATCTTCCTCTACCATATTCGGTTACTTATGCACTTCATTGGTTTTGAATTAAGCATGCCATTTTATCTGTTGATAAGTCTCTATAAAATGTCGAAAAGATATAAGAGAAAGAGTGTCGATTCAAGTCTTTTTCATCATGGATTGATTAGGATCCTTTTGATTCATCACTTGTCAACTATGGGTGATTGTTGGGATAAGTTTTTGGTGAGAAATGGTTTTTCCATGACCGTTCCTGTAGTAAACCCTAGCCTAGATGAGCTACTGATTAAAAACTAGTCTGATTTTTCAATTGATACACCAGACTCTACCAAAAAAAACCCTCTAGAAGCCATGATGCTAAGTAACTCTTCGCTTATAGGCTTTTCTGAGAAAGGGAGTGCTAAGTGGGAGGTTAATAATCCTTGTGTTCCTGAAATTGAAGCTATCCCGATTGTTAGTATTAACCCTGATGTTGAAAGACCTCAGGAAGAGGTAACAAAGGAATGCACAGATATAGGGTTCAAAAACAAAAGGGTAGGTCGCCAAATTTCGAGAAAGCTTAGGAATTGATCCAACACTCGTCTGAGCTCGATCAGCTTGATCGAGATCGATGAGTACTCAGACCCTGAAATTGAAGAGTTCCTCATTCTTGAAGACCTAGATTTGCAAAGATACAAGAAGAAATACATTGTTTCTACCAAACCCTACGACTTTGTGACGAATCTGCCACCATGCCTCAAGGGTAAGGAGGGGTTTCTTGGTATCAGCCCTGATCAGAAGAAGATAACAGATAAGGTGGATACACCCATGTTTGACCATGCTCTCCATATACCTTCCATTCCTCTTATAGAATTCCATGATTGTTTCCTTTGGATCGAGCGATATTACACCGATATCCCCCTTCTCCAGGCCTGAATCAAGATGCTCACTGCTCATATTGAGTCATTGAGACGAGAAAATATTGATCTCAAAACATATGCAGAGAAGGGGGATAAACGCATTAAGAGGTCAGGGAACATAGTGATAAAAAAATGCAACTAGTGTCAAAGCGATAATTGATTCTGAACTACCCGACCTATCTTTAGTCAATTTCTAAATGGTATAACAGTTTCTCCTCTTATATGATGCATGTTATCTATTTTCGAAATAATTCGATTTGGAATTTGATTTTATTACTAAATTAAGACTACCTACAGAATCTTCAATTCTGTAGCCAAGTCTCTTTGTAAATAAAAATTAGAAATTGGTTGTGAATGATTTTCTAATTTATTAAATTTGTTTTGTCTTTTCAGGATGTTTGAAATTTTGTTGTTTGTTATCTGGGGAGAAACAAACTCGATTATGGATCTAAGTGAATTAGTAGTTTCTTTTCTTTCTATTTTGCAAAAACTTTGATTAAGTTTTGAATACAATCAACTCTGTTATGATGGGTTATTAGCCCACTATTTTGTATTTTGATTTTATGAAATCCTATCCTATCCTATGAGATAGGAGGATGTGATTTCAAATCTCTTTAAATACTGTTTAGTTTGTAAGAAAAAGACATATTCGCTTGGAACAGATTATGGACAAATGATCTTCAGAACTTAATGGAACAATTTATAGCATGCCGGCTTTAGACCAATGTGAATGTTGTCTCATTTATGTTTTGTCTCTCTTATTTTGGAATAGTAATGTGTTGTATAGCTTTAGTCTCAATGACATATGATGTTCTATTTTATTCATGTTTTAAAAGTTATTCATAATTTTCTGTTTCACAAATTATCACTGTGATCGTGATATTGATTTTAATATCTTGATTTACGTATGATGTTTATTTGATTGATAAAATGAATGTTCTACATTAAGATTTATGTTACTGTAATCATTCATAATTATAAGATCATTGTGTATACATGTCTATTATTTTGTTCTCATATTTTGGCCACCAACAAAATCCTGGAGTTTGTTTGGGAGGTATCTGTACAAACCTGTCATAGATTTTTCTTACAGGCAGGACAACTAGAGTTCCGGATCGCGCAGAGGCACATACATGTTATAAAGTTAATTTGAGGTTAGATTTATTTCCATTTAATTTATGTTATTAGTTTTTCTATCAGTGAAACAAGAAAGTTTTAGATTGGCTTTGACAATCACTCTATCCTTGTTTCATAACATATTTTATTTAAGTTTTTAGATTTATGATTAGAAAACAAAAAATACAAAAAATGTGCTTTCTTTATCTACTTTTGCAAATAGTTACCAAACATTGATTTTGCAAGGCATCTACTAAAAAACTTGCAATTTGTAATTACTATGTACATAATGGCATGTTCATATTTATCTTTCTGTTGAATGTATTTGCAAATAATTATATTAAAGTATATATATTATTGTAGTCTTAGCATTAGTTAGTTTATTTATTTTCTTTATTTTAGGACCCTAGATTGGCTAACAGATCCATTAAACCTGTCAGAATAGGTTACACCAAACTTTTAAAGGGTTTGGGTTATTTAGACAACCTCGGACTAGACCTATTTTTCCAGTTGACGGCTTGTCAAATTTGCCCATCAACAAATGGCACTAGAAGGAGGGCCTAAATTCAATTGATGGCATCTGGAGGTCGCAAGACTCCTCCCCCAGACACTCGCTCCCCTGTTGTAATGTGTAGTCGCTCAAAAAACAAATTTACACTTGAAACAACAACTACCTCAAACAATAATCCTAAGTTTCCTGTTGAACCAGTTACACCAGCTCCTCAAGGGGTCGACATCTAAGAAATTGTTCGTCAGTCACTTATAAGGACACATAGTGCCTTGAACCATATCAGACAACCTGGTAGGCCTCTTAATCAACCCTTATATTTCTCGAATATTCGAGAACAACTTCAAGGTATTGGTCTGCCTGAAAACCTTTTAGGTGATAATAATATGAATCTTATCCAAAGACCTACTCTTGGAGCTGGAGGGTCTGGTATACCACCTTCCTCACCTGTTTCATCTCCATCCTCTTCAGGAGGAGAGTCACCCGATGAAGGCAGTTCCTCATCTGAATCATCTCAGCCTTCGACACCACCAACACCCATGGAAAACCATAACAATCCCATCATACCTTGGCTTGATCAAGATGTCGTGGTTGTACCTGGACTTAAACATCCATTACCAAAACACCCAGAGAAATGGTTGCCTAAGTTTGATCCAGATTCTAAACAATCTGCTGAGGATCACATAAAAAAGTTTATGTTGGCCATTAGACTCTGAAGTGTAGAGCATGAATATGTAGTATGTAGACTCTTTCATTATACATTTGAGGGCAATGCCTCTACGTGGTATTTCCTCCAACAACCCCAAACCATTGTCTCTTGGGACAAGTTTGAAACCTATTTCTTAGAGAAGTTTGAAGATGATAAATCTCATGAAGTTTTGGTTATGGATCTCTCCAGCCTAAAAATGAATTCGAAGGAGAAAGTGAAAGATTTTAACCAGAGATTTCTTACCTTAAAGAATTGAATTCTCGTAGATTCAATGCCCACTCAAAGTCCAATTGTCGCATATTACACCAAATCTCTACATAATAACATAGGAATTTGGGTCAAAAGGTATAAAAGGAGAACACTATTGGAAGCCTTTGAGGAGGCAAGACAAATTGAAAAGGATATATTAAGATTAAAATACAATCTCAATAGTGAAGTTGAAACAACTTCATCCTCTAAAAAGAAAATAGAAATCCTTAGTAGGCCTCCCCAAGCCAAAAGTCAACCTGAAACTTTAGACTTAGAAAGCTTGCAAAAAGATTTTGAAAAACTATAAAATTAGGTCATGGACCTGAAGAGATCAGTCGAGGAGGCATCCTCAAGAAAAGGAAGTTTTAAACCTCTATTCAGAAAACCTTTTCCTCCCAATCGGCCAAATCCGACCACTGAAGGTCTCAATTTCAAAAGCTTGCAGTACGCTTTGTAAACCATTCTAGAAGCACATGATAATACTTCTTCTGCCCCTCCTAAAAGTTCTAAAGACATAGTTGAGGAAGAAGTACCGGAAGAAGAAGATTCATCCCCCAATATCTTCGATCACTTCTCTGACAGTATTTTCCAAGCAAATTTTGAAACTGTCCACCCCTACAACAGAAGAATAAAAACATAGAACATACCTTCTTCTGAAGTGAGTAATAATGTGCTTCCAAAACATTTGAAGCAAGATGAAATTAAAAAAAGTTTAGTAGACCCTGTTTTAGAATACGATTTAATTGAAGATCTAAAAAAACTGAGGGCTAATATTTATGTTTTTGAGTTGCTGAAATTTCCCCTTATTCTACAGAAAATGCTACAGAGTATCGCTAAAAATAGTCAAAACAACAATCCTAGTAGCAAGAAAACAACATAAATTGGTTCAAAAAAAACCCAAAAGATCCCATCTAAAACAACATCTAAATCTCCAGATAAAAGGGTTTTAACTGAAAAAACTATATTGAATGTAAATAAAACTGTTTTAGGGATAACAACTAAAAATCAACAGAATTCTATTGTTAAGACTCAAAAAAATGTCCCGCCTTTCTTGTTAACTTTTGAAATTTTTAATAAGAATGTACATAATTGTATGGTCGATTTCGTTGCATCGTCAAATGTCATGTCGCTATCTATTTGTCAAAAAATTAACGTCGAAGTTAAACCTTCTGATCTCAAAATCATTCAGCTAAATCAAACAAATGCAAAGGTAATTGGTGAACTTAAGGATGTTATTTTTAGATTATCTTCCAATCCTAAGGTCCATCAGATAATTGGCATTATTGTTGTTGATATTCCTGAATTCTATGGTATGGTTTTAAGCAGGGACTGGTCCGAACAGCTGCATGGTTACTTTGCCACAGATTGGTCTCATTTGTGGCTACTGAAAAATGGACAGCCCAATAAAATTAGGATAAACTGAGAACGACATCTTAAGCACAACGTGACGGATCTAAATGATGCAAATGAACCTTTTATTGCATCTACTAATTCATTTGAAATGTAGGGAATGAATACCTTCTTTAGTAAATTCACGACTGAAGTTTCCCCTATCACTGATCCTGGGCAACAATCAGAGATTATGACCTATACTCAGACATCAGCTTTGCCAAGTGTGCCAAACACTCCTGGCGAAGCTCAAATATGGTTATTGTACTTTGACAAATCCAAATCCAAAGAAGGAGCCAGTGCATGATGTGTACTCATAGATCCTGCAGGTAATAAGACTTTCATTGCATGTCAATTAGAGTTCGAGTGCACTAATAACACCGCCGAATACGAAGCACTTTTACAAGGGTTTCAGAAATCTTTGGATATGGATGTACGTAATTTAATGGTATTCGGTGATTCAGAAATCATGGTTAGGCAGGTAAGAAATTCCATACATTGCTTATCACCACATCTGAAAAGTTACCAAATTGAGGAATGGAGTTTAATGAAAACATTTTCAGCATTTAGCATAAATTCCATTCCTAGACTAAGTAATTCAGAGGCTAATTTATTGGCTAATGTCGCTTCTAAACTGTTGCCTGCAAAAGGTATTTCTCCTAATGTGTTTTTGATTGAATTGTTGTTCAGACCGTCAATCCCAGATAACATCACCAACTGGAGAGTGTTCGACGATGACCAACAAATAATCAACTTCTTGCATATGGAGGACACCTTCCAAGGTACAGTCATTGATGAAGGCACTCACAATGAAAACCTCTGTAATTTCACAGTAATATCAGATCCTAGATCTCTTGAATCGACGTCTGATCTTCTAAACTCTATTCCCAGATTTGTTGTAAGACTAGAGAAGTTTTATGACTTGCATGATAAATTTAGGGGGCCAATTAATTGTAAAATGAACAGTTCTTCTTTGATTTATGAGATGGTCAATTTAGGGACAAAGAAAAATCCCCAGATTATTAATTTGGGAATGGGATGCTCTGAGAAAGAAAGATCTTCTTTTATAAAATTGTTTAAATAATTTAAAGATATTTTTTCCTGGACAATTGACAATCTGAAAAGATTTGATCCTAATATAATACAACATGTCATCCCCATGAAACCACAAACTCAGCCTTTTCAACAGAAATTGAGAAATATGCACCCCAAATTGGAACCCACTATCAAGAAAGAACTGAATAAATTACTAAATGCAAAGATAATTTTCCCGGTGAGACACACACAATGGGTGTCTACTCTGGTTCCTGTAAGGAAGAAAAGTGGTGAAATTCGACTTTGTGTCGACTTTCATAACTTGAACTGAGCATCTGATAAAGATAATTATCCTGTTCCTCCAATGGAACAAATTCTTCAACAGGTGTCTGGTTCCGAAAGACTTTCTCTATTAGATGGTTTTTTGGGATACAACCAGGTCCTCATGTCTCCCTCAGGCCAACTTAAAACCACTTTTCGTACCCCATGGGGCACTTATGCCTACAGGAAGATGCCTTTTGGGATTATAAATGATGGGGCCACTTTCTAGAGAGCAATGGACATTGATTTTCATTGTCTTATAAATCAATCATTTGTGGTCTATCTTGATGACGTTACCATTTTCTCTAAAAACAGGAAAGATCACTTGTCTCACCTTAGGGTTGTCCTAGAACGATGTCGTAAGTATGGCAGATCTCTCAACCCTAACAAATGAGTATTTGCAGTAGAGAAAGGAAAACTACTTGGGTTTATAGTTTCCAATGATGGAATGATTATCGATCCCGAAAGAACCCAAGCTATTGCTAAACTCTCCCCTCCTTCTTCCAAAAATGCCATGTAATCATTTTTAGGCAAGATTAACTTCGTCAGAAGATTTGTCCCAAGTTTTTCAGAAATGGTGAGACCATTACAAAACTTAATTAAAAAGGATGTTCTATACCATTGGGGACCACAAGAAAGTCAAGCTTTTGACTCCATTAGAAAATCAATAGTAGAATCTTCTTCCTTGATGAGAAATGATATTTCCTAGGATTTCACTCTTTACACCTTTTCTTCTGACCGATATTACATTGTTGTGTTAACAAAGAAAAACAAAGTAATGAGATACCCATTGCCTTCATGAGCTCAGCTTTCAAAGGATAAGAGATTAACTACCCAACAATGGATCAACACTCATATGTTGTTTTTAAAGCAGTGAAACATTTCTGGTCGTACCTGTTGAAATCCAGAACCAAGGTTATTGTTCCCTACCCAGCTATAAGAAACTTGCTGGTACAAAAAGAACTGGGTGAGAAAAGGGAAAATTGGATGACGTCTTTGCAAGAGTATGACCTCAAAATAACCCCTGCACAAATTGTTAGAGGTCAAGGCCTATGTAAACTAGTTGTTGATTCAATTAAAGAGCAGGAAAGTCAAATTAATACCTTAACTGTAAATCAACACAATGAAAATCAAATCAGTTGTACACAAGTTGCGGCCAATTATTGGTATGAGAACATAAATTTTACTTGACTCGTGGATCTTCTCCTTGCTATCTTGACCCTAAGAATAGAAGAGCACTAAGACTGAAATCTTCATCTTTCCAGTTAATAAATAATGTATTATTCCGAAAGAATTTTGATGGTGGTCTTATGCATTGTTTGGAAAAGGATGAAGTAGATAAAGTAATATCTAAACTTCATGCACGTGAGGATGGTGCTCACTTTGGTGGAGACACCACTGCTCACAAAGTGTTAAGATATGGGTACTATTGGCCTACGTTATTTAAAGACACCCATGCACTGTGTCGTAAATGCATAATCTGCCAAAAGGCTACTAGATGGGTGAAAAAGGCAACATTCCCTTTGCAACATGTTACTGTAGATTCACCTTTTCAGCAATAGGGTCTCGACATCATAGGACCAATTAACCCTTCTTCACAAAAACAACACAAATATATCATAACAAAAATGGATTATTTTACCAGATGGTTCAGAGCTGCACCGTTGAAAGTGGTAAATACAAATCCGGTAGTATCTTTCCTCAACTCTCATATCATCACCCGGTTCAGCATTCCTGAATGTTTGGTCTTTGATAACGCTTCCTACTTTTCATCCTCGATATGAATGTCTTTTCCTTGGAAAAAGGGATTAAATTGAAATATTTTTCCAGTTACTACCCTCAAGGAAATGGTCTAGCAGAATCAACAAATACAAATTTAATCAAGATCATTAAGAGGACAGTTTCTGAAAACCATAAGAACTGGCACACCGCACTATATACTACACTTTGGGCTGATAGGGTGACACCAAAAACCTCTGTTGGTAATTCCCCTTTATTTCTCATCTATGGAAGAGAATGAATCCTCCCTCCACATGTTTTCCTTCCTTCTCTGCAATTATTGCAGAAAGTTCAAGAGGAGGAATGTCCTCCCCTTGAAAATCGAATTAATGCCTTGTTAAAACTAGAGGAAGTAAGAGCACAAGCTAAGCAGAAATTGGATCAACACCAACAAATTATAAAAATATGGTTTGATTCAAATTCTTCTTCTGATAGGAATTTCGATGTTGGAGATTTAGTTCTCAAGTGGGAAAAAGCTCACGAAGGGAAAGGGGAATAGACCAAGTTCCAGAATCTGTGGTTAGGGCCATTCGTAATTTTTGAAAAATTAGGTCCCAGCTCTTTCTGCCTGCACAATTTGGAGGGACAACTAGACCCTTTCCCAGTGAATGTCCAAGCTCTCAAAATATATTTCACCTGATGGTTGCAGATCCACCTCTTTGTACATATATTTGTTTTTGTTTTAATTGTCTTTTTGTTTTTAATTTTTGTTCTTTTCAGTTTGCTTGTTTGTGGTTTGCTTCTGAATAATTATATATGTGTTGTCATTTCATTTGTGGACGGAAAATCATAATTTTTATCCAAGAGCAACAGTTGACTCTTTTCAAAGCACCATGCTGTAAATTGATAAACTCAGATCAACAAGAGAAAGTTCCTACTCAAAACAATGTTGTTGGTTTCTTTTCAAAATCTCGAGAGGATAATGATTATCATTAATAAACTCTTAATGTTGTCCCTATTTTTTAAGAAAACAACTTGATTATACCTTCATGTCCTTGAGATGGTTTCATAAGAGGAATCTAACATTAGCATATTTGGCTCAATTTGTGATGGTTGTTTCAATGCTTATGTGACGTTATGTCATTGATATGGTGACGAATTTGGAGTCTCTGAAACATTGGTTTAGGTGACGTGGAATTTGCGATGAACTTGATCAAATGTCACATAAGAAACAATATAGGCAAACAATCTCAAACCAACTTTTCATCTAAATTGCCATAACAACTTTTATAGATAAACTGACGCATCAATAGAAGTTTTCATTGCCTATTCGACAACAACTTTTTGTTGTTTATGTAGCTAAACTGACACAACAATAGAAGTTGTCGTCGCATATTCGACGCCACTTTTTGTTGTTTATATAGCTAAACCATCGCATCAATAGAAGTTGTCTTCGCCTATTCGACGACAACTTTTTTTTGTTTATGTAGCTAAATTGATGCATCAATAGAAGTTGTCATCGCCTATTCGATAAAAACTTTTTGTTATTTATGTAGCTAAACCGACAGATCAATATAAGTTGTCGTCACCTATTCGACGACAATTTTTTGTTGTTTATGTAGCTAAACCGATGCATCAATAGAATTTGTCATCGCCTATTCGATGACAACTTTTTGTTGTTTATGTAGCTAAACCGACGCATCAATAGAAGTTGTCGTTGCCTATTCAATGACAACTTTCCGCTGTTTATATAGTTGAATTGTCGCATCAATAGAAGTTGTCATTGCCTATTCGACGACAACTTTTCAATGTTTATATAGCAAAATTGTCGCATCGATAAAAAAATTCGTTGGATATGCGACGACCAAAATTTATTTAGAAAAAAAATAAAAAATTATTTTGGGCATCAATTTTGATATTAATATTAATATTAATATTAATATTAAATCCCAAAGGGTATTGCATGAGCCTTGGGACTTTTTTGATGGATCTTATCAAGGCTCTCCAAAAATGTGTGGGGATGGAGTCATACTCTTTTTAGATCATTACCACTTCTTCTCCTTTAAATATGGAGCAGGACTGGGAGCAAATAACATGGTTGAATTCTACACCCTCTAGATGTTGATGAAAGTGGCACTTGAAAAAGATATTAGGTGTTTGCAAGTTCTTGGAGATTTTAAGTTGTTGATTGTTAAGAACCAAACATCAATATAGCATATAAAAACCTCAGGAAAATTACTCAACGCCTTGAAAAAGAGATAATTTCAGATAATAAGCCTCTTTGAGGGGGCAACCTCCTTTTAC
>JZKD02S1672926.1:305920-327275 GCA_000966675.3 Picea glauca | reverse complement strand
GTCCTTTTAACAAGGAATGTTTCCAGGGTATGCGATACAAGAGTAACAACATGTGAAATATTTGTAACAGCATGTGAAATATTTGTAACAGTATGTGAAATTTTCTTATGGTTGGTTCTTGTGTGAAAACCATGAATACAAAAGATGTTGGTTCTTGTGTTAACAACATTCATTTCACTTATTGATTTTCTTGCTGCAATAATTTAGCCATGTACTTCACTGGAAATAATAAGCTATCAATGTGCATAAGAGAGCATCAATGACTATAAGAAAGCCTTTTCTTTATCTTTATGAATCATGCCAATACGTATATCAATCGAATTGCAACAAAGTGTCGTTGGAAAAGGAATTTGATAAACAGTGAATGAGATGAAAAATTGGAGTGATAATAGTGGAAAAATGGAATACTGGTAGTGAATAGGTAGTGCATATATCCCCACCCCCACCAACTGAATCGATTGCATGCCCTCATGCAACTTAGTGTAGGTCATGGAAGGAAAGAGAGCATGGCGAGGAAATTTTCCAAAATATTCAAGTTGACATATAAGGAATTGTGTGATTAAAGATTAGAAAAGAACTTACCTCCACTTACCCAAAAAGTAGATGTAGTTGTTGCGGCTACTGGATCAAGAAAACATGACTGGCACTGTAGCTGCAATTGTTGTAACTGCTGAAGCACATAATATATGACCGTGACTGATGGAATATGGAAGGTGTCACTGCTGCAAGATCAGAAAAATGGAACTGTTAATGTTGTTGCTGTTGTAACTGGATCATGGGAAGTGAAGGAATCTGAACTGCTACTGTTGAATCATGAGAACTGTGGAAGGAAAAGAATATGGAACTGTGGTACTCTCATAGATCCAAAATCAAACTGTTGAAACTATTAAGGGGATCATGAAAAATTCTATAGTCTTCACCCACTACAAAATCGATGGTATAATTCTCATCATGCGAATGAATGTGTCGGTGTTGAGCATGAAGAGAAATCATTGAATTACTAGCCATTGATGAATGCCATTAACCAATGCAAGACAAAATCACTATTGATGTCAATGAGTGTCAAGATACCCGAGCACATCTTGCGAAGTGGGAATAGAGGTGTGGGGGTCGAGACACTTGCAAGATCTAACGATCAAGGGACATTGATGTATTTCCATGATTTCTAGCAAGAGAGCTTTCCATTAAGGCATGCAAGCCTAGAGGTACTCAAGAAATAACTCTAGTCTATATCCTAGATAAGGTGTTGACATCGATGGGGAAATATTGTTGAAAGGTGGGCCTTAAGGAATCCCACATCAGTCAACACAAGTTTATAAAAAGATTGGTAGGACTATAAATGTAAGATTTTAGTAGCAACAATGTTTATGGAAAGGAAATGTAATCATGGAAAGGGGGTTTGTTTTATTTAGAAGGAAAAATGGAAAGGAAAAAATGAACTAAAAAAGATAAGGGAAATGATGTATGAAACTCAGAAAAATAGGCGTGTTAAAGCATGAAGGTTAAGGCAATGGAAGATGGCTTCAACACAGGGATGACCAATCGGCTTTGAAGGAGAAATGGGGCCGTGTTATAGCATGAAATTTGGAAAAATGTTGTTGTGTATCATCAAAATGTTTCTGTGTAACAACAAACATCAGGATGCGCAAAAAATTGTTGTGTAACAACAAAATGTTGTTGAGTATCAACAAAATGTTGTTGTACATCAGCAAAATGTTGTTGTGTATCAACAAACATCATGATGTTTCGGATGAGTAACAACTCCTTCAAGCTGTCTAGAAAACACGTTTTTATGAAAAATATCACTTCGTCATAAAATTTGATTGTCTTCGAACCTGAAAAAGCTTTAGCACTAATCCGGCATAAAAACTGTGAGATTTGCGAAAAACATATTATGCAGAAATAAGTGCAAATGCAACAAATCAAAGAAATAGACTGTGTTTTTATATCTATTGTCGTTGCATGATTATCTCATCGTCCATTGCTACGTGAAGTGACTTAAGAAAAATACATCGACGTAACATGTTTGGATCATGGTTTTCAAGAATAAATAAAGCATCCATTTGCAATTTTTATTTTAGTTTTGAAGTGTTTTATATTTTTATTTTATTTTATAATGTTTTTATAATTGTTTTGTTGTTTTTCTTTGTTTGTTTTGTTTGTTTTTGTTTTATAATAAAACGAAACAAAAAAAACAAAAACATATATATATATATATATATATATATATATTTTTTAAATTATTAACAAACAAAGAAATAAATGGTGTTTGTGTTATTTAATTTAAAACAACGAGGCAATGACATTGTTTTATTATTTTGTCCCTGTGTTACAGCTATTAGAATGAGTTTAGTTTAGAACTGCTAGCAATGACATTTGGAGTCCATCTGAAGATGTGAAAGAGATTGAAAGATTGAAATAAAATTGTACTCTTAGATCACGTGCCATGTGGAGCAGAGTTTGTTGTGAACTTGAATTCTTCTTCTTGGAGGGTGTCATAGTTCAAAACAAATTGTTTTTCCCTCATGTAGTCTACAAAACGGAGCTCCGAAGAACCCTGAATTTCTCCCAAATGGTTGTGAAATCCAGAAAATCGCTCACTCAATACCTAATTGCCTTTGTTCTCAAGAAAACCCACATTTTATTTTTTTCTAATTCACCTCGGTTTTCTCAGAAAATGCATTTTAAAATCATATGTTTTAACAATTACGCATTTCTAACAATTATGTTTTCTGGCAATTACCTCTGAAGAAATTGAAAAATGGATGATGCTTGCTATGGTTTTTAAATTTTTTATATGAAGCCCAAATTGAACAAAAATCCCATTTTTTTGGAATATACAGAATCAATTAATTTTTTTCATTGTCACACTCAAATTCTCATGCGTTGGGATTAATCATTGATTGATTTGTTGCAACAAGCCGAAGCTCATTTAATGGTCATCTAAATTCACAGTGTTGGTGTGATTCAAGCCAATGACTGAGATAGAAGATTATTGCGGTCGTAGTTGGATTGTGAACAGAAAACAAAGGGTTTGTAATTCAATTAATTACAATTTTAGTTTCGTTTTGTTTTTTGTTATTTCCTAATGCCATTATTGTTTTATTGTTTGCAGATCACTGTTACAACCAAAAAAAAAAATTCATTGTTTCAGCATGAAATTTTTTTACTGTAACAACATGTAAAAGTTTCGTTGTAACAACATGTAAAATTTTCACTGTAACAACATGTAAAATTTTGCTGTAACATCATGTAAAATGTTTGCTGTAACAACATGTAAAATTTCCACTGCAACAACATGTAAAATTTCGTTTTGTTTTTATTCATCTAATGTTTTATTGTTTTTACTGTTAAGCATGTTTGCAAAAACATTCATTCCTGAAATCAAAATCATCCATATTTTTTGATCCTCACAATCACACGAAGTGCAGAGGAGAGCATACTTACTTAAAAAAATAAATAGAGAAAAAACGTTGTTTTATTCATTATCCTACCTACTCTATGCTAGCTGAAACTTAAAGATTAGTTATGTGTAGTCAAAATTCAAATGGAGCCAAGCACACAACAGTAACAAAAATATATTCTTGGGCAATTTTTCAAATGAAAGATAGAAATTTACAAGAATAAACGAATTCTGTTGCTGTAACGGAAAACTAACTAAGAAATAAAATTTATCTAATCGAGTGCTTACCTAGAACCATTGCTCAATAATGCTTTCATAGGCGCGTTTTTCCTTGCTCAAATCTTCCTATAACTCCTCTTCATCTTCCTCAATCTCCTTCTTAAATGTTTGTTCATCATCTAATGCATAGGAGTCTTCAGATCTTGAATCCTTGTTTGTTGTTGGAGGAGTGTTTGAATCTTTAATTACTGTCAAGATCTCCTCTTCCTGAGAAGCGGAGATCCTGACTTTCACGAGGATCTAAGTGAGTAGTTCCAAGATGACACTCATTGTTAAAACATATTGAAAAAGGGGTTCTTACAGCACCCAAATAAAAAATAAATAAATAAAAAATGAAAATCCTACTTGTTGAAACACATACTCTCCACAGTTGCGGAAAACACACTTGCTACAATTGAAATTCACACTTGCAAAAAATGAAATTTGGTTAAATTGAAATTCACACTCTAGAGATAGCAGGGAGAACATGAGGAATCTCCACTCAAGAAGTTTCTATGACCCCTTACCAACATATGTAAATTACACTTGCAGGAAATCAAACTAAACCTCAATCCATCATGCTTCCCCGACAACGACGCCAAAATGTTAGGCATAAATATTGTCGTTTAATTCTGTTGTAGTATTTGCCCAACTATTTAATTTGTCAATCCGAGGTTCGTAGGCTTACTAAAAACACACACTATATATGTAGGACTGAAGTAGAAGTAATCTAATCTAAATTGTTGAAATGAAGTTAATCCAGGAAAGCATTGAAAGACTAACTAGGAAAATCGGAAATTGCATAAGGGAAAATAAGACAACATGTGAAGAGTTGAACGAAAAATGACATATGTGAGCTCACACCATATATCAATCTAAAATTATATTACAAGAGTCAAATGACAAAGCATGAAAGAATAACAAAGCTAAGAATCAAAGCTAAGAATCCCCTTCTCCCAATTACAAGACTACACATGATTTCTCACTCTCCCCCATGAAGAGAGAGCACTCTCTTATATACATGAAAGTCTTGAAGAGTGTCATAATTACAGATCCACTATTCTCTCAAATTATTCCTTCAAATCCTCCACTCATATCTTGGATAAGATATCCTATCAAAATCTCCATGATCTTCTCCTTTGAATATGCTTGAATGATTGTCCCAAATATTCTTCAAATCTTCAAAGATTGAAGAGGAAATTCGAATTTGAGGCTAGGTGGTAATATTTGACTTTTTTGAAATCTTCACATATGCCTGCACACATCATCAAAATCATCCAACCTTGATATATAATGAAAATATGTTATTTTTCTAAGATTTAATCATAAATTCACTTGTAATACCAAAATAAATACAATGGAAAATAATAAGGAGAAACCCACATATATTTATGAAAATGGTATGATAGAAGGTTAATGGAACGATGAAATGTAAGGAATAATGAAGGAAAAAGAGGATATAAATGTGATATTTATGAGGCCCAACAAGAGCCAACAAACATAAATGACATTGACAACTTGTATAACATGACTTTGTGGATGGATGATTATGTAAACCCCACTGCAAATGGTGAACTAAGCTAGAGAAGTATTAGTTCATGTGCATCAAATTCATAGGAAGGTCTAGAGCATTGGAAAAAGAGGATGCATGAAGTATCAACTAGACAATGTGCACGCATAACCCGATCTGTGTGCTGGATTGGAACAAAGTTATTTGATCCACCCTGGTATGATGGATTGATTGATATAAGCTTGTTTGTAAAGGAATTTGAGTTGTAGGTGCCCGGACAATAAAGGTTGTTGGCACTAGATTTTGTCCTCAAAACGACTCGAGCTACATGGTTGGTTGCACATAGAGAGGGGATGGAAGACTGGTCGCAGTGTAGAAGAATAATGCAAGTAAGGTTTGGTACCGAGGTAGAAAATATTGCGCATAAGTATACATGGGAAAGTGATCTAGTAGGTCATGTTGAGCAGTTCAAAACCTTATGGAATTCAGTACTTGAGACATAATGGACACATAGGTTTATGCATACATTGGATACAATACCGAAGAACTGCTATCTGGAGATGGAAATGCATAGAGAAACAACCAACTAGTATGATTTGAATCATAGGTTCAAGGTAACATTTACATTTGAAAATGAATAACCATCAACATATGTAGTGCTACAAGCTATTCGAACCAAGATCTTCTTAGAAGAAGGGCTGATGGAGGTGGTACCAATTTGTGATGCGCACATAGTTGTTATGATTGTCCATGATTTATTGGAGTGTTACAATGTTTCTAAGGAAGAACGAGATGAATAATATCCCATGAACGTGAAAGTACCTGAAACAGAAGGAGAACGAGCAGTAGAAGGGACATATCTTGAGTCTATCATGTACACACAACCAATAAATATGTGGAAGGTAAACATTAGGATGACAAAGAATCCAAATTTTGTGCAGATAGGGTATTACCAGAGTGATGAAACAATAGAGAATATTATATACTTATTGTGAAAATATCAAGACCTATTCCCAACTCCATTCTCATAGATGAAGGGGATAGCTGGGGACTTAGGTGAGATGAATATTCCTTTGAAACCAGGTGCCAAGATAGTATGACAGTGGCCTTACAAGTTAAATGTGAAGTATAAAGAGAAGGTTAAAGAAGAAATAGAAAGAATGTTGGACACAACGATCATTGAACCCATGGTAGAATCAGAGTGGCTAAGTCCAATGGTATTGCAAGAAAAGAAGACAGTAGGGATCAGGATTTGTGTGGATCTGAGAATGTTGAATGATGCATTTTTACATGATCCATTTCAAACAACATTCACAGATGTGGTACTAGAGTACGTAAGAGGGAAAGGGACTTATTCTTTCACATATGGATTCTTGGGGTACCATCAGATAAAAATTGTGCAGGAAGACCGATACAAGGATACATTTGTGACAGAGAGGGGAAGTTATCAGTATACAATAATGCCCTTTGGACTGAAGAATTCCCTTGTAGGTTTTTGAAGAGTTGTGATTATTGTGTTCAAGGAATTTATTCATATGTTTCTTCAAGTATACTCAGATGATTGGATTGTGTTTAGTCTACTAAAGAATCACATAGAATTACTCAGTATAATGTTAGATAGGTGTAGATAGTATCAGATCTCGTTAAATATGAAGAAGTGTATTTTTTGTGCACAATTTGGAATTTTGTTGGGCCATGTGGTCTGCAAAAAGTGATTACTAGTGGATCCAACCAAGATTGTAGTGATTCTAGATTTAGAACCACCTACATCAGTCATACAGATAAGGGGAACTTTGAGTCACACAAGATATTATAGGAAGTTTATCAAAGGATATGCGCATATCACAATACCAATGGAAAAGTTGTTGAAGAAGGAATCAAAGTTCCAATGGGACAAGGATTGTCAGAAGGGTTTGGACACCTTAAAGCAAAAAACTAGTGACCATGATGATTTTAATATTTCCATATTAGAAAAAGGATTTCCATGTTCATGTAGATGTGTCATCCATAGAATTGGGAGTAGTACTATCCCAACTAGGGGAGGGAGACATAGATCACCCAATTTCTTTTACAAGTAGAAATTTGTCCATAGCATAAAAGAATTACACCATTAGAGAATGAGAAGAATTGGAAATGGTATATGCACTGCAGAAGTTCAAACATTATTGATTAGGTTCCCACTTTAAGATGTACTCAGACCATTCTACATTAAAATACTTGGTGAACAAGCCAATTTTTGGGGGGGGAATATGCAGATGGCTATTGTTATTTCAGGAATATGATTTTGAGGTTGTGGTGAAACCATGGAAGCTGAATGCAGGGCCAAATATTTTATCGCACATATTATCAGGAGAAGGCACATGGAATTTAGATGACAGTTTACCAGATGCACATCTATTTTTAGTTAAAATGGTCGATGACTACTTCGTGGATATAATGCATTTTCTAAGTACATGAATATCCCCACCAGATATGATAGTTGCACAGAAGAAAAAATTAGTATTTAAGGAAGCAAGGAAGCATATTATCAGTTGATTGCAGGAAACTTATACAAGTTGGGGGAAGATGGAATATTGAGATGATGTGTGTTGGAACATGAAATACCTATGATACTCATAGAAGTTCAGAAAGATATTGTTAGGGGACATTACGCAGTTAAGGAAATGGTGCATAAATGTTTGTGTGTAGGCCTTTAGTGGCCCACACTACATAAATATTATAAAGAGCATTGTTAGGCATGTGATGTTTTTCAAAGGGTGGGAAATCCATCTAGGAGGAATGAAATTCCTTTAAATCCACAAGTTATGTTGCAATAATTTGATAAATGGGCCTTATACTTTGTGGGGCCAATAAACCCACAAGCAAGAAGATCAGGGCAAGGTACATAATCATTGCAATGGAGTATCTAACAAGATGGGCAGAAGAAATACTATTCATAGAATGTACTGCAGAGACTGTTGCGTGATTCCTATTTGAAAATGTTCACATGATTTGGATGTCTTCAGATATTACTAATTGATCAAGGAACACACTTATTGAATAAAACAATTACAACATTGACTGAGGAGTTTCAAATTCTTCATCAGAAGAGTACCCAATATCGTCCTCAAGCCAATCGGATAGTTGAAGCATTTAATAAAATTATGGAGAATGCTTTGAAAAATATATGCAATGTAGGGAATGATTATTGGGACTTAAGAGTTCATGTAGTTTTATGGTCCTACAGGACTACAAGTAACAAGTTGACATGAAATACACCTTTCAGGTTGGTCCATGGCCAAGAAGTAGTAATGCCAATGGATTTTATTCTACCTGGCCTAAGCATCGCAACAATTAATGATATTTTGGACTCTGGCACAACAGAGGAGATATTTTCACAATTGGTACATATTAAGGAAGATCGGTTTGTTGCAAGTTTTCATCAAGAATTTCAAAAGGAAAGAGATAAGGCATGGCATGATAGACACATTAAACAAAAAAAGTTCCAATTGGGGGACTTAGTATTACTCTATGAAAACAAGTTTATGCAACATCTTGGCAAGTTCAGAATGCATTGGTTAGGGCCATATGTGATTAAACATGTGACGGAGGCAGGTGTCATGTGGTTGGAAACCTTGAATGGAGAATTCCTAGGAGGAATGGTTGAATGGGAGTCGGTTGAAACTCTATAGAGATGGTTGACCATTTGCACAGTAATATGAATTGCGCCAAACCACATATATCATAGTAACCGTACTATAGTGGGAAGGTAGAAAATGAATAAAAAGAAATAAAAAGTAGAAAAATGGAAGAAAAAGAAATACACAAGGAAACATAAAGAAGTATTGCATAGATAAATGGAACAACATAAAGTCAGATAAGTGCATGCAAAAATTCTAATGCAGGAAAATATTGTTATGGGAATTAAAGCACAAAAACGACAGTTAAAAAGAAATAAATCATAATAAGTACTGGAGACACATCGTCATAAATAGAAACTTCCACCAAGGATCAGGACAAACTGGTAGATCCAAGGACAAATCGGGTGGAGGATTGGCATTAAAGTCACAGTAAGGAAAAGTACTAATGGAATATTCTAACCAGATTCAATAATTTTGGTGGGAACGGAAGTATTCATATAGTTTTCGAAGGGTGATAAAAGAACCAAAGGGCCTGACGAAGAAGGTTATTTGCAAGATAACATAGTTGTGAGAATAGAGTGAAACATAGAGAGAACTAGAGCTGAACTACAACAATACCATCACGAACACAAAGTAAGAAAAGAAACCTATTGCACGAAACAATGGCCAACCGAAAGTTGGAGTGCTATCAGCCGCAACACGAAAGCAATCAAAACGAACACCAATATTCAAGGAAACACCTAGATCTTCAGCTTCAAAAACAATCTTTCACATGGACTATATCTCACTAAGGAAAGATAGTGCACCTCAATTTCAAGTCCCTATATATTGAAAATATGCACTCGTCGGACCACCAATCCCACCTGGTGTAAGTGTTGAAGAAGACATGCTAGGAAATATTTCATCCCTCAAATTTGTAGATCACGATATCACAAACGAGCAGAAGTTTCCTGAGCTAGCCAGAGAAAGTACTTGTGCATTAAGATCATACCAGGAATAGGAGAAATACTACTGGAAATGCAGAGGTGGGCAACAGGACTTGAGACGTCAGGGATACTGAACCTATTGGAGGTTCCACACTTTGGACGTATCCTAGAAATCAATGCCTGACATGTTACGTTACTACTCAGCTGCGCACATGGAGGAACCTTGTGGCTTGACCCACCAGTGTCAATTAATACCACATCAATTGTGTGGATCATAGGGCTAGAAAAAGTACGAGAGGATCCTACCACCTTGTTCAATAAATCAGGGGAGAAATCCCAATCACAAGCCATGAAGGAGAAGTTTCACACCTTTAGGGTAAAAATGGGGTTGGATGTCGCAAACATCAATGATGAAAGGGTCTGGTTTCCAACATAGGTGTTGTCTTGCAAATTGTTGAGAAAGTGTCGTAAGGACGAATTATTGGCTGCAATAATCGCAACAACAGAAAAATTCTCATAGGGGGTCCAAATGATTTTGGCCACCTTCATGTAAATCAATTCTTAATAGACTGCATAGAGGCCCAGGAGAAAGGAACATAGTTTCATTATGCTTGGATTCTTATTTTGAATGCACTGGTAGGATGTCGAGAACTAGGTTATTACCAATGCATGAGAACAACCGTTAGACTTAATGTGGACAGGTGTTATGAAAACTTGTGGAATATTCCCAACAAAAGGAGACAAGACAATAATAATGCTACATTTTATGTATACTTTGACTCAATCGGGTATATAATTGAACATACACCACACATAACAGATGATACAGTAGAAACCTAACGAGACATTGTGCAATTCAAAGCAGGGATGTACCATATGTATATTCAAGCAAAAAGGGACCCCGTGTGTCAGTGGCTTCTTACCAACTACAAGTTAACATTAGAGGATGTATGCCTAATCACTAATGATTGGGAAGATGGGTGGAAAACCCCAACAAAACAAATGGAACACCTAGAAGAGGAATAATAATAGGACAGATATGAAGAAGAACTATATGAGGGGAAGGGGAATGACTAGAACAATGGCGCAGGAAACATGCATGTCCTATCAAAAAAAGTGGCACACAAAATAGTCCCCACAATAGGAGTGAAACAAAAAGACAAGGGGAAAGAAATAACAGGAGGTGCACGTAAGAAGACGAAAGTGCACAAGGTACCCCTAGTCTATAATATTACCAATGATGACATGTACCAAATCGGCTACCAAGTAAGGGATGTCACAGAGGAGGCCATCGAGGAAGAAACCAAGAGACAAGAATAAATGCACCAAGTCTAGGAATAGTTGACACAAGTGAAACAACTCTTGAAAGTAGACAAAATAAAACCAAAGCACGGATTGGGTGGACAACCAAGAACAAGTTCGGTAGAGGAAGCACATACTGCCAATCTACCTCTAACCGACCTAGTAGTTGGGAACAAAACGTTACAATTCGAGATAGATGTAGTCAATTTCCCAACCCTCAAATTTAAAAAATAGATGAAGACACTGAGCCACTTGAACATATTGGTGTCACAGATGCCTATACACTTATTACAAAGATTGCAAATAGGAATTTTGCATGAGATTAGGCTCTGTGCAGATGAATAAAACCAGGAAATGACCAAAGTGATGGATTAAAGGGCTCGATTGTAGAAATAGTATGCCACTGCGCTACAACAAAAGAGAAGGAAAAATGGAAGGGGAAATGAAGGAAAAGAATGAGGCCGAGGAAAGGGCCATGAAATATCTACAAGAAAAGGATGAACTCGAGATAATGGCACATAAGACACAAGCAGCCTTTTAGAATTTGTAGAAGGAAATCCCAAAGTACTAATAGTAGTAGAGGCTACTATGGAAGAGAAAGTATTGAAAATCGAAGAAGTCATCAAAGGCTTTCACATGAGAATTGAGAATATACAATTGCACAATACACCGGGAACACCACTAAAGGAAAGAGTACGTAGAGAGATAAAAATGTTGATAGTCGTAGCCAACATCAAGAAATTGGAGGAATAATGCACAAAACTATGTGAGGTAAGCACAAAAATATGGATAGACCTGATAGAGGATACATAAATGAAGGTCGTGGAACAAAAATTAAGGGATGTGCAAGAAAAGGTGCATAAAGCTTCAAAAATCATAAACACCCTTCTACCAGCTAAATGAATAACAACCATTTTGGCACAGAGGAAGTCATACATGGAAGTTGAAAGAATGTGGGATCAACATGAGATTATTTATCATCACTTTTGCAAGAAGAAGCATTGAAGGTGATAGGAGAACTAGAAACTGCACAGGGAAAGGTGAAACAAACAACATATGAAACAAAAGAAAAGATTATGTCCCTAACTGTGCAGGGCGTAGAAGAAATTGTGAAAATTGAGGCAACAATAATAAAGGAAGTTGCAGTAGCTAAGGAAGCCTCCAAAAAGTTTATCCAAGCATGGAGGAGAACACAACATGCCTGAGTTCCTCGGGATGAGCCATAGGTGAGTGTTGGGAACCTGTTGGACAGGGATTTTGGAAACAATATTAATGAAAATACTAAGTATGGAAAATGTCCACATAAGAAGAAGAATATGGAAGACAAGGAAGGCTCTGGAGTGCGCAATTGAGGTGCATTCAAGAGTACAATGCGTAGTAAGAATAATAAAGCAGAGGAATAAAGAAGAATAATAAAGAAGAGGAATAAATAAGAAGAATACAGAAGGGAATAAAGAAAGAAAAGAAAGCGGGAAAAAAGGAAGGATAACAGTTTTTCATACTAAAATCAGAAAGACACATAAAAGTAGGAAGACCAGTTTTTAAGAAGGAAAAAGCAACATGCAAGTGTAAAAAAAGGAGAATTAGCTCGAACAACAAGTCAACTTGAGTTGTCAAGAATTTTAATAGGTTTGTGGGATGAGAAAATTAGGGTTTTGAGACCTAGAATTCATGTATAAATACGTAATGGATTGGGAAAATAGGGGTTCTCTGAATCTGTTCGAGAAGAGAGTGATATAAGTTTTTGCAGAGTTACTATTGAGTTTGTGTTTTAATGTTAGGGAGATGTTGCAGAGAGAGAGAGGCTTGCACTGCAGAGTGGTTAGGATAGGTAAAGGAAAATATATCATGATGTATCTTTGTAAGCACAATGTGCAAGCCTGAGACAATTACCATTTAATGCAGGTGATGTTGAAAGGGCCAGTATCTAAATGGTTTTTTTGGTTAAGATAACTTGAACCTAGGGTCTTACACTAGTGTGCCACAACACACTCTTCTATTATTCTATGCTCCGAAGACATTACGCCTAGGTCAATGGACTAGATTCACCGATCCACAGATCCAACGATCCTCATTACATCATTGATGCCTCCATCGTCGTCAACATTCTTAGCCAACACATAATATTTCCAACCCTTTCATTTATGATGAATGGTCCGAGTCTCTTTTTCATAGATACAATGATTGGTGATTGTGAATGACCATCCAATGGTTTGGACCCAACATGGCCCACCCTTGACCTTACGATGAAGCAGGTGGTGACACCTGTCGTCCTCTGGATGTGTTTCCATGCCTCATCACTTGTAATGTTGTCATCCATTCTATAACCTATAATGATTTCTTAAAAAATATATGGTGGATATTAACTCTGACCCACTATTGATCAAAGGCTCTCATTACATCGTTGATTACTTCATCATCAACGACATTCTTGACCACCAAATAGCCTTCTCGACCTTTCAAACTTCGATGAACGACCCATATTTTCTCAGATTTTCACCTACATGTGCCAAATCCTCGACACATGGTGTCATCTCTGCATGACACATGGCACCATCACCACCTAAAATGTGGAATTCATATTTCCCACATAAGCTCACCTATAGGTGCCAAATCACTATGTCATGTGGAACCTTATATGCTTAACACATGGAACTATATACATTATTGTTGTAGGAAAATTCCCCTACGGACAGGTGAATATCCTCTTGGATCCTAGAACCCTATACCAAGACAGAAGGATGCTAACATTGGGCACTAATATCCATTTGAATCTAATTACCTAATCAGAAAGAGAAGGAGAAGGAAGAAAGTGTGATGCACCTTATTCTGGTGTTTGTCCTCGCTTCTCCAATTTGAGCTTGATCCTCAAGCTCCTTGTCACTATTCGACACTTGCAATGCAATGGAAAGAAAGAAGACAAAGAACTTCTACTCTACTCTATAATATTAGTATAATCAAATCGATATATAATAGAAAACATATGTGAAGATACACATATTAGAAGGGAATAGGCCAAGCATATATTAATGAGAACTCAAAAGAGATACTTACAAACCATTGATGAAGTTGCAAAAGCCTCTCCAAGTCCTCCTCATCCAACTCTTGCAAAAAGCTCCCAAAATCATAGGTTTGATATCCTAAAGGTTTCTCCCAATACCATAGGTTTGATACCTCAAATTTGCTTCCTCCATCTCCATGGAAAGCCCTCATTACATAGGATTTGGAGACTTAAACACCATGGAGAGTATCACTCATGAGATCCACTAAAAAGGGATCTCTAAGATATTTAGGGATAAAATATATTTTTAAGAATTTTAGAGAGGAAATATCTCTCAAGGATTTTAAGGAGGAAATATTTCAACCATCCATGAGATCCTCCACCTTCCCTAAAAAATAGGAACCAAATGTGAGGTGGATTCTCACACTTAATTGATTTCTTTTTCATGAATGCTAATAATAATTCATGTGCACTTGATTGTCACACTTAATTAATTTCTTTTTCATGAATATTAATAATGATTCATGTGAACTTGGTATTTGGCCTTCATGTAATATATTCTTCCTCCACATTGACTAGGGATTGTGACATAGGTTATTCCATGGTGTCAAGGTGTATGAGACAATTATATGACACTTATGACACTTGGGGTGAGGTACCTAGGTGTGAAAATTTCATGTGTAATAGTTATCCTCTTGGGCCCTTAATTAAAAATGATTTTTTAAGGCCTTTCTCTCCCAATAGGGTCCATGCTCGGCCCATCAGCCAATCGACTATTTCCATGCATCATCCTAAGGGACACGTAAGTTTCCATGTGGGTATTAACCATCATCATGATTTCATCGTACCATTTTATTTTCATTTAGGATGGAACATAGATCCAACAACTAAGGTCTATCCTGAGACTATACCTAATCTATGGTCAAAATTTTCCCTCAGAGACTTACCATCAGAGTTCCTACACCTCAACATCCTAGGTTATTCTGAGTACCAAAATCTGACGAAAAGAACTACTCTAGATATGAAAGTTTATATCCTTTCTTGCAGACACTTTGATAGATATAACATCTTGGGTTCATCCTCAGAGATCTGCCCTCAAATCCCCTCATCAACCCCATGCGAAAGAATTTTGACAACCTAGTCTATGGTTGATGGTGGAGATATCTCCACCAAAAGATCCTACACTTGATAATTTAAAGTTCCCATTCAAAGGTATGAGATCGACAGGGACCCATTCTAAATTCCTTCGACCAATTATAGGTTGTCACATATTACCCTCGAGTATGTAGACATTCCCCCTCAACATGACATCAAAGCAACATCACCTCCCTTTTTAACCTCACTGAGGTGAGGCCATAAAAATATCCATGGTTTATAATTGATCTCATCTCTACTTCGATCAATGGTCCATATTTCCCCTCATGACCTTTTCCATTGGACTACCTTCACTCCAGGTCTCCAGAGCTACTCCTACCATCATCCTCCATCCAATAGTCTATATCTCCCTTCCTCTGATCCTCCGACAGATCAACAGCTCTAGTTTTATCCTGGTACAATATTATATGGGTATCGTATCCTACTTCAATGAAGGATCAGGATCTATTTGTTGTGCCAATCCAACAATTGTGATTTCTTCAGGCTCAAAACATGGGTTTTCCCCTAGATTTTTTGTCTGATTCAGGACTTAGAAGTTCAGGAATTTCTTCCCGTTATTTTATAAGGTTTATGAGGCCTTCAAAATATATACAGTTCTCCCCTAAACTAAATAAGGTATTCTCTCTTCACCTCTTGGGTGAGTATTTGCATCCAGTAGATTCTCCATTCCAATAAGGAGACTTTCATAGAGCTTTAAATATCTCCAAACTGCACATAAACCTTTCCAAGTTATAAGGAATTTATGTCTTCATTCTTCCAACAAGAAATAATACTTGCTACTTATTCACCCAAATGAGAATTTCATTCCACACAATCATTCATAAAAAGGAGGGGTTAATGACCCAAGGTCTATTGACCTTCTCAGGCCTTCAACATGTTATTATTACAATATCTCGTTCTTTTTGGGAATTATTGTTCATTTATTAACTTTCTAGCCTCTTTTATTTTCACAAGCATCATGTCACAACAATACTTTGTTATGCACCCAAAAGGAACAAACAATTCAATGTATCTAGGATTATTTTTACAAAGGGAAATCGATTGTACTATTTCTTAAATCAATTAAGATAAAACACAAAATCCTCCTACTCATACATGAAATACACATATAATTCAATTCAAAAGTAATATTATGCAAGTACAATGACTTCAAATAGAATAATATCAACACCATTGAAATTGTATACATAGTTAAACACACTCACAGGTATCAATCGTTTATGTCCATTTAATTAAACGATGTGAAGATATACTTATATGATTATAGGTTGCAACCAACCTGTTGACAATGGGTGTTCTCCTTTCCACCTAACTATAGGATCAGATGCATTCACTCTTATCACTCTGGCCACCCCCCTGCCAAGCCATTATACCACTAGGGAATCTCTCTCAATTTATAAATAAGTTATGAAGGTCACTCTCCCTCACTCTACTCATGGTACGGATTTTCCTTACACCCTCTTATCTCAGGTTAGGTTTTTTTGGTTCTCATACCCAAGATTCTGAGATCAAGATCCTTCTTTTACTATGTTTTTTTTTACACAGTTCATCCCTTATTTCCCTTTTCTCATTCCTTTTCCTGCACACATGCTCTTGGAAGGTTCTCGACCTATATTTTTGTTTCTTCTGTCATAAGGAAACTCATGGTTCCATATAGACTGTAGAATTGGTATTCTCGTGTACCTTTGGATGGCATCCTTTGTTGTCCTAGCCATATTTTCCATATCTACATTCATTGATGGTGGTTGGTTTCTAAACCACAAATCCTCCTTAATTAACCAACTTTCCTTGTCATCGGGTATAAGGAGAAGTATGAATATTCCAAAATATCTCAACAAGGAAGTTTGGGTCATATTGACATAAGAACCCCATTTCTAGATTTCCCATTATCTCCCTTGGTAGTATTATGGCCAGTACTTTGAGGCTTCACCTACACAGTTAGTTGTTGGTAGTTACAATTAAACAATGATATATTTACAATATTTACATGCCATTGCATGCAATCACTAATTATGATTAATTACAATCTGGAGAAAACAAGAGTTTTACAAGAAGCACCTCTAAATTTTGGCTATATATATCTGTAAATTATTCTTCCTCCTCATGCTCAATATTTTCCTTCTTTATATTGACTCTTGGAAGAGTCTTGGGAAAGCTTCTAGATATTCTAGAAACCAATGGAGACTCGAATGACGTGATTTCCAAGGATCGTGCCATGAAAAACCAACTCATCCCTCATTTTCCTCTTTGAAAATATGTGAATCTAGAATTTTATTGAGGGTGTCACAGGTTACACTATAGAGGACTAGTGACTAGTCATGAGTTGCACTATAGATAACTAGTGACGTGTCTCTTTTTTTCCATGTATGAAAAGAGGCACCCTTTAAAAACCGACTAAATCTTGAGTTGAAGGTTGTGTTTCAGCTGTCATGTTTTGCTATGTTCCTCTTGACATTGTAGGGTGGAAATTTGTTTTTTTTTTGCTAGTTTATTCGTGACCTATGGGACTAGCCTGCGGCTTGAGAAACCATGAATCAGGGTCATCTAAGCCATCAAAATAAATCGGGGGTCGCACCTAGCTTGAGCCACACCAACCATTAACATGGTTGGATTTTTTGTCCCCACAGGTTTCGAACCGGTGACTTAACATCATGGAGTGCCTTAACAACACACTTTGTCACTGACTATCCTACACCTCAGGGACATTGTAGGGTGGAAATTAAGGCTATAAAAATTTTGAAATTGATTTTCCAATTTTTATTTGTTGCTTTCCACCGATATATTATAATAATGAATTTTTTTATACCAATGAAACAAAAGACAACTCCCTTAGTTTAATAAATAAGATTGATATTTATGATATTGGATAAAATTACAGAGCTAGAACATAAGTTCAAAACTTATGTTATTGAAGGATGTTGGCCTACTCCAATTATCCTCCTTACAAAGTGTAAATTTTGTAAACCTCAGTTGGAACAATCACTAATAGAAAACACATAAATATTTAAATTTATTTCCATATATATTGGTGATGTATGATGTAACACCCATCTAGGATGTTAGGAAAGTAATCACTCATTAAATACATATGAATTAACAACTTTGATTTAACATAATTGCATTGATTTTTTTTTTTATTTTTTTTTAAATAAAAAAGTAGTACCTGCTATATTAGATTAGCACAAAACTTTGACAAAATATACAGTGGCAAGGCTGCATTCACCAAAAATGTTGCCGGTATCCGGAAACCAGCATAGGTGGGAAGCAAATAGCAGTTATATGATAATACATAAAGAAAAGAAGCATCTGTCCTACCCGGAGGAAACCAGGACAGATGCTTGTGGTCCAGATAAACATGAAACAGTTTCACAATAAAACTAAAAACCAAGAAAATATAAGAACCTAGGCACCCGGTGACGTGTCGCTTCCTCCAGTCTGCCAAGTGGTCCCTGCCTGGATGGCAAAATCCTGCGCGCACAGGGGGCACTTCCGCTGAGCTGGAGCCCCGGAGAATGCATCGAGGAGCAGGTCCATGCGCTGGCCCATGAGGAGGGCCCTATGTTCCAAGTACGACATGTGGCCTCAGAGCTCGAACACCAAGGCCAGGTGCTCGTTGTTGAGGAGAGATCCATGCTTACTGCCACCCGAGCCACTAGGGGGATTAAACTTCAATTCCAAAGCCTCACCAATGCCAATCGAGAGATTCCTCTGCACCACTGCAATGTCTGCCTCCATAGTCCCCATGGCACCAGCTGCTTGCAAGACGCTCAGCCAGGGAATTTCTTCGACAATGCAGCCAGGGAAGTCGTCTTCCCGAGCCGAAATGCATTTGGTGCCCTCCCGGCTGGTCGACTCCATGGCGCGGGGCTTCTCAACACTTGGCAGGTCCCCTATTGACAGGTCCTCCTCCATGACACAGGTTGGAAACATATCCTTGGTCTCGGCCTCCTTCTTGTCACTCGGCTTGAAAGTCATGTCTTCCCTACTACAACCAACACCCGGTTCTGCAATTGTGCCGAGCAGCGCCCTTCTCTCAGTTCGAACCTTCTTCCTAAGAATGGAAGACGCCAAAGCCAGAGCACGCTCAAGTTTCTCCTTCCATCGCCTCTGCGCTCTTTGGGCGTCCTAGGCTGAACCCCGACGATGTCTTCCTCGCTTTCTATCCATTGTATCCGGGGGGTGAATGCAGATGCCAATCGAATGCAGAGTTAAGCTAAAAGTCCAGGACGAGAGCGGTTGCAGGTGCAAGGTGCAGGCAAACCGACTCTGTCGTGGCACACAAAGAGACAGCCAACCCTGGATAATCTTATCAGAATGCAAAGAAAAGGTGGTGAACCACCAGGCAACGAGCATAACCGCACCAGGAGCCTTCCCTCTCTGCTCGGGCTCACAAGAAAACACATAACCAGACCCCAGAGTCATCCGTCCTCTCCTATCCTTTCTCAGTTCGAGTGCGCATGGGGCGTTAATGGTTGCGCGAGGGAGTCCCTCCATTGTATGGCCTCTTCTATGGCCATTCACCATCGTAAATGTTGATGTGTGGGTGGAGGCCATCAAAAATTAAACCAACACTAAGTGTTGATCCTGGTGTCACCACCACGGTGCCGCGTGTCACCCCATCTGGGGATAATTGCATTGATTTTCATTTCCACAACTCTTTTACATTTTCTCAATGATAATTGTAAATAACATGATGAATTAAGTAATATGTTAACTCTAAGATTTAAAACTTAAAACAAAAGTACAAAAAAATACCAATGAAAATACCTCCTCCATGGTCTATTGAAGCTCATCAATTGCAATGTAGCTTTGCTAGTAGTAGGAATATGCTTCGAAGCATTCTTTTCCCATTTGCCCAGAGTTAAACAATGAAATCATCCCAGCTAACTAGGAGCCTAGTCGGCTTCCTATCTCCAAGAAACCTTTCGGCTTGTTAGCCCTCCATGCCCGTGACTCCAAGAACAACAAACCAAAAGTTCTCAAAGAAAACCATCACAATAAATATATCTTCCAAAGATCCATCAACCTCTCAACCTCCTCCTCTATTTATCAAGTTTCCATTTCCCCTTCCCCGAGTCTCCTCAACAACCCTCATTATTAGCTATCAACCTCCCTTATCTAGATTTTATGGAAATGTTTAAAATAAAACTAAAATATAAATGACTTGCATAAAACAACAATAAATAAATTGCAAAGTCTTTCTTCACATGCTAGATAATAAATGAAATTTGGAAATTTCCCCCAAAATGTACATGACAACCCACCATTCTCATTTAATTCATCATACCAACCACCAGTCAAAGTTAAAGAAGGTATTCAATGCTTCTAGATATTTTTTTATGCAACATAATTTCCATAGTTATTAAACCATTCAATCAAATTGTTAATAATCTAATTTAATAATTAATACATTAATCAATTATACTAGTATATATGTGTAGGGCATGTGTGCGTAGCTAGCGAACACAAAGACTACACATATGCTAATGATAAACAAGCAATGCCTCTAGTGCATAGTTCATATAAGATCAGAATAAGTCATGTAGGACAACAAATGCATCATTTAGTTATTATAACTAACAAACTACAATAATTCATCCAGAATTGATCACCACACTTAGAATATCAAAAAGGAAATCATAATTAGTTCTTTGGAACCAAATGAGAAATCAAGAGTCGCACGACTAATCCCATAACAATTTTCTCAACTAACATCGAATCATCTTTCCTTCCTAACATACTTCCATATTCCATCCTATCATTTCCTTTGCTGGACTTAGCTAGAGAGGCAACTATATTGACCTAACTCCAGATAGAACCCATAAGTGGAAGTGTCGTACATCTCAACCAAGCTTCCCCAGCATACAACTAACAGTTTTCATCACACGTCTAGGGGAGAGTGAATTCACACGACCCTCCCACAACCCTAGGTTTTGGAGGATAAATGGTGGGAAATACCTCCACCCCTCCTCATAGAACTAGGGTCAACACCCTACATCAAGACAACTTGCGAAACTATTGTTATTAGAGTCACGCCATCGAACAACCACTTTGGGCAAGTTGTGTGCCCTATCAAAACCACACTCAACACTACAGTCATTTGGCTATCACATAACTCATCAAGTTGTAGGTTAGTTCACCAATAACTCATATACATGCATATACACCACAATTTCATAT